>VMRM01000013.1:3600000-3950000 GCA_010277075.1 Poeciliopsis retropinna
ATTCTCAGGGATCTATATTGGTACACAGACAGACGTCTTTTCTCAGTAAATTTTAAACTTCCTCTATCATCCATGTCAGAATTACCTTTTTAAAATGTATCATGTTTTATTTTAACGCTGACAGATTCCTCCTGTTTTTTTCCACTTTAATGCACTTTAATGCATCAGAGTAATAAACAAATTTAATATCAGATGAACTAAATAAAAATCTGTTTTCGAAACATGAGTTCAATTATCAACAGTAAAATCTTTTCCAAACCTTCCTGTTCCTTCGTCAAATCCTTTCACGTGAAGGATTGGCTGCTGACAGGAACATCCGGTCCCAGTGTTCCCAGTCTGTTTAACTCCCAGTGTTCCCAGTCTTTTTAGCTGTATCCTCCGCTGCCCTTGCTCCCCTCGTCGCGGATGGTTCTGGATTTTTGGATTGGTTTGACTTCAGGGATGTTTTGGCTGTTTCATGCGTTACCTGACACACTTGCACACACACTCTTTCACAAACTGATTTGCTGATGCTGACTTCATGCACTTTCATTATTCTTGTTTGATTATTTGTTTTATTCTGATTCAAGTTAATGTAATAAAAAAACCACTAAATAAATTTTTGTCACCAGTTTGCTCTTTATTGGAGGCTTTTTGAGCATCCAGGCCAAACAACAGCATCACAATAGGATTTAAAGGAGAACCGAAAGCAAGTCTCAAAATATTGAGTATTATTTGGTGAAATACATATACAGGGACTCATTGCACTTACCTAAGACTTTAACTTGTTTTTAGCGTTGGTGTCAATATATGCCAAAGTAGGATGATTTTTGGGGAATGGGGAGTTATTGTCCTCTACAGCCTTGATGCATGACTTGCCAGCTACTAAAATTGCATCACTGTTTATTAGTAGAAGTGGAAGGGAGCCTTTTCTTCTAAATAAAGAAGTGCAGGAAGGCTTTATTGTAGTGAAACATAGAGAACCTTATCAGTGTGAACCTCAACTAGCAGATGGAGATCCAGAATTCGGTGAGAACTTCCTCAGATTTTGATTCAGACTGAGTTGGGAACGAATGTGAAATAGTGAGAACCATTTCTAGTGCACGATTTCTGAATTTGGTGCATTAGTAGGAATTTCTGCTTTGGTAATTATGTGCAGCACATACCTGGATGACATGACCTCTCTCGCTGCAGATAAGTTTGTCTAGTCTGTGGCAACGTCCTCGTCTCCATGTGCTTTTTTTTTTTTTTTTAATAGTTTCATATAGTCATTTTTTTGGGGGGGTTGCAACTTACTTATCCAAATCTGACAGTTTTTACCTTTAGAGAAGCTGGAAATATAAACTCCAGTAACATTTTCTGGCTGGTTCAAAAACTTAATTGCAAGTTGGTAGCACCCATGTTCCACCACCAGTTGTCACATATCGCGGGATAGGGGGTCACAAAATATTCCAAAAACACCAGAGTGGTTTAAAAACACTCTTCAGTTCCCCTCTAAGCTTATTTATTTTGTTTTAAATTTGTGTGTGGACTCGCTGCTCTGGCTCAGATCTGGTGACTTTGAGCAGAAACTGATGGTCAGACGTTCTTCTCCGGGATCTTCCAATAAAAGAGACCCGCTGAACATAAATAATCCGCAAGGAAATTACTAAAACACAAGGACAAGAGAAAACCAAAGTATAAACACCCAAGGATCTTGACATAATCAGTATGAGATCAGTGCATTTGTCTTAATAAACCCCTCCCAATTCGCATAAAGCCCGGGTTTTTCTTGGCTGTAACATCATCAGTAATAACTGTGGTGTCATCGTCATGTATTAATGTTTCCTAATTCAGTGTCTGTCTCACTTACATTTTGTGCAAGCTGGACCAGAGTAGGTTTCCAAAGCAAGCCAAAAACTACTAGGACTGCTGATAAAGAAGCAATTGATATTACTTTATAAATCATACTGACCTACATATGTATGGCATGATCAGTATTTGATACTGAAACCAGATAACAAGAGGAGTGCTTTGGTTTGCTGAACTAATCTTGAACTTTTGCTTGTTGTGCAGGCGGTTGGCTCGGCAACTAATTGAAAACAACAGGCTGTGAAACCATTCTGCTTATTCCTAAAAACAAACTCTTTTCTCTTTTTTTTCTTTTCTTTTCCTTCATTTTCTTTCCTTTCCTTTTCTTCTCTTTTCTTTTCACCAGAGCTGTGAAACAGCGCGTTGTGATGCAACCCGTGAAAGTTAGCACAGCTGTAACTCAGTTTAACGGCTTTACATTTGGGACGCCAAGTTCACAACCAGTAGCGATTTTAATTGAGGATATAGTGCAGTTGAATTACCTTTCCGAAATGGGACTAACTTTTTGAGGTTTCGATAAATCTGGAGCAGTGAAATGTTCCAAATATCGCGAGCTGTTCTGTTCAGTGGACCTAAAACAGCGAGGTTCACATGAAAAGCTCAGCCACACAGCAGCTTTTGTTCCCATGCGTCCCACAGGAGCTGCTGCACCCCGCTGTCCATGTAAAAACTCCACTTTAGTCAAACAAAGGCTGAAGCCCACAGGCAGCAGAGACGTCACGTCCAGGCCCCCCATCACAGAGTCCAGTCTGGACACAGATCAGCTGCTAAAAATGAAGTCTGAGCTTTAATGTGGGATTCTTTTGCTCTGAATTGTGAAATATTGTCCTTGTGAATAATGAATGCCTGGATAAGAGAGCCATCGTTTATTTAGTATGCATCTTTCTCTAATTAAGCTGATGTCAGTCCTTGTGGTGGGGAGCGTTTCTCCCTCTGATTTCAGTGATTCATTTTTCTGTAATTTTTTTTCAAATCTTTTATGTGCAGTAGGGCTGCTGTAAATGATTATCTTAATAATCCCATAATCTATTGATTATTCTAACGACTAATCAAACAACTGAATTTAAAAAATCTCCTTCTGTAGTAGCTACTTAAGCTAGTAAAAGAACTATATGACATGGAAAACGCTAGTAAGCGATTCAGTTCCTTTTTTTTAATAAAAGCGATTCAGCCTCAAGTTTAAAGTATAAAACAAAAAGCTTATACTTCAAATCTGTTTCTACTATTTTATTCACATGATTACTCATCTTGATAAGCAAGTAAAAGTTAGACTAATGAGCCTGCAGAGAGCAAAGTCAGAGGTCTGGAAGTGTTTTAAACGGGTACTTTAAGATATTATGTGGGTTTTACTTCGGCCTCGTGCCTCCAGAGTTAATTAGTTGGACTGACTGCAACTCAAATACAATGTTTATGAGCTTGGTTGAGGTGGATTTTCTTTTTAAAGCCTGATCTAAACTCTGTTTTTTTTCTCTCTGCTGAGCTGTAACGCGTCGACGATGCACTACTGTGAAACTGTTTAGCTCTGAGCTGAGTCTTTCTCGGTGGCGCTTCTTTCTGTCGGCGTCAACGACTCATTGGCACAAAATAGAGAAATCGTCCGGCTCAAACACAGCATGCTAAATTAGTAAAACAGCAGAAATGGAGCTACTCGAATGAGTCGATGAATCGTTGCGGCCCTAACGCAGTTTTCCACCAGCAGCGACGCTTCTGGCCCCTTTCAACTATGCTAGCATGTAATAAAAGCTGTCAAATCCTCTAAACCTGTGTTTATCTTTCACCTAAATTCCCATTCATTACCTCTTCATAAAGATGAGGCGCTGCAGCTCGTGTCTGCTTTGAGATTTTTAATCCTATAATGTCAACAGAGCTCTTTATCACGGCTGGAATCTGTCGCAGACACTCTGCCTCTGTTTGGACAAACCAGCGCGGGCCGTGAACGGTGAAATCACCGGCTTTACGAGAGGCTCGCCGTGTGTTTCCTTTCTTCATCAGGACCAGATGACTCGAGCCATTAGCTAAGAACTTGATCTGAGCCGGAAAATGTTGGATTTCACGGCCTGAGCCCGAAGCCTCGCGGGACTTTGCTACTTGTCATTGACGAGAGCGCGGACACTTTCTGACCTCTGCCAAATGGGCCCAGATTAAAAGTAGAAGATGTCTGCATCCCATGCAGAGTTTTCTGTTGTGTTTTCAGCTTTTTATGACCACTACGGTATAATGTGTTTATGTATGCAAAACACTCAGGTGAAGGCTGGAAATGTCTCTTCAGACGTCGGTCAGCGTAACGTATGAAGCCAGCAGGGACGCTGAAGGTTAACGCAGTTCAGAAAGTTCAGACCTCTGCTGCCAGCTGAGCAAATAACGCCACGGGAGAAAAGCTGGGTCACACAGCACATGAAGAAAAGGAGATGAGGAGCCAGATAAAGGATGCTTATACTCACTGTTTGCACTGAGGGTAATGCGAGGGAGAATGGAAAGAGGACTGAGTGGGAATATGATTCCTCCAAAGTGAACATTGTGTACACCTCTTAACTCTGTGGATTGACTAACGTTCATCTGCCGCCATTAACACTTTGCCCTTTCTAAGATAGTTTATCGTTGCATTTTGAAACTTGGCTGAGCCCAAAGCTTTAACAAAAGGAGTGCTGGTGAATCTAGAAGAATGGGACTGATGTTGGACGACATGGGCTCAGAGGGGGTGAAATTAGAAATGTATGTGATTCAGTCTGGATTTTTACCATCAAAGTGGAAAAATATTATTATAACAATGCTGAATAATGCTCATGTAGATTACCACATGAAACCCTACAGGGGATTGCTCTATTTATGTGTCTTATAGATACTGGAAACAGTTCTTATCATTCATTTAGGTCTGATTAGAGGTTTGGATGCACTCATCATTAGGAGATGGGTCATTGCTGCCAGACTTTTCCTATAACAAGTGATCAATCTGTTCTGGTAATTTAATAATTTATCTTCAGCAGTGAGGATGGAGGGCCTCTTTACCGTCACCCTAATATTTATCTAACCTCCACAGATTCCCCACCAGATTTAAGTCATGACTCTGATTGGGTCGCTCCGAACATTACCGAGAATCGTTCTGATAAAATTAAAAACTAACTTTCCAATCTGTGTACAGTCATTCAGTAAATCAGAGTAATCTTTTCTGATTAGGCTCATTTCTCAAATTAAAATCATTTGAAAATAATAACTTTAAATGTTTTATGAAGCAAACTTTTCATTTACCCCACATCTCTGTATTCTAAAAATGTTTTATTATAATACTTTTTGTTTTGTTTTGTTTTTTGGGGAGACGTCGGGTGTATTGGTGTGACGTAATAAAGTAATACTCTAATTTTAAATGTCACAATTCAGTCTCTGTGTAATTAATCTATATATTGTGTCGACTTTGCAAAAAAAAAAAAATAAATAAAACTGTTAAATTATATTCTGGCAAGATGTTTAATCACTCTTGCTCCAAAATGTGTGATAGAAAGATATTTTGACATTTTACACACCTGTAGCAGCAAACAGAGCTGCATGCCAGAATGTTGGTCCCTCTCCACATCGTGATTGTCTTCTCCGCCTTGGTGAAACATAAATATCAATCCTAAAGTTTCTGCAATCATGCACGAATTCTGTATGTAACTTTATGTCTTGCGCAGGGAAATTTTGGCCCCTCTATCACGTGAAAGTCTGTAGAAGAAAGCCAACTTTTAGAGGAAAATCTTTCCGGCCGTAAATGTTTAATAGAAAAGGAAAAGTTTATGAATCAGCGTCACCTCTAATCTCTTACGACTTACAGTACGTGAGCATGTTGCTGTGGTAGTTGGCAGGAGGAAATATAATCGGTGCAATAACTGATTCTGCTTAAAGAATGAAGGAGAGGTCGTGGGGCGGTGAGTATGGCATGATCTTGGCAGCACTTCAGTCAGACTTTTGTTTCATTCTGGGTCTGGACGGACAGATTCATTTAAACCGTGCTGAGTGACGGAGGGCTTTTTTTCTTTAGAACCAGAGGGAATAAAGGCGGTTTTCAAAAAGAAAAGAAAAAAACAGCTACAACCACCCCGGTTTCATCACTACACATAACACAGAGGGGTCTGTGGTTGCTCCCAGATGTGAGTCTAACAAGGTGCCAGAGAGCTAAACCTTCACAGAATGTGTACGGTGGAAAGATGCTGGACAAACAAATGTTTAAAGCAAAAGGTTTGACATATTCTCTCACCAAGAGGTTTCAGTGCTACTTCTGTAATGAAGCTATGGAGCAAAGTAAGTTTAACAACATTGAGCTCTTAATGCACAATTAACACAGTTATGAGGATAATTACTTTAAAAACAGTAAGACATGACCTATCGGCTGCCACACAGGAACAGTTTATTTTGGGAAGGCGGGGAATGTTTCAGGCTTATACGCCAGAGCAAATATTATGGTAATTTCATGTGTAAATTGCCCCCAATTTCTGCAGTACATATAAGTTTGACGTTCTTAATCCAACAAATCTGCCGAGACGCGGAGAACACGGAAATCTGTGCTTAATCAGAAATCTGAGCTGGATTTTACCCAAAAGCATTCATCTTGTTTTTGACCTGGCACCTTCAGGAGACACAGAAATATGAAAGTGTGTGTCTTTAGTAGATGCAATGTTTTAGCCAGATAAATTACAGGTTCTCTTGTTTGCCTCTGTTGTGGGGGCAAGGAGTTTAACATCCACGTACTTATTTCTGCTCATACCCAAGGTTCAATGGATGAAAAGCAAAGCAAATTTTCAGAAGAAACAAGAAAAGAACAAAATGATCTGTCGCTAATCTCCGTGTGCCAGACAGGGAGTTTGTTTACCTGCACAATGTTTATCAGAAAACCTGGAATCCCCCTCCAGTACAACAAAAGGTGGACGTGTGCATGTGTGAGGGAGCTGTGTGCATCACATGCACTACCAGAATCAACACCTCACCGCTCCATTCTCTGACTGCATCTCGAGTTCAGGCGTCGGCAGGCTTTGTTTGGAGCTTTGCCTTCTGCTTTCTCCAGGCTCCCCTCCCTTGGCTGGGCCGTGTGGTCGGCAGAGAAACAGGCCCAGCGAGAGAGAGAGAGAGAGAAGCCCTGACCTCCGGCGCTCGCAGAGGAAACAATGGCGACGCGCCTCGGTGTGACAGCGGGAGACAGGAACAGGCACAAACACAGGAACCTGCCTCTGAGACAGACCTGCTGAGGCCTGAGAATCTGGAGGAGGAACTGTCTCTGGCTCACTTGCTGTCCTTTTCCAATATGCCCTGATATGACAAAAAGGCAACACACTTGTTGACTGTGTGCTGTTCTTAGTCAGGAGTCCCAGAGGGAGAACCTCTGAGCGCCACTCTGTCGTACAGAGTATGGCAGGGATATTTTTAGGATACAAAGACAGTATTTTCATCTAACGTTCGGCATCGTAACACTTCTAAATAAGGTCTGAAATACCTGATGTCCTGACCCTTCCAACAAGTACTGCAAATGTTTCTGTAGCAACAAATATGCTTAAATAATGTAGACCAATGCTGATGATGGCAAGATACAAGACTTGCGATTGTGAATCAATATTCCATTGAAATGACAAAAAGGTTCCTTTAAAAAATGTATTTGTACTAGTTTCCCTACAGACATTGATGCTCCTGAAGGAAAATTAAATTGTACTGTTATCATGTTCAGTGATGGTTGGATAAAATTGTTTTTTTTTCCAATAATTATTCTAATGTTGAAGATGTTGTCACTCCTGATAGTCCTGTAGACTTGGTCGTATTGGAGACCAGAATTGCAACAGTTGTTACATTTTCAGCTGCTGTGGTTTGCTTTCACACTGCACTGTGTCAAATAATCTAAAGCGTTTGAAAAACCTGTTCCTCCTCCTCGCCTGTGGTGGCGCTGCACCAAGAAGGAAATGATACAAAAACCTCTGAACAAGACATGAGCTCAACTTCCTTCTTCACAAGATGTGAACAAAAATGGAGTGGCATCAGATTTTAGGATTTCTCTTTTGTCTCTGGTAAAAGACCACAAGCTATTTCTCCCTAGACTCTTGCATTTGTTTTGGTTGTATTTACCCAGAATGCTTTGTGCTGTCATCTGCTTCCTGCTTTTGGAACGGTCCCCAGAATGCTTGGCATTCACAGATGCATTCAAGCAGCGACAGAGTTCACTTAGGATTTTAGACGGTCCAGAGTTCACTTTTTTTGGTCCGCATCAGAGTTTGATTGCACATTCACACCTCCACAAACGAACCAAACTTTCTAGGCAAACGAACAAGAGTTTGATTAAAGTGGACTAAACACCAGTCCTGAGACCGTTTTTTGCAGAAGGACTGTAATACACTTCATTAGAGACATACATTAAAACTGTAGCTGCAATGAAAGGTCATCTATAACTTAATGATTTGGTATTTATTTGTAGAAAATAATTACAAACCATTAAACATATTTTTCATTCTTTCCACTGCATAGCAACAAGCTACCTTGAGCTTGTCTTTTCAGTCTTCAGTACAACACAAAAAACAAAATCACACCCGAGAAAGGGTGTTGTAGAAAAATAAACAACTGGTACCAGATACTACTTAAAGCTGGGTGTTGTCTGCGTCAAACAAACGGGTCTGACCTGAAATTCCCAAGATCTCATCTGAATTCCTCAAAAAAAAAAAACACATCAGATTGCTCCAATCGGCTGAGTTAATATTGACTTGGACAAAAAAAAACTTTTAGTCATCAGAACCAATGTTTAAACCCAGTCGCTTAAGTTGCTTATATAATAATGTTATTGTATTTACTGAAGCTATGAGTCATGAAAACCAACGATGAGGTCCAACATCTGCTGAATGAAGGATGTGTGAAGGTGCAGAAGTAAAAAGAAAAGTTCACACATGTGAATCGTTTTAGCAACAAAAGGTCACACAACTGACTAAAAACCACATTCCTCTGAAAGATCTACAAAAGATGGATGTGCTTTGTGTGCAATCACCTTATAATCTGATCATATAAAAACACTAATAATTAATGATCTGTAGAAAGCCTTTTTACAGCAGCGCTTGATTTTTATTAGACTTCTAAAAGCAAACATTAATTGCTTCTTTTGAATCTCTGTATAATCTTAGTGTTGTCATTCGTTAAGGGCAGGGGGTCAAATAGAGACGATGACATTAATTGATCATATCAGACTGAACCCATGTCTAATAATAATTTTTATTACCAAAAGTATAAAAGAATATACACTCATCTATTGAAAACTGAGTGGTTATATTGGTTGTAGTCACCTAACGAGGCATATTTTATCTATTTATAATTCACATTCACGTCGACAGCTCAGTTCTGTGGTTGTGTTGGGAATAGCTTAGCAGTTGTTCTAAAATACACGCAGCATTAACTCATGACTGAGGGGATTCCTTCACCCGTCAGCTGCAGAATGTCATCACAGAAGTCGTTGGCGGCATGCAGTTTGGGGAGAAAAATAACTCCATGTTGAGATTTCACTCTCTCAGAGGATGTTGGAAAAACAATGAAAAATGTGTAAAGCGGCGCAGGCAGATTTCACAATTCAAGCCATAAGTTAGATAAACTTCATTGCCTTGCAAAAGCACAATCTAGAAAACAAGGGCAAGTATACTGCGCCACTGTATGCACAATTTGTTACAATACAGACTTATTATATAATAGTTTGAATATTATTTTTACCTCAAAGATGTACATATGCGTCTCATAATTAAAAAGCTTGCTAATGCAGTCTTTCATAAATATTCACACTTACCTCAGTTGGAAGAAATCTCTTCCTTAGTTCTTCTTCTGTGTCATTATTTCTGTATCTTTACCCATTTTTCCTCTGTGGATTCTTCCAAGTTCAGTCAGGTTGAGTGTGTGGCTCTGGATGTGTGCACTGATGTCCGTATTTATTATTTTAAAATTTTGTATAAATGTATATTAAATTCCATTCAATGTATTTTTAATGATTGCATCCTGTTGTTTTTACATTCCTCTCATTTTGTGTATTTTTGTCTAGTTACATTCAGGTGCAAAGTTCAGTGTGTTGTACTGATAACCAAGCTATACATGGAGAGCTTGTCGTTCTTGTGCTAACATCTTACCAGCCGTTTTGTTTGTTTTTCTTTTGTAAATGTTGTGCTTCTGCGGTTTTCTTAAAGTATAAAAACTCTCCGCTGTTTACTGAAACCAAGCTTTGGCTCACTGCAGTGTTGAAAGATGAACCGCTACCCTTCTCTGAGCCTTTGTCTAGCATCTTCTCAAGAGTTCGGCAGACCTCTGGAATAGCTTTGATAGAAGAATCCCTTTGTTTTTTGGCTGCTGTCACATCAAATATTATTGAAACGCATTGAAACCCAAATTATTTATCTTGGTTGTCATTCAGCTTTGGAAAGGTGTCAATACGCCACAGAGAGCAACATTTCTTCACAGAAACCTGGCTTCGTTTAGGCACTCTGGGCAAATCAGGGATTTTTCTAGCATCATATGTGGCACACAGTTGTAAGCATCTGGACTTGGCAGAAGAAAACAATAGCTTTCATCCTGAGAGGAGTGATTGTAATTGCCTTTTTTGAACTTACAGAGGAAAACATACTCACTCGATGGCTTCCCAAACATTTCCCCCTTATTATTTATTTAAAAAGATTGGATAATGGGGTCCAGGTTGGGAAAAAAAAACACACACACACAAAAAACGTAATTTTTGGCACAATTACTCAGCAACAGAGGGCATTATTACGACAATTTAACTGTTGGTAAATTGTGGCTTTAAGAAATATATTTAAGAAACTTAGATTCAAGTTAACTATGAACAGAATATTTGATTTTGTAATAAAGTAGCATATCTCTATTCCACATACTGTGTTCCTAAGATTATCCAGACACTGTCATGATGCAGCTTGGATAATTTTTTTAAGTAAAGGTGTTTTTCTTCTGCTGTATGTTTGATATAAAATAAATAAACTTAGCAAACCTTGACTAGTTATTTAGAGCCTCAGCTGGAACAATATTCTGAAAGATGATTAAGTATTGATTGTCTTTTAATATGACAGAGTGTTACAAAGTGTTTGGGTTAAACAACCTCAATTCAGTTGGTGATACAGGTGGCTTAATCCTCACATAGGAATGGGTCTAATAGTAATTAGACCCATTAGAAACGGGCGGCACAAGCATCAGATAAAACCAATCTGTTGTGCCTGTAGCAGTTCTTCTATTACTTTTATTTATGTGTGGTCAATAAGGAGTTGGCATCCATGTGTGTCGGGTAGGAGTCCCCTAGTGTAGTGTGAACAGTGAGGCCAGCAAGCTCTGTTTTGACTGATTTCACCTCAGTTCAAAGGAGATAAACAACGTTTGAGCTTTAAAGTGATCTACCGCGGCAGACGGTACTTGGGAGAGAATTACAGCTCCAGCTGGTTCATTGAGGTACTGTCTTTCTTTCCAATTTTTGAGCTCTTTTCTGGCATCATTTCCTCTTCACTTCTCAAACTTTCTTATCGTCAGGGCAAAAATCTATTATGCATAGAAACCATACTTCACCTACATAATTAAGTCTTGTTTCTGTGCTTAATGTAAAACATTAATGTGAATTTTAAATAGATTAAATATTCATTGTTATGTGACTACAACCAATATAACCACCAATTTTCAATAGATGAGTATACATTCTTTTAAACTTTTGATAATAAAAATTACTAGACCCATTCCTATGTGAGATCTAAGCCTCCAGACAAGAACTATGTTACCTTTTGACAGAGGAGTTTTTACTGGCGACTGATGAAAACAAACAATTTTAACGAGACTATGATTTTTGATAAGTAAAACTCAGTGGCTTATCAATCAATACAGTTAAAATGTATCTGATGAAATTAATAAAACTGGACTCTTCACCAAAGATTAAACAGTGAAGGCATATAACGAGGAGTAATTCAAGGTTGAGAAATCCTTTTGGAAAATATTTGAGTCGCTGCCTGCCTTCTGGTCTGACATCTTGCTTGACCTTTACCTAGTATATTCCTGCATTAAAAAGGAAGGTCATTCCACCCATACAACAGCTATTCTTGCCATACATGAGGTGCATACTGTTAACAGCATCTCATAAACAGAGGTTTCCACAATAGAGGTGCTGATAAGGGCACAATTACGCTATAAACCTGCCAAACGCTGATAGACATCTAAACACGGACTTCCTCTCACGCACATTGTGCTCTATTCAAGGTAAGCAATTAAAGCCATGAGTGGCAGCGCTATAATAACTGAGCAGATCATATCAGTCAGCACCCAGCTGGCACCTCGCGCTCCACCTCATCCCACTATTACACCCTCCTGCTACCTGCTTCCCTCAGGCAGAAATGTGGTATTGTTCATTATTGATGAGATTAACTTTGAGGAAATCCCCCTGCTGCTCCAAAGTGGAGACCGTCAGTCTGACTGGTGCAGCCAAAGCAAACACTGTTAATCAGCCAATCGGTCGCCCCCAATGCCCACCTGACACCTTCTCCTGATGAGGATCCAGGCTGTTTTCGAACGCAACGCTGGATTGGGACCGCCACTGGGAACATGGACGGGTGGGTGGGGGGCGTGCAATGTCGAGAGCAAAGCAGGCTTCCTTGATTTATCCTGTATTGGTCTCTGAGGCCAAGTTTGAGACGCTTTCCTCGTTTAAGCAGGAACCCCCCGCTGGGAGAGGCAGCGCTTTCAAAGAATCCAAAATGCACACGGCGGCCGAGTGTGTGAGAACAGGTCCTCCATGCTGGACTCGACGTGTTATTTTAGGGGAGGGAAATGTATGACAAAGATTCAACCGAAGGAGGGAAAGTACCTACACTGCAAAAACACAAAGTCTTACCAAGTATTTTTGGTCCAGTTTCAACTGCAAATAACTGAGTTACACTTGAAATAAGACAAAACTAACTTAGAAGTAACTTTTCAGCGAGACACTAGGAACCTGTTTTAAGTTAATAATTCCTTAATATTCTACTGTTTCACGTATTCACTTACAAGGCATTTTTCCCATGTTATAAGTAGTATAATCTGCCAGTGGAACTAGTACTTTTTTTTTAAAGAAAATAAATTAATATTAAGGAATTATTGACTTAAAGCCAAGCTCCTAAGTATTGTTGAAAAGTTACTTCAAAGTTAACTTTATCATTTATGGTGCAGGAGCTTTACCAAAACTAGTTGGTAAAAGTTTTTGCAGTGTGTGAACTTATTTAATGCAACTAAATTGTATGAAAGCTGCACAAATAGTTAACATTAGAGACATTAACCATTAACTTTCCTGGTGCACAGCTTTGTTTATCGTAGATCCTCTACTGCACAGTGCCTGTTAAACACAGTCTCCACTTTTACTGACTTTTTGACGTTACATCTATAATGTTCAATGTGTTTCATCATGATTTAATGTGATAGAATGACAGTGCATTATTATACATGGTTTTCAAAAGTGTGGAGGGTATTTATGTCCTCCCCCATCCCCCATTGCCACGTTTGCTCATCTACAGGTGGACATTTATACCCATCCTCCTTTTGCTAAGTAGCTCAAACTTAGCCAGATTGGTCAGATCTTTGACACACACACACATGTGCATGTACACACCCACATACACACACCCACACATGAATGTGCTTTGATCTAAATCCGATCCATTGTAACTCTGGCTGTGAGTCTGGAGGTTTTGTCTCACCACTGGAATCAACTGTTCTCATATATATATAATTTTATTTTTTTCAGGATTTAGCTTAATTTATTTTCTCATTAACTCTGACCAGCTTCCCCATTCCTGCTGAAGAATTCCCAAAGCATAATGCTGCCCCTACCATGTTTCACCATGTGGATGACGCCGTGTTAGTTTTCCTGTTAAATATGCGGGTTTATTCCGTGCAGTGGCATTTGGGAAAACTAAATTCAAACAGCCGATGTTCTGGTCCAGTGTGCATTCTTTTTTTTTTTTCTTCTTCGAAGTCATCAGATCTTGGGTCGTTCCTCAAAGCTGGGTAAATGTCAAGACACAGAAATAGAAGGTTTTTGTTGTGGATTCCCGGGAGAAGGAATGCTACTCTGTTGAAGAAAACATGTGGTCCCGGGTCAGATTCAGAGGTGGAAATATTTTGACTCCATGGATTAAACTGGGAGACGTTTTACTTGAGAACACAATGGATGTTGTGATGCACATTTCCCATTGTCCATTGTAAGAATCCCCCTGCCTCGCCCTGCGTTACCCTCCACAACACGCCTGTTTTACTGTTACAGGAGAAAACAAAGGGTGGACTCATCAATCTTTTTTTTATTGGTTTTTATACCCAATTTACAAAAGACAGTATTATGTTTCTCCAATAGCATAGTTTTCCAAACTAGGATAGACGTACAAAGCCCCTATCTGTCTATTGGGAATTAAGTTTACGCTCCATGATTTAACAGTCAAAAACATTTTAGAGAATCAATTTTTAATTACGTTTGTGTGGGGGGGTCGGTTAAATATGAAATATATTTTATAATATACATTTTACAAGAAAAAAAGAAAGGTGTGGCATGTATTTATATTGAGGAATTTCAAAGTATGGAAAGTGTAGTTGGCATTCCTTCAGAACCACACGACTGTCCAAACTCTATTAGTTTCAATTTGGGTGTTGCTCTATTTTCAGTTTATCTCAGTCAGTTTTTGATCTGGTGTTTCCACCAAATTTTCACTGGTCTCACTTGTGCCAAAGCAGGATTTCCTAAAGGTTCTAGTTAGTCTTCAGGTTCGTCTCAACTCCATGTGTTTCCGATTTGCTCAGAGACAAAGTGGCTCGTGACGGACAGGGGGATCAGCGGGTGTCAGAGGGCACCAAACACAAACATGCAGCAGTGCAGATTCGGATTCTCCTGAAAAATAACTTTCACAGTCACCGTGAACTTCAATTCAGCAGCAGCAGATGCAGGAATGTAAGACGAAGATTAACTTTCGTTAAGAAAATCGTGATGTGGAAGGCATCTTTTACGGCCTTTCGGCATCCTAAATTGCTGCAACAGACACGCATGAGCACAGATTTTCCTAGAAAAAATTAATAAGCGCTGGAAAGTTTGCAGCTCATTGTTTCACTGATGAGTCATCCTTTAGCGGTCGGTCTGTTGTGCACACTCATGGTTTATCAATGTCAGATTGAAACATAACAAATAAGTGGCTATTTGCTCAGCTTGCCTCATTGCCTTGTCTTGCGGCTCTCTCCATCCTGCCCTCCATCCACCTGCACATTCTAATGAGGTGATCGCAGCCCTCAAATACCGCACTGTGATCACATCGCATGCCTGCCCCGTGTATGCACTTTCCTCTCTTTGTCGGCACGCAGCTTCCCGCTCACACACAGAGGCCCGGGCTGCTTCCTGCAGATGAATGCAGGGAGGTGTGCTTCCAATTATAAGCCTTGTCCCGGGTTAAACACACTCTCCGCTGGCCACCACAGCCACCAAGATTAATGGTACAAACGCTCACGCAGCCACCCCTGGATCCCGCCGGGGAAGAAAATGTTTCCACTTCTTGCGGCTGTAAATCAGGAAAGCATGGCTGCTGCTTGCTGGCTGCTGGTTCACGCACACACTTAACTTCGCTGAGTCTGTCTGGGGGTTCAAAGAGAAACCTGCAGGAATCCACGAAAGCTGCATGTCATTTTGACTTAATTATTATTATTATTGCTTTTGTCTTATTTAATTTTAAGTGCATTTTTTTACCTGCCAACAGCAGCTGGCAATTCATATTCACTGGTTAGTAAAAAAAAGAAATAAAAAGCACATTCTTTTCCCAGTAAAGCTTATTTTTACAGTATATTAATAGTAGCTTGCAAAAGTGCCCATAACTTCCTGAACTTCTTTATATTATATATTACATTGCAGAGTGTAAGGGGAAATGATGAATGAGTTTTAAAATATTTTTCTTCCATTTACAGTCTTTTATTGGGAGCATCTTTTTCTTTATTTTTTTTAGGTCTAAAGCTAATAAATGCATACATTTTTATGTGGAGATCAAACTTAAGTGTCATCCTAATGAGCCAAAGAGCTACACATCTATGCTAAGAATGGCTCTTATAAGGCTCTTATAATTTTCGTTAAATTACCTACTCCTCCTCCTTCTTTGATTTTTGACCTTTCCTGACAGTTACCAGGCAGAGAGAAACTGCAGAAAGACGTGCAGCGACGGTTTCAAGGTCGGGAATCGATCGGGAATCGATCCCCGGTCGGTTGCGTTCGGGATTATGTCCTCTTTACATCCGGGGCTCTAATGCAACACCACCCAACACCTCAGACCTAGTCACCTTTGAAGAGAATTGAATACTCATATGCCAGAAATTAGAGTTTTATCTTAACCTTATAAACTTATAAGGTTTTGGGCATTTTATAGGTGAATTTCAGGGAGCAAACGTTTGTATACCAACCAGTTCACCTGCTGCTGTTTGTCCCCCCTTGCTGCAGGCATAAGCAGCTTATTTTTGGAAGCAACACTCACATACGATGTGTGTGTTGGGTAGTGCATAGCACATAATGTAGGAGCCGTATAGAAATAGAGCCTTTTCAGTCTGTAAGTTCACGGGTTGGATATTTAAAGGCAGCTCCGCTCGGCCTGAGAAACGAACTGTTTCTCTATGAAAGCCTCGAGTCTCTCCGCGGCTCGGAGATTTGACATTACACGACGCACTGCGAGCAAGAACAATGTTCAGTCAAGGTGAGGGACTTTTTAGTTTAAATAATAAAACTATAACACAATAATTATGTTCAAAACAGCCTTAACGTGTAGCCTTTTAGTCACCGAATTAGCCCAACGGCTTTCTAAATTAGCATTTTAAGCTTATTTTTGAGACAAGCCTTCTGGCTAACTACTCAAAAGCAACCGTCTTTTTAAGGCATTATTAAACTTATTTTAGTTTATCATACTGAATCTTTAAAGCATTTTAAAACGGGTGTTTGCTGGCTTTGTTTTTGACTATCAAAAAGATTAGAGACGAGTTGTCTACGTATTGACAAGGTGAAGCTAGAAATGCTAGCCCTCCAAAAACAGGAGGAAAACGAAGAATTACAAGAAGATTTTAATATGAAGACAGATTCTCCAATAGCATAACTGGCTATTATTTGATTCCTATGCAATATTGTCTTGCAAAAGTATTCATACCTCTTGGACGTTTGAAGCATTTTTGTCTGATTACCAGAAGATTCAGCAAATTGAAATGGGACATTATGGTTTTGGCCATAATGTCAAAAGTGATGGGAATTGGGACATTAAGGATAGATGTCCCAATTTATCATATTTTATCATGTGTCCATATGTAAGTCTAGTCATAAATCCAATTGAGATTTTCTGGATTTAACTTGAATATTTGTGTTCAATCGCCTTCTCCATCCAACTTGACTGAGAACATATCTCCAGCAATGTTTACTCATATTTGTGGCTGTAATTTGATGAATTTAAAACCGGTCAGGCAATATAAACACTTTTCAAGGCCACTGAACTTTTAGAACAGGGGTCGGGAACCTTTTTGACTCAGAGAGCCATGAAAGCAAAAATATTTGTAAATTTATTTTAGTGAGAGCCATATATTTTAAGACTGAATTTAACTAAATGTGAGTATAATAAGCCTCTGAATTTATTCTTTTAAATAATGTTATAATACTCACCATTAATGCGACTTCTGGTGCTGCATGGATTTGCTGATGGCTTTGTAGTCTGGTTGGTACTTGGTAAGGTTAAGCTTCATGCAAGCGTTGAGGCTTTCATCCGTTAAATGTGATCGTATATTGGACTTGATGTTGTTAAGATGTGAGAATGACTGCTCACATGCATACGTAGATCCAAACATGGTCAATACAGCAATACTCACACGCTGCAGTGTGTGGTATGTGACAGGAAGGACGTTCCAAGTTTTGATAATCAGCTGGTCTTCGGGTTGAAGTTTTTTCATTTCTGCCTACATGTGCTTGTTCGCCAAGTCCGCTTTCTGTCGTGCGATTCTTTCCAAATCTTCATTCAGTGACTTGAACTTATTCACCCACATGTCTGAGGCCTTCAAGTCAGCCACTTGTGCTTCAAAGTCTGACGGAGACACCAGGAATGTAACTCAGGTCGGCTGTGTTCAGTGAACACTCGTTTGGATGGGTGATGAACTTGAAAAGACGAGTGTGCTCACGAAATTCTCCAAAGTGTGCTTTGAACGACTGTAGGAGACTGGATGTGAAGCCAGCTAGCTGGCGGAGATCAAAGTTTTGCGTGGGCTCACTTGCTGTGCATGCATCTTTGAATTGTCTCAATTTTTCAAAATGTAGTAAACGACCTGTTTCAAGATCCATGATAAAAAGCTCCAGCTTGTTTTCAAAAGCAAACGGCTTGTTGAAGGGATAAGACTGTATTTCTAGTGCCTTGCATTTTCACGTTGAGCTGGTTCAGATGTTCAGTCATATCCACGAGATAGTAAAACTTGAGGAGTCACTCAGATTCGGCTAGCTCAGGATGCTCGATGCCTTTCATTGCAAGTTAGTCCGGATTTCGTCCAAGAAAGCCGCAAAACGGCAAAGCACCTTCCCTCTGGACAACCAACGCACATTGCTGTGCAAAAGCAGACCGTGAGAGTTATTTCCAACTTCACCCAGCAGTGTTTTAAACTGGCGATCATTTAAGGCTCGGGCAACAATAAAGTTGATCACACGAATGACCAACGACATCACTTCACCAAGCTGCCCGTCACACATCTGAGCACAAAGTGCCTCCTGTTGTAGAATGCAATGGAAACTTAGGATGGGTCTATTTTCATGTTCACAGAGAAGCGCCACAAATCCTTTGTTTTTCCCCACCATACACGGAGCACCATCAGTACACACTGAGAGAAGTTTCTCCATAGGTAGATTTTTTTCTTGAGTGAACTGCAGGAAAGACTTGAATAAATCCTCACCTTTTGTGGACCCTTTTATTGGCAGAACAGCAAGACTTTCTTCGCGCAGTGTGTCACCAGCAGGATATCTTGCAATCACACTGAACTGTGACAAATGGCTTGCGTCTGTTGACTCATCCAAAGCCAGGGAAAAGAACGGCGCTGCATTTATGTCCTTCACCTGTGTTTCCTCCACTTGGTTTGCCATCATGATGGTGCGATCATGTTTGATTATTCTAAATTCACCTACGGTATGTTGGGGGTTTTACTGGATTTTCTTCTGGAATCGGGATGTTCGTGAGTGGAATCTGTTCTTGTGGTGTGTTTCTCCTGCCGTGAGGCTGGACACACGAACCGATCGAACCTGTTGGACTTTTATCGGCTCTGTGGTCACAGAGGTTTGGAAAATTGTCCGACAATCCTTAAATCGTGCTGTGTGAACCAGACCTAAAACTCACAAGCTCTACTCCTCCCATCCCGTCTCAATCCCTGGCCTAACGCTCTCTGACTCTGGTGGCTATGGTAACGTTTACATATCCCTTCAAAATAAGACACAGATGCGCCACAAAACCGAACATTTTACTTTTGTGAAAATTTGAACTCATCATTATGAATAATGTCCGTGACTTCCGGGTGCAAAACACGGATTTCTTCTCTCAGTGCCTCAGACAAATAATCTGCTGGTGCGGATGAAGGAGTTTTTTGGGGGTTTTTTCTGTCGGCTGAACTGATTTTATGTCAGATACGAAACATTTCAAAAGGGAGCACAGGGTGCTTGGTCTCTATGTGGCAAAGCAGTTTGAAGGCTTCATAGCGAGCCGGTCACCATATCATGAAGAGCAGCTTGGATAAATCCATTTTCCTGTCTCGTCTCTGGGCCTTTTCCCCTTCGTAAAGAATCTGATCTGTTTCTTAGTCATTTTGCTGCTTGTGGCTCAATGTTGGCGCGCAAGACGTAACCGAGAGAATCCGTTTAAAGGATTTTCAAAATAAAAGATCCTCCAGAGCCAAATAATACATAAAATTGAAATATTTAATTATTTCTTGCGCGGCCCGGTACCAATTGGTCTACGGACCGGTACTGGGCCGCGGCCCGGTGATTGGGGACCACTGCTCTATAGTTTGCTGAGCTGGTGAAACGCAATCGTCAGATCAAAATCTCTGCATTTAGAAACATTTGCGTTGCGTGACAAATGAGCTGAGGCAGAGGCTGTCAGCAGATTGTGTGGTTTACTATGTGATCCACTATAATTAGATGCGTTCTTAACTGAACACCGACAGCCAGGGAGTGGCCTTGAAGGTAATGTAGGTGACAACATGAGGAATCCACATGCCGGTTTTGTTTTAAGCCTGAAAACAGGGTGGGTGGCTGATTTTAAAAAAAAAACCCCAAAAAAACAACAAAACAGACAAATTCATAGTTGGCGGATATTTAGCTTAATACCAGAAAAATGTGAAAAATAAAATGTAAAAAGATAAAACGTTGGGCGTAAGAACATTTTCTGGACCTTTGTTGTTTTTTTTGGCCAGGTTCAGAGCCTTAGCGACAGCTGCAGCCTCCCCAGGAAATGTATTTTTGGAAAGCAACACTACACTTACAAATCTAATGTCTTAAGTTCTTGAAATATTTCTGGGGACACTGAGTAATTCGTTGGGGTGATGTTAACTACCAGATAAGTATAGAAACAGACTTCATTAGCGGAGTATGGTTACAGGAAGACTGTGAACCTGCTCCCATGTTGGCACAAGCCTATGAAGATGTGTCAATGTTATCGAGTGCAACTTGTCTGAAGGTTACTAAGTGGAAAGCACACTGAGCGTTTTACAATCCCTCCCACGGTGGTGTGGAAAATTATTTGCCGCCTTCCTGATTTCCTATTGTTTCTGCGTGTTTTTCACATTTTGGTGTATCCGAATATCAAACCAATTTAAATATTAGACAAAGACACAAAGTTTAGTTTTAAAATGAATATTAAAATTATTATTTTGGAAGAAACAAAATCTAAGCCCACATGCCCCTTTTGTGAAAAAATGAAAAGAGATCCAAAGAAAACCACCAACAAATGAGAAAGAAAGTAATGGAGATCTTGTTAGAAAGTTTTTTCTAAAGCTTTGGGACTCCAGCGAACCACAGTAAGAACATTTTGTGGTTTACTTATGTTGTCTTTCATTCATATTTAAATGGGTTTGATGTTCTGAAACACTGAAATGTGGATGCAAAAAAACAGGAAAAAATCAGGAAGGGGGAAAACACTTTTTCCCACCACTGTAGTTTCTTCATGATCAAAGACGACATATGGTGGCAAGTGAATGCTACAGAGTTCAAAGCACATTCTTTGTAGTGCACTGTGAAGGTGCTGCATTTAGTTTTACTACTTGCTTAAACACCAAGCGAATGCCTGGGAGGATTGATATCTTCATTTCACTTCTAGAAAGAAACCAAATGCTTCTACTGCCAAAAGTCAAAGACTTAAATATCAACCCATTGTTTGACATAGATGGTGTTCTAAATAGATACTCCATTGGCACACTTCACTACTGAACAATATTCACTGAGAAAACCATCTTTTTTATGTGCATCCCTGCATGTGCATCCTGCAAAGGCAAGAAAAGATAAGAAGAAACACATTGTTGAAAAAAAAAAAAAAAAACAGGAGTCAGGGTAGAAAAGCTTTTTTCCTATAGTCCAAAAGACTTTTTTTTAACTCCAAAACGCAGCCTTAGTATGTCCAAAAGAAAAACATAAGTGCTATCATTTGCTTATTGAGAGTCTACAAAGGCCGATAATCTCCCCACTCGTCTCCTGGATCACTGTTGAAACTTGGAGTTTTTTGTCAAATTCACATGAATTAAATGACAAACTAATTTTCTCACTGCATCTTTGATTCATTTGGTCCAGCTGTAGGCTGTTAGACTCTGTCCAATCAGAGTCAGGTATTGTGTAGTTGGTGCTTTTAATCAATTTTCAGTTAATTAAATCCAAATCTATGGAACACAAAATGTCACTAAAATCACTCTATCCTTCTAAAGCCTTTCATAAAATCATAAAACTGCATCGAATTGTACCGTTTCCCAAATATTGTCATACATATCATATCATGATCAGAATACAGTATATCGTATCGTAAGATTATTGTATCGCTACACCCTTACTAAATACTAGTTTTTCTCCCTTCATTTTGGGAGATCGGTGATCGGCCAATTTTTACATTTGAAGCTGATCTTATCCACCGATCTTATCTAGGTTGGCAAAGGTCTAAGAATCAACCACTGTCCTCTTTTGCTCTACGGTGAGAAAAGTTTGACTGACAGACCGGCCCACCAAGTTATGTCTGCATGTTTATAATTAACAATAGTCACCCCAAACTCTACAACTTTCTTTCTATATTCAGCAACATTTCAGACAAGAAAAATTGGTAACGGCCAAAATCGGAATCAGCAGGTTAAGCTTTTTAAAAGATCGGTAATCGGCGATCGACCGGAAAACCCCAATCAATGCACCCCTTCTAAATACCATTGAAAATTAATGGTCACTTAAGCGATCAATGAAATCTGGGTGAGCTTGTGCTCTTTTGTAAAGAACATGTCCATGAGAATAAATAAAAAGAGATATACTGGCAAAAAAAAAAAATTGGATTGCAATGAAATGTTGCTCTAAAACGTTTTCCTACTTTAATTACTAAAAAAAAAAAAAAAAAACATTCACAAAATTTTACGGTTCCGTTTTGCGGCTGTTGTGGCTGTTGTTCTCCTCAGCTTTTGAATTACGAACTGAAAACAGCTGCATCTTGTTCTGGATTAATTTAGTCTGAGCCCCTTTATTATTGAAAACAAGAGGAAATCCCGCACAGACAGGAGGGTTTCCCTTCTGTGTAATAATGTTTCAAAACACAGTGCCAGAATGAATCAGGAATGTGATAAACAACGGAAAGGAACAAGATACCCGCATGATACTAGTGTGATTAACAGGACTTGGCGAGGCCGAAGAGTTTAGTCACAGGAGTATAAACCCCAGGGTGCAATGATTTTAGTTCAACACACCATATAGGTTGCACTGTTATAAATAACCACTTTTGCAAAACACGCCACTTAGGCCCTCTTTAGAATATTACGCATCGGTCATAGAAGCTGCGCGGACCTTCCTACATATTGTTGTTGACTAATGAATCAGAGAAAAGCAGCCAAGATATTCATAAACACAGGAAGCTGTATTGAATCTGAAGGCAAAATCAGTCATGCTGCTATGGAGTCGAGGTCAATGTAATATTGTTGACCATAGGAAGCTCGTCTCAGCTATTAACAATGACAAAAACAAACAGAGGTGGGACGTTTGGAGATGAATGTTGTGGTGCAGGACATCGACAACCAAAAGGTTTTCCTCTAGACCGCAATGGGCTTCGAGACATGAAAGAAGTACTTGTAGCTGCCAAAATTCATTTCAATACATAGGAAAAAAAAAAGGGGAAAGAAAGTCCCAGCCCCACTACCTTTGTTCCTTTGTTTATCTTCTCAAATGTTTCTTAAAGACCCCCTGAGCAAATGATGCAGGTTCTTCATCCAGGGTGCAACTGAAATTACATAATAACACAAAACACGTATCAAATGAAGATGTGTAGATTAACAGAGCAACAATAGTATCAGCTAATAATAGATGTTGCCTAATGCATGTGACTCCCTCTATGGTTTGGACATATGAAAAATGAACCATAATTGAAGAACTCAAAGCAGTGTTTTTTGCCTATCGACACAATCACGCATAGCTTTTATGTAATATAAAGTTGACTTTAAAGAAATAAAAGCGGAAAATTTCTGGATGATTCGGTGCTGTCCTTGCATTGCTTTATGTCATGGAGTTTGGTGACACCTGGTGGTAAAAACACGCAAAGGAAAACACAGTTCATAGTTCACGGGAAGATGGATAGATTTCCTTACATATATATACATACTTCTGATTATTTTTATTACACGGTTGATATCATCATATTATGAACACAAATATGAGCAAGCAGAGAACTGGATTGGATTAGAATCAACTCCAAGTTGGACTTGATTGGATTCTTGCCATTCTTTACTCCTCGTTTTCGTCCTCTTTTTCTTTATATGGTTATATGCATTACTATAATTGTTTGCATACAATACAAATAACTGGATCTGAATATTCAAAATAAAATTTATTTCCACTCGTTATTATTAAGGAGACGCCACACTTCTCTATCTCCTAGCACACATATTAGTAAAGAAGTGATATTTGTAGTTGAATAAATATTTATAACTTTCTTTCCTGTTTTCATAGTAGAGAAAATTACATATCCATAGCTAGAAGGATACATGTAACTTGTCCCCTATAGATAGAGAGGACATCTATCTATCTATCTATGAATTCATACAGAGATAGATAGATAGATAGATAGATAGATAGATAGATAGATAGATAGATAGATAGATAGATAGATAGATAGATAGATAGATAGATAGATAGATAGATAGATAGATAGATAGATAGATAGATAGATAGATAGATAGATAGATAGATAGATAGATAGATAAAGTTGGACCCAATAAGAGATAAAAACTAAAATTAGCTTACCTAAACATGGTCATCTTCAAAGTCATCCACCACCCATATTAAATATGTCCCGCCTTTCTCTCTTGCTGGCAATAATTATTTGTGCAATTTTTAACTTTTAACCAATCACATTCTCCACCCTCTCAACCGAGACTGTGATTGGCTTGTTCTCCTAACAAGTTTGTCTCTTGACTTGATTTATGTTGTGTTATGGACGTGCTAAACAGGCATAGCCTTACTTTTTATTACTCATCTTCCCCCTCAAAACACGGTAAGAACATATTTTTGCATGTGCAAGCTGGTGTGGGGATTAAAACTGATTTGCATGCTAACAGATAACTGGATTTATTCACCAAACATCAGAGCGGAGGTGCGGTGTCAGTTTTCTGACTGGCTCCTCAGGTGTCGGCTCCCTCTTAGAGTCTGTCCTTCCAAATGTCAACTCCTAGTTAATGGGTTGGGTGCTACACTGCAATCATTCTCACTTTTGTCAGACTCCCTGACTTAATGACAATATTAAAAACATACTGATGAGGGACTGCATAATATCTTTTCCCAGCATATGTTAACTCACAAATATGCTGTATCTGCGTTAGGAAATTGGAAATAAAAGCCCTTTCGCTGAGGAGTCTGGTAGTGTCTCAAAGGGGCAAATCAGTGAGGTAAAAGTTTTGTCATTGCCCTCTCACATGTTAAGTCCTGGTTAGTGGATTGGGTGTTACAGTGTGATCATTTCACTCAAGACCTTCTGGAAATCCCATACCACCTATTGACATCGGTAAAGATTTATTACCTGAAAGCATCACAGTAATGCCTCACCCTTGGATTACTTGATAAGTGTGTCTCGTTTATACTAAACAAATGATGAACTGAAGGTATGGTGTTTTAATTTAGTAAGTGCGGGCAACAAGTTTAATGTTAGCTTGCCGACAGAGTTCTAAGTGGACCTTTGTGTAAGTTGTTGACTTGCAAATTTACTACAAACTTAATTGTTACCTATTGACCCAGTAAAGTTGCCTGCTTTCCATTAGCCCCTACTTGATACTCTTAAATGCACCAGTTGTTTTGGCCATAAATGTAACATATTTATTTATATGTTTGTTTTAAAATGGTAATTGGTTTTCATCTCTGCACAAGGTAATGTGCTTACATGATATTTCAAATGGCTTGAATTTGACAACAGTGCAATTTCTGGAGGTGCCCTTGTTCATTCTTAGCACTTGTCTCCAGAAATATCAGCTTGTTTTTATTGGTCTGGGTAGCACAATGTAGTGTTTATTTTTACATAATAGTTTTTCAGTCTTAAATTATATTTGAAGTTCTTTTATAAGAACATAAAACTAGCTTTTTTTAAAAAAAAAAAAGCTAGCTTGTTGTTTAAGCTAGCTTGTTTTTTAAACTAGCTTGCTAGCAAACACACATGGGAGATGACATAGAGGAGAAGTTTTCTAACTCTCCTCTAGGATATCTCAGACAGAGGTCATTGAGTTTCTGTAGGAACAGCCCTGTAAATTTTCTGCCCTGTCTCCCTTATTACAGTATCTTTCCAATAGTTTGTATTGATTTTCCACTCCATTTTAGTAACCGTCTCAAATTTCAATGTCTTGTTGAGGGGTTGGGTGTAACACAGCAAACATTTCTCCCCAGGTCTTTATTTGGCATTCCCGGATAACCTATTGGAATTAGGTTTATCAATTTGATAGTTGGCTATTAACAAAATAAGACCTCAAATTTGTATTAGCTGGTAGTTGATGATAATCTTTAAGAATTGATACAGTATCTAAAATGAAGACCATCTGCAGAAATAGGTGGCAGTAGAATGATACTACCAAAAATAAAATCCTGAAATGGCATGGTCAGGGAGGCAGCCAAGAGGCTGTCAGCAACCCAGTGGGAGGTAGACAAGTTTCCATCAAGTGCTGGTTGTGTTCGACATGGGACAACAAACTTGTGTACTCTCCATGTCTCCTATTCAAGGAGTAGGGTTGCAAGACAGAGGTCTTTTCGTCCAAAAGAAACATTCAGCCCTAGCTAAACTCTCCTGAATCCTTGTGGAAGAATGTAATGACCTTTTGATATTAGGTTAAAAGTTAATAAACTTAAGCACAAGAACAGTGAAAGATGGAAGTGGCACCATCATGATCTGGGGGTTACTTTTTCTCAGATGGAACTGAGGTTTTTATAAACCATTTTTGACCCAAAACCCCAAGAAATCTTCTACAACACTGAATACTGAATACTTATTATTTTTTTAACCATGACTGAATCCAAACATATTTCCACATCATCAAAAGGTATGGTGTCCAATAAATTATCAACACATTTGCTTCCATCTTCGCAATATATTTACATTTATCCACTTATCTTGTTAATATTTTTTTATTTACACAGATTGTGGGATAACTAAATATGTTAATTGATATTGATCAAAGCAGATTCCAAATGAGTAAATTATTCTCTAATGTAAAAAATCCCGTATCAGAAAATACACTGAAAACACCCACATTGCAGAGTTTTTGAGAAATGCTTCACATCACAGCAGCAGCCCTGCTTTTCCCTCATAACTACATGGTGTCACCTATCTGTATTACCTGTCTGTGTCACCTGTCTATGTCACCTGTCTAGCTGTGTCACCTGTCTATCTATGTCACCTGTCTGCATCACCTGTCTGTCTGTGTCACCTGTCTATGTTACCTGTCTAGCTGTGTCACCTGTCTATGTTACCTGACTGTCTGTGTCACCTGTCTATGTTACCTGTCTAGCTGTGTCACCTGTCTATGTTACCTGTCTAGCTGTGTCACCTGTCTGTCTGTGTCACCTGTCTATGTTACCTGTCTAGCTGTGTCACCTGTCTGTCTATGTCACCTGTCTATGTTACCTGTCTGTCTGTGTCACCTGTCTATGTTACCTGTCTGTCTGTGTCACCTGTCTATGTTACCTGTCTGTCTGTGTCACCTGTCTATGTTACCTGTCTGTCTGTGTCACCTGTATATCTGTCACCTGTCTGTCTGTGTCACCTGTATATCTGTCACCTGTCTGTCTGTGTCACCCGTCTATGTCACCTGTCTGTCTGTGTCACCTGTCTATGTCACCTGTCTGTCTGTGTCACCTGTCTGTCTGTGTCACCTGTCTATGTCACCTGTATATCTGTGTCACCTGTCTGTCTGTGTCACCTGTCTGTGTCACCTGTATATCTGTGTCACCTGTCTATGTCACCTGTCTGTCTGTGTCACCTGTCTGTCTGTGTCACCTGTCTATCTGTGTCACCTGTATATCTGTCACCTGTCTGTCTATGTCACCTGTCTATGTTACCTGTCTGTCTGTGTCACCTGTCTATGTTACCTGTCTGTCTGTGTCACCTGTCTATGTCACCTGTATATCTGTGTCACCTGTATATCTGTCACCTGTCTGTCTGTGTCACCTGTATATCTGTCACCTGTCTGTCTGTGTCACCTGTATATCTGTCACCTGTCTGTCAGTGTCACCTGTATATCTGTCACCTGTCTGTCTGTGTCACCTGTCTGTCTGTGTCACCTGTCTGTGTCACCTGTATATCTGTGTCACCTGTCTATGTCACCTGTCTGTCTGTGTCACCTGTCTATGTCACCTGTCTGTCTGTGTCACCTGTCTATGTCACCTGTATATCTGTGTCACCTGTCTATGTCACCTGTCTGTCTGTGTCACCTGTCTGTCTGTGTCACCTGTCTGTCTGTGTCACCTGTATATCTGTGTCACCTGTCTGTCTGTGTCACCTGTCTATCTGTCACCTGTCTGTCTGTGTCATCTGTCTCTCTGTCAACTGTCTAACCGTGTCACCTGTCTATCTTTGTAACCTGTCTTGCCTGGTTCTCAGATGTCAACTCTTTCCTGCCAAACCTCATCTCCTCCTTGATGGATTGGGTGTGACACTGCAAATATTTCTTAATCCTTCTTTAGAACCGCTATTTGGCTCACTGACGTTCAGTTTGAGATGATTTGTAAATTTAAAAAAAATACACATAAAAAAATAAAAGTTTGTAGTTAGCTTTTAACATATTCTTCTAATATCATGGTAATCCTGAAAAGTAATTGTTTCACAAAAAAAATCGCACTTGTAGTGAGATTTTATTTTCATAGTTTGGTCAGAAATTTACACTCATCCAATGACTGACATGAATTACAAATTCATTTTCTGTTCTTAGTGAGTCATTTGGACTATTTTTTGGATTTTTGACTATAATTTGATTATTCAAAACCAGAACTGGATGCACAAGGTTGGATTAGAAAAAAATCCACCTTAAAATTCAAAAATATTTTGTTGTTGTATAATCATTCTGCAGTTCACATCTATTTATACAAGTCTAAAACTTGAAAAACTCTGACAGGTTTCTGTCTGATTTTTATGTACAGTTAAAATGTGCCTCTTCTTCTTCTTCTTTTTTTTTTTTTTTAAATCAAAACGCCTGCTAAATATCTTTTTTTCTATCCCTAAGGCAAAAGCTGTGTAAAATACAAATATGGAGAAACTGTCAAGGTATACATTTTATTATCAATAATTCACATTTCCATTCTCCACATTATCATGATGTATCAGTTGTAAATTCCTCTTCTTCTTTGTGTTTCAACAAGTTTGGGTGATCTCTCTGAGATGTTACTCGCGGGTACCAAGGAGTCCCACACCAAAACCGAGATCTCCCAGCTGGGCAGAGACTTCTACAAAGGGATCGTCAAAAAGAACGTCCTTAAGGTTTGCTTCCAAAGCATTTTAAACTGCTGTTGTACGAAATTCTGTTCAAACATTTTCATGCTGCTAATTTATAAGGAACCATGGTTATTGAGAAGGTTCTGCTGTTTGTCTCCGAAACAGCTCTGACTCATTAATTCAGGGAGAGTGAAATCTGTGCTTGATTCTAGAGGAGTCCTTAAGCATCTGGTATTTAGATCTTAGCTTTGGAATGGGCGTACCACAGCTACTCAACCACACTAATTTATACTTGTATAGTTTCAATGCCAAAGGAACACTTTGGATCCTCGGTAGGTTTTATATTTTTGGCTTAAGCCAGGGTTCCTCCACACATTCTCGCTGTGAATGTCCTAGAATATTTGTGTCCGTATGCATTAGGGGTTTACTGATTGCAGCTCTCTGGCAAATCGCCGATCTGCCGATACTGATTTTTGGCATCAGCAGGTCAGGCCAATACCTGACCTGCCGATCAGGTCAGGTATCGGGAAATTATAGTCAGTTTTTTTATATAACTGACTCTGCCAGGTGTTATAACGTCACAATACAATGTTCCAGGTTTATTTTATTGTAAAACATTGACAATTAAAAACTAATAAACTAACTGAATTAAGACAATCAGTTCCTTTCATCAGTTTTCACACAGAGCAATAGGGAACAGTGGCTGAATTTCAGACCTTCGCAGAGGTAGGTAAGATTGGTGGATAAGCTTGGCTTCACATGTTAGTATTACCTGATTGGTGATCACCCAAATTAGGGAGGTTAGGGTTAGGGTTATTAACCCAATCGCGCTAATTGATTGATTCCCCTGAGCATTCAGTCTGCAATGGTGTAAAATAAAACAGTTTGAACTCATATTTTGTTAAAAGGTGTGAAACAAATAATGGAGGGGAAATTATACATTGTAGGGCATACAGGGACCTGAGTGAAGTTGGCCCCCCACCTTCTTCAAGTCAGACAAAACTGGTGTTGCACGTTTGTGCTACGTTTGTGCTGGTTTGAGCAGCAAAATCTTTTGTTTGTGCCGCTATCATTTTAAAGATAAATGTTTCTAGAGGTCATCAAAGCTCAACCAGCCCCCCCACTTTCTTCAAATCAAACAAAATGGGCGTCAATTAACTCGACTTTGTTTGTGCAGCAAAATGTTTTGTTTGTGCTGCTTTGGCTTTGAAGATATTAATGAAATGATAAAGGTCAACCAGCCCCCCCTTTCCCCTTTTATGAAATCAAACAAAATTGGTGCCAAACGTTTGTGCTATGTTTGTGCATCAAAAATGTTTGCTTGTGCCGCTCTCATTCTAAAGATAAATGTTTTTAGAGGTCGTCAAAGGTCAACCAGCCCCCCCACCTTCTTCAAATATCAAATGTCTATTTGTGCAGCAAAAATTTTGGTTTGTGCTGTTTATGCTCTTAGTAGTCTTGTGAAGGCCGTAGCTGGAATTTCAGAAAAATTATAGCAAAAGTCTTCATTCAGCTCTAACTTACTTTCCTTTCTACTTCTTCTCATATGATCAGAAAGGCATAGAGTCTCTGTACTTCATCTATTCAGCCTTGGAGGATGAGCTTGAGAGGAACAAAGACCATCCTTACATCGGTCCAATCTATTTTCCTACGGAGCTTTACCGCCGCGAAGCCCTGGCCCAGGACCTGCAGTACTTCTATGGAGCGGACTGGGAGAGCCTGGTGAGCAGGAGACACACAGCTTTCATATTACGCCATAGACAGAGTTAGCTTCTTCTGGTGCTTGTGTGTTAATAGTGTGTTATTAACAGTGTTGATTTAGTAGATTCACTATTTAAAACAGAACACACATCCCCAGTTCCAGTGAAGTTGGGATGTTGTGTAAAACATAAATGAAGACAGAACACAATGATTTCCAAATCATTTTCAATATATGTTCAATTGAATTCACTAAAAAGACAAGATATTTAGTGTTTGAATGGAAAAACTTTGTTCAGTTTTTGCAGTCGTTTTGAATGTGGTGCAAAAATCACTTGTTTGGAACATTTCACTGGTGAACTGGTTAATTGTAAACTGGGGAGTGTCATGACTATGTAAAGGGGACGCAAGCAAGGACAGGGTGAGGCTCACCACTGTGTGAACATTTGCGTGAGCAAGTAGCCCAACAGTTTAGGAACGACATTTCTCATTTTTCCCATTTTATCATCTCCATAATATCATCAAAAGAGTGAGAAAATCTGCAGAAATCTCTTCAAGCAAGCAGTAAGGTCAAAAAGCATCATCAATTGCCTGTGACCTTTGACCTGCTCAGGTGGCACTACATTAAAAACTGACATAATTTTGTAACGGATATTACCACATGGACTCAGGAATACTTCTGAAAACTACTGTCAGTCAACAGTTCATTGCTATATCTACAAGTTCAAGTTAAAACTCTACCAACAACCAGAAACACTGCTAGCTTTTTTGGGGACAAATCTTATGTGATATGGACTGACCCAAAGTGGAAAAGTGTCCTGTGGTCTGACAAATCCACATTTCAATTGGTTTTTGGAAATTGTCGTGTCTTCCTGACCAAAGAGGAAAAGAACTGTCCAGATTTTTATTAGCACAAAGTTCAAAAGCCAGGACATATTATAGTAAGGGGGTGTTAGTGCCCATGGCATGTGCTGAAAGGTACACACAGGTTTTGGAACAACAAATGCAAGCAAGCAACGGTTTTTTCAGAGACATCCCAGCTTATTCCATCAAGATAATGCCACATTCTGCAACAACAGCTTGGCTTAGTCCTGACCTGTCTCCCATTGAAAATGTGTGGTGGATTATGTAAATAGGACAATAGAAACCCAGAACTGTTGCTGAAGTTGTACATCAAGCAAGAATGGGAAAGCATTCGACCTATAAAGCTCCATCAATGAGTGTCGTCAGGTCCCAAATACTTATGAAGGTTCTTAAAAGGAACGGTGATGTAACACAGACGTAAATGTGACCCTGTCCTAACTTTTTTGGAACTTTTTACAGGCATCAAAACACAAATAAGTGAATATTTGCAGAAAAACAAAACAAAACAAACAAAACAACAGGTATACATAAAAAGCTGGTCTTTGTAATGAAATCAATTGAGTACAGGTTGAAAAGGATTTGCAAATCATCACATTTTGTTTTTGCTAACATTTTACACAACATCCCGACTTCTTTTGAATTGGGGTTGTATTTCTTGGTATCGGCAAGTTCTGACGAGGAATAAAACACACATTTTTCTGCGTCAGATAAGCCCGTCCCCAGCCACGACGCTTTGGGTGAAACGCATTCACGAAGTGGGGAAGAACGACCCGGGGTTGTTGGTGGCCCATTGCTACGTTCGCTACATCGGAGACCTGTCAGGTGGACACCTCCTCAACAACGTGGCCAAGAAGATCCTGAGGCTCCCTGCGACGGGGGACGGTCTCCGCTTCTACCAGTTTGAGGGAATCACCAGCCACAAGGGCTTCAAGCAGCTTTACCGGAGCAAGCTGAACGAGGTGGACGTGGAGAGGGAGACCAAACTGAGCATTGTGGATGAGGCCATCAGGGCCTATGACTACTCACTGCTGGTGAATGAGTGCAGATTTATTGAGGAAAAAACATTAAACTTTAATGTGATATAGCTGTATTTGAAGTAGGATATAATAGACATATGAATAAAAATAAACATGTATTTTCAGGTCATTGCAGAGCTTGAAGAAATCGGAAAGACCAGCAAAGAGGAAGCTACAGGCTTCGGACACAGTCATGCAGGTACCATGGGCGGTGAGGGCAAGTGTCCGTTCTCTTCAGGTAATACAGGTAAGAGATTCAGTACCAATCCAGTACCTCATAAGTCTGGCTAATGCACTTAAAAATAAAATAGAAGTCAAGTCAAGTTTATTTGTATGGCACATTTCAGCAACGACAGTTCCAAAGTGCTTTACATATAAAAACATCGAAAACAAGCGATAAACATCAAAATCACCAAACAAATACACACCAGATATGTTGATGAATGCCCCACTTACTAATCAAAGGCAACTATTGGGGTTTAGCCTCCATTTAAAGGAACTCAGTGTTTCGACATTTTTGCAGTTTTCTGGAAGTTTGTTCCAGATCAGAGTATAGAAGCTGAATTCTCCTTCTCCATATTTGGTTCTGGTTCTGGGGATGCAGAGTAGACCAGAACCAGGACCTCCAGAGGTCTGGAAGGCTGATACAACAACGACAGATCTTTAATGTGTTCTAGTGCTGGGACACTGACATTACCCCCTCAAGGTCTCATAAACAGGAAGGGTATGAAAAAAAGAGAGAATATATCAAGATAATAGCAGCAATATGTCAATTTACTGACTGAGGAGTTGCTCTGTTGTGTTCGAGCAGAAAATGAAAATGTTTCAATGTCTTGAAGACATGCCTGTAGCGTACTACCTACTGCAATTATTTCTTAGGATCTATGGATAAATTAAGCTGATTGTCATAAGCACAACATTGAAAATGCATCCCAAGCTGTCTGAGAATGTCACCAAGTCAAAGCATAAAAAAATAAATAGAATTATTCTAAGCTCTGAACCCTGCCATACTTCACAAGTAACACCACTGTTCCAGTTGACTGCACCTGCTTCATTCTACTTAATCTCATATCTTAACTCATTGAACTCTGACCTTCATCTCGTCCTTCTCTCTGTACAGCTGCCAGCGAGAGCGCCACCTACCTCAGCCATATACCAAATCAGCTGGCTGTTGCTGCCCTGGTTGCCATCTTTGCCGGCTTTACGGCATGGTATACTCTGAGAGCTCCTTGAGGGAAGAACTTGATGGCATTTCATTGCAAATGGAGCTTAGCTGCATTAATTTAGTGATGGCACTTGATTAGCAATTTTAGGGCAATTTTTTCAGGTCCATCCCTTGGACCTTCATTATTGTGGATCATACGTAGCTTGGCTTCCAGGATTGCAGTTATGAATGAGGAAGCTTTTCTGATGTGCATGTTGTGTAAGAATTAATAATGCTTGCAACATATATATGCCTGCAAACAGTGTTTAGAGAAGCTTCATCCTCCAAAGAACATGGACACACTGAAACCTCTAGGAAGGAGACGAGTTTTGTTTCATATCAATATACAAAGAGAGTGTGAGGTTGTCTGAAGATCCTCTGTACAAATGTGTATTTGTTAAACAATAAAAACTTGAAATGTCACAACAATTGCTCCTGGATTTTTATCATAAACACAGTGCAACTTTCTCATATAGGTGGGAGGCTTCAGATAAATTCTAAATGCATCGTTTAAAACTCCCATCAGCCTTTTCCCTCTTTAAGTTGCAAAACAGACTGGACTGGAGACTCAGAAGTGAAGCTTTCAACAAGAAGGGACAGAGCAAGATGTACTTCTTGATGAAACTAAGGTCCTTCAGTGTTTGCAGCAAAAGTTTTTGATAAGTTTGTTATTGAGAGAGTCAACTCTTCTGCTGTAATCTTTTGGGGCAGCAGCACCAGAACCAGAGACTTTAAAAGGCTCAACAGCCTGATAAAGAAGGCTGGAGATTTATGGAGCAACGGAGGAGAAACTTGGATAATATGACTTACAAAATGTCCTTCATGATCAGTAAAGTATTTCTGAATTAAATCATCAGAAATTATGTGACGTGCAGAGTTTTGTGTGCATACCGATATTTTAAGATTCCAAGGGGACACCATGGAATCTCAAAATAACCCTTTCAATGACATGTTTGAGATATTTTGCAGAATCTGAGATGCCAAATTTATTTACTGTGGATTTGTCAATGGTAGCACATACTTCACTATGTCTGATGGACACATCTTCAGAAAAAGTGTATTCTTTATTTTTTCACAACTGGATAATATGACTTACAAAATGTCCTTCATGACATTTTGTAAGTCATATTATCCAGTTGTGAAAAAATACAAAATGTCCTTCATGACATTTTGTCCTTCAAAACAATATTTTCTACACTTGTTACTCCATTTGTATTAGCTGGCGGTGACATTTTACTGTTATCCAAACTTACGTCGGTGGAATCGCCACTCACATTATGGCGGACACGCCGGCCAGGCGACACAGTGATGCCGAGCGTCCTCTACGCTTCTTCGCTGAAACTCGTGATTGGTGCAGCTTTTAACCAATCATCATCTTCCTTGTCCTCGCAAGGCAGGCTGCGCACTGAGAAGGTAAACAAAGCTTCTCAATTTTATATTTTTCTGCAAACCACGCCAGGGTGACTTTCACGTGTTGGGCAGACAATGAATGAAAGTTACTTTCTGCACAGTTTTCATGTTAACAGACTTATTAATGTGCTCTCAACATGACGTCCAAGTGACAGTTTTGTAACTGTCCCCCAAATGTCAGGGGCTGCTCATGTAATGCCCCCTGCACTGCATCACTTAACACAGTACTGAAGGAATGCCAAACAACGACATTATCACACGTGCGTTTTACAGGAACGACACAATAATCCCCCACAGTTTATATAAACCCGAATAAACTGCAGCCATGTAAAACGGCACTCAGGAGTTCCTTTACCGTAATACACCACGAACAGCGGATCTAATTTTTAACCTAAAGCAAGCTGGTTTTAAGTGCTCACTTGACTGCAGTAGCATGTAGTAGGTTACAATCCCATCACTAAAACTGTCTAAGACTGCTTGAAAATATTAAGTTATATATATTTAACAACACATTACTATTTGTTTATTATGTGATTAAAGGCACACTTATATTTCTGTGTGATATTTTATTGCCAATTTTACTTATGTCTCTTTGAGCAATGACAATAAAGTAAGTCTAAGTCTAGTAGTAGTGTAAGATGTCCTGTTATTATTTGAGCACAATTTGACTGTTCTGTAATTCAAACTTTACAGTTGTGAAATCACATATTTAAGTGTTATTTTTATTATATTCCTGCCTCAATTAGGTGGCGCCTCTGAAAACCAAAAAAGAAAAATGGATAGCAATTCAATCTCTGAACCCAAATCCAATGGCATGAAGAAAGGAGGAGCCAGGATCATTGTGGATGACAATGATGAGGGTCTTAGGTAAAGACCGAACAGGGCCTTTCATCTGAAATACCTACACTATGGTGAGATGTTTGAAGTGTTAATTATTCCTCTGTGTTTCAAGTCCGACCGACCTGTCTGAGATGTTAGCCGAAGGCACCAAGGAGTCCCATGATCAAGCAGAGAACCATCAGTTCGTCAAAGATTTCCTCAGGGGTCGCATCATCAGGGATGTGTTTAAGGTTGGCTTAAAGAGTACACATATTGACATGTTCAAAATACGCAGGTTGGAAATGAAAATGGTTGGACTTTCCTTTAGAACCTTATCCGTTATTTTGTTGTTGTTTTTTTTACCGCTTCTGCATATATAAATATTTGCATTTCAGATACAGAACTTGTTAAAATTGTCATTGCATACGGTTGCTCTGAGTTATGTGCAAGTTTAAATACCTCAAGCTCCATCCAACTGGTTTACCGAACAAACATGGAGATCAGTTTTCAAACATCTGAGTTTCGGAAACTCAGCCGTTTTGGTTCATTTAGGGAGGTGTGAATGCGCAATCAAACTCTGGTCCGCCTTCACACCTCGGTCTCGGTTCGGATAAAATTAACTGTGGCGTGGTTCAAAAACGGACTGGAGACTTTATTTTGTTCTTGGAAGCTTTGTGGGTAGATACAATCAAGATAATAGCACAGGTAGCAGGAGAAGTTGGTCGTGGTCTTTTACCAAAGACGAAAGAGAAATCCTAAAATTTTTGTTTTATGTTGTGTGAAGAATGAGGTTGTGCTCATGTCTCCTTCAGAGGTTTTTGTGTCATTTCCTTCAGTGTATTTGGTACCACAGGCCAGGGGGTGAACAAGTTTTCCAAGGGTTTGGATAATTTGTCATAATGCAGTGTGAAAGTGAACCATACCGCTTTCAATGTAGCAATTATGGTCCCCAATAAAACCTGATAGTCTGTTGGACTATCAGGCTTGAAAACACAGAGCTTTAAGCAATTGTGCACTTCTTTTTTTCTCTCTCTTTATATTAAATCAGAGAGCCACAGCAGCTTTGTACTTCGTCTATTCAGCGATGGAAGAGGAGATAGAGAAGAATAAGGACCACCCTCACATCGCTCCAATCTATTTTCCCGTGGAGTTGCACCGTTGCGAGGCCCTGGCCCGGGACCTGGAGTATTTTTATGGAGCAGACTGGGAGAGCCAAGTGAGCACAAATCACAGTTATAGTTTACTCTCTATGTAGACTGTCACATTGCTTGCATTAAAGCAGTGTTTCTTAATTCTGGTCCTCACGCCCCCCTGCCCTACATGTTTTAGGTGTTTCCCTTGTGCCACACACCTGGATTGAATATATGGGTGATTAACAGGCTTCTGTAGCACTTGATGGTCATGCAATCATTTGAATCAGCTGTTCTGGAATAGAGGTACATCTAAAACATGCAGAGCAGGGGGGCCTGAGGACTGGAATTGAGAAGCGCTGCATTAAAGGAACATTAATTCTCTTAAACAAATTGCATTGCTACCAGGAAGCTCTCACCAATGAAAAGCAAACTTGTCACGGGGGCATTCTCTCCGGCAGATCGGCCTCTCTGCAGGCACCAAGCCTTACGTGAACCGGATCCACGAGGTGGGAGAGGCAGACCCGGTTCTGTTGGTGGCCCATTCCTACACCCGCTACATGGGGGATCTCTCAGGAGGACAGATCCTGAAGAAAGTGGCCCAAAGGGCTCTGAAGCTGCCTGCATCGGGAGAAGGTCTGAACTTCTACCAGTTTGACGGAATCACCAGCCACAGGGGCTTCAAGCAGCTTTACCGCAGCAGGATGAATGAGTTGGAGCTGGACCTGGAGGCCAAACAGAGGATTGTCGAAGAGTCCAATAGGGCGTTTGGATTCAACATGATGGTGGGTGAGCAGGACGGTTCCAATGAAGCTTAACTAGAAGGCTGAAGTTAACGTGGGGATTGTTAATTCTTTAATCAGGTCTTCTCAGAGCTCGAGGAAATTGGAAACACCATCAAAGAGGAAGTCCAAGAAGGCGACTTTGGGCATGGTTATGGAAAGCTCGTTCAAGACGATGATTTCAACAAGTGCCCGTACTATGCAGCTAAAATGGGTAAGGTGCCTTTGCTGTTCTTTAGTGTACATTGATAAGACAGCCCAATAGAAATCACCACCCTCCTCGTGTCATTTATTAATTCCCTTCTTCAGTTCCTCCCACACTATGCCTTACATCCCATTTTAACTTCTGTTTCATCTTCCCTTCCTTGTCTTCCCACGTCTTTTTTTTAATGGAAAAGTTAAAGGCTTATTGAATGTTGGCAAGATAGTTTAAAGTACTAAACAATGCGAGTGTCATTGTGGTTTATTCCTCCTCAATGCGGATTAGATTTATTGTTCCATCCAAGTCTGAAGTGATGTTGGATGACTAAAACAGTTGTTTCATTGACTGGCTGGTGGAAGAACAATTGTACAAACAGTTCTTTATTTACTTTACATTTTTGAACTGTCTGTTCTCCGTGCCTAACCTTCCCCCTCTCCTCTGTACAGCTGCAAATGGGAATCCAACCTATGCCTTCCAGTTAGCCAAGACGCTTGTGGGTCATCTGCCCTGCCAGGTGGCGCTGGCTGCCTGGGTTGCCATCTTCGCTGGCTTTACAGCCTGGTACCTTCTGTAAGCTCAGGCAACTTTCTTCAGCCTTTAACAACAGTTCAGGGTAAAATGGCTGTTTAAACCATGTTAAATTTAGTTGTGTGAACTCGAGTTACTTTTTTGTTGTCTTTTTTGAGCGACTTCACTTGTAGGACTGGAGTTGGTCTAAGAAGATATTGCACATCGCATGACAGTGAGATCTTCCTCCATGGTACTTTGTGTTTTTTAGATCCTGTACTCTGTGGGCATGAGAAACTTTGTGATCTAGAGAAAAGCTAAAAGTTTAAATTTGTAACATATCATCCAAAATCATAAACTGTATTTAATGCAAACTTGTCGTGCAATAATGAAGAGTGATGTGTTGTTTTAAAAAAAAAAATGCTCTGTGCAAATGTGTGTGCATGTGTAAAAGTAAAACTCCTTAAATGCCACTACAGCGGCATGCATGCTATTTCTTCAAAATTGTGAGTGATAGGATTTCTAAATCCCCAAGAATTTTCATCTTCATACTATTTATTTTCAATAATAGTCAGAGCAAACAATACGCATGATTGTACATTCATTCCATTTTCATCAGTCCAGTCCTTCTGTCCCATCGCTTATGCAAGCAACTATTGAAAACTTCCGAAAACTTTCTCAAAGCCTCGTTTATCCACGACCCGTCCGAAACGAGTGGAGAAATAAAATGTGTCTGGACTGCTGTATCTCTTCAGTTTCAGTATAGTCTCACTTGCAGAGTCTCCAGTATCCGCAATGGTCATAACGTCTGACACAGGAAGGTAGACGTCTTGACGCTTACCCCAGAAAGTGAGGTGAGAAACTTTGAGCGTGGTTAGGGATGGGTCCAGGTACATCATTCCCGCAACTCTTCTGAAGAGGTGACTGGCAATGTAGAGCATGCCACCAGCAAAAAGTGCAATCCCAGTTGAGTAGCTGACCAGAAATAGGGAGACAGTTCCTTGGAAGTAGAGGAAATACATCGGGGGCAAGAGGACCAATGTGACTGCAGTCTGAAACAGCTTGAGCCTGGACACAGCTCTCAGGAGCCTAATATGAGGCAGGGCGTAAATCATAGAGTATTTATGTGCTAATAGGTCAGAGTATCTGACCAGGGTTGTGATTTTTGGCGTGACGGTTCCACGGCAGCTCTGAAGGAACGGAGTGGGAGCTGAACGAGGCTGAAAACAGCTAGAGAGAAGAAATGATCTTCTGGTGCAGGTCAGGGCCTGAGAGGTGAACCTGGTCAGAAATGTTGGTCTGATCTGTGGGAAAGAAACATTTATTAGAAGAAAAATAGCCCAATTGTGAAAATGCCCGATTTAAAGCAAAACCTTCTCAAATGAACAGTAGTCCTTGATGAAACAGCAAGTAGCGTGTAACCAAGGCTGATTTTTAATTCTCTAAACCTTCAGGGGAAAATGACTTGTTTTACTTGACTGTCAACATGCACTCATTTTACGTTATGTATACAAACATTAGTGATGGGTCCGGCAACACCGATGCGTCTGTGTATGCGTCAAGCCCATAGACAAAAACCCCCGTTGGTGCGCGTATTGCTTTTAGCAAGTCACATGACCGATACAGGAACTATTTCGAAATAACATTTGGCGCCAAACTGTGTTTCTAAGGAATTTCTAAGGCATTTATATGAATTATTTCATATAAATGTATTGTTTACTTCATTTTTTTTTTCTACTGCAGGAGAAGTCGTGTCAAAAAAAAGTGCAACAGACTACATTTTAAAATGTTGGAAAAACTTATTTTTTTAATAAAAATTTGTGGAAAAAAAAAAAAACATTCCACAAGCATCCTCATTTCAAACACGTCCACTTAAATTTTCACTTTATGGTACATGTTTACTTTATTTATTGACTGTATCAAAGAATATCAAATATATTTTGAATTTAATTGAAGATATGACAGTACAATATATAATATACAATGACTTAAATCTTATTGTATAGTTTAGGTCATCAAACCTGTCTGTCAACTACGTTGCCTGTAGGGATTTTTAATGTCCAGCAGGTGTCAGTATTCAGTGACACACTATCAATACAGTTTTGCTATGGGTCGAAACGCTTCATGACGCCTCATTTACCCATCACTAACAAACATTAAGACAAGAGCTAGAAAAATTATGAAGTATTCGATAGAAAGGCAAACTTTTATGTAAGCTGCACTAGTAATTATGAATGACATGCTAATCCGGAGCTAGCTAGTAAACTGGATTTTACATTTTGTTGCTAATTAAATACAATATGAGTAAAATAATATAAATGTCTCACCATGGTGCTCATCGCGACTGACGAGTGTTTTCTTTTTAAGAAAAATTAAAAACAAAAGGAGAAGTGACCAAAGTCAACCTGCGTAAGCTAGGAGCATGCTAATATGAAGCTGACCTACTGACCGACCCGGAAGAGCTTAACAAGACGAACCGTCCTTGATTATCCAAATATTTTTCCCCTTCATGTCCTTGTGTAAAGACATAAAGTCAAACATGTATTCGACGTTGTCTGCTTTATTACTGCTGCCATTATTGCAAATATAAAATAACATAACAGGCTAGCGCGGGTAGCACGGAACTGCTAGTCGGCCACATCCGCTGGGAGGTGCAACCTCAAAGTGTTCCGCTTGTCCGTCCCACCGGGTTAAATGTCCGGCTGTCTGTGTGCGTTTTTATCGCTCTAAAACCTTATCATGAACATTTCTAAAACGCTATGCCGTATGAGTGGAATATAGTCCTGCGCCAAGCCGCGTTTTAGGAAAATGACCGCCGCAGGACAATAAATGTCACATTCAAGGGCGACTTTGCCTCTGCAGTTTGAAGGTAATTTCTGCTTTCCGAGGACACGAAACAGGGGAAGAAAGGAGAACCACCATGCTGCAGCTGGGAGATGAAGTCACCCTCTACTCGCTGGTCTTCGTGTTGGTCCTGCTGGGAACCCGGAGTCCCTTGTGGTCCACCGCCCTCACGACCTCCCTCTATCTGTTCGTAGCCATGTTCCGGTTTCCGCCGTTGGGGGCCAGCAGGGCTCGCCAGGTGCTGAGTCCGGTAGCGGGAAAGATATCCGCGGTTGCTCACCGAGGCGGTGGACACGACGCCCCGGAGAACACGGTAGCAGCCATTCGGGAGGTGAGAGTAAAAAAAAAAAGTCTTTATTGGGGAAAACTCGGCTAATTAAAATTGTGGTCTTATTGGGTTTTATTTATGTGTATCAGAGTAAAGAGGGCTCACTGCAATTGTTTGTAATATAATCAATCACTGCAGATTTTATATCTGTTGTGTGACACAATTTGATTCACATAAAGATTTTGCAACATATAGTTATATAGTTCTTTCTGGATATGAGCTTACTTCCTTTTTATTTGTGAAGTAAGCAAAGTTTTTCCCCAAACTTCCCAGTTTTAACCAACTTGGCCAACAAAACTGGAAGGGAGCTGAACTTTTTTACTATATTTTATTTTTATCACAGATAAACATATTAAAATATATTGAACAGAATAGATTGAGTCAAACATTTATTTTTTGCATGCTCTTGAGGTTTTTCCATTACCTCAAACTTGTTCTCCAAACTTGTTTTTCAAGTATGACTTCAGAGAGAAAAAAAGTCAGTTCATTCTTTGTTTGACTTTTCACCTCAAGTGAAAACCAAATCTGTAAAAATTAAACCTCACATTCCAGGTCCAGGATATCTTTTATTGTCTTTGTTTGACTGCAGAACAATTAAATTTGCTGTTAAATTTTAATATGGTTGTCCAGCATTGAACCTCACATTTGAAGGACCGATTGATCCCTATAAATAAAAGTTCCTGTACATTCTGACGCAACAGTGACACCCAGTGGCTTAACGCGTCTCCTACATGTAATTTAAAAGAGTTTTCAGAGAAATTGGGTGTACAGATCAGTCTTATAGAATCTCTCTTTCAAAGGATTTTGTAGCACCTAGCTAACCTGTTAAATAAACTTAACTAAATAAAATAACTTTAAAAAAAAAAAATGAGTTTCATCATTTTTTTTTCTGAAAAATAATTTCCTTTTGAATGTATGCATCTCTTCCTCTGCTCATAGGCGAGTAGGAATGGTGCGACCGGCGTGGAGTTGGACTTGGGCTTCTCTGCAGATGGGATCCCCATCCTCATGCACGATGACACCGTGGATCGGACCACCAACGGTTCGGGCCCACTCAACAAGATGAGCTTCTCTGAGCTGCGTAAACTCGACGCGTCCGCCAAACATCGATTCAGGTGAGAAACGGACGAAACAGAATGCTTAAGAATCTAAACTCCTGTACGCACGTCTGCCATGCTGTTGGGTCACAAAGTGATCCGATGATTGAATTCAACGTGCTCCTGTTGCATCAGTGCAGACAGAATGTAGCAATTATTTTATAAAATACACGTGTTATTGTGAGATGGACATAAAGTCATTGTTTTGGTCATTATCTAATCAGAATACAACTCCCTGTTTCTAAAGCCTGACTTCTGGATGAACTCTGCTTTTCTCACTAGGTCCAAGTTTGTTGGTGAGAAGATCCCAACTCTGGAAGAGGCGGTGAAGGAATGCATCAAGCTGAAGCTCACCATCTACTTCGATGTCAAAGGTCATCCAGACGAGGTGCAGCCAACAAAGCTAACAAACAGAGTTGATGATGTGCAGCCGGTCAGCTGGTTTTATTGATTTAGGTGAAAGTGCAAAAGGATGTTGGGCCTTTCCTGTGCGTTGCAGAAATATTCCTACCTCTCTCAAACGCTTCCACATTCGCTCCCTGCGATTTATATTATTGGAATGTTTTGTGTAATAGATTGAAGTAAAGTGGAAAGAATAGTTATATGCTTCTTTGTGTCACTTTTGTAAGGCCAACAATGAAGACAATGATTGAAATGAAATCTTTATTAAAAACGGATACAGATCTAAAGGCTTCATCAGAACAACATAGAATAAGAGAATCATTGGTGATAAATTGGCGACACAAAGCTTTGTCTTCAACATTTAAATATACAACGATTGCTAATATAGAGCAAAAAAGATACAATTAAAGAAGCTTATTGAATCTTGTCACACTTGAGTTTTGAATTAATAGTGAAGGTGTGAAATTTGTTTTTTTTAAAAAAGGAAAATCATTTGATGTGATTTTCTATTATTATTATTATTATTATGTGTGGGACAGATGGAAATGTGTTCGGACAGACGGCTCTGTGTTTCCAGTTTGTATTCAGGCTTTTAGGCACTTGATAACTAAGTTGGTTGATGCAGTGTTGAATGTTTTCAGTTTATTTATGTTTTTTGGTTGTGACATTTTTTCAGTGGAGGGCCCACAGCGGTGTGTCTGTCCTCGCACCATGTGGCTGTTTTTGAAATGGAACAAACAAAAACAGTCACTGCAATAAAATAAAACAAATAAAAACTGCCTGACCTTCTGCACCCCTCTGTGTTTTCCTTCCCATCCAGTCAGCTGCAGCTCTTAAAGACTTGTACAAGAAATATCCGGTTCTCTACAACAGCAGCATCGTTTGCTCCTTCCAGCCCAAAGTCATCTACAGGGTAAGAGCGTGATTGATCTCTGGAAATTTGAAGCAGGGTTACTCTGCACCGCTTTATATGCTTTCAGTTAGTTATGACCAACCATTACATGGCGACACAAGTTCCTAATAGATGACACTTGTCATTTTTGTGTTGCCTTAATTTGTTTTCCTTCGAGACACGTTTGTTTCGCTGCTTTGCTGTGAAACGTTACGGTTACACAATCAAGATCAAATCCATCCCTCAAAAACAAGTTTCCACTCGCACTTGCCTGTGAAGGCATCACAAAAAAGTCGTAAATCTACTTGATCCGAATTGTTTTAAGCATGCGCATTTGTATTTACTTTTCCCCTTTCTGCTTTTGCGTGCTTTCTCGTTGGTAGCTGTTCACTTGTTGTGTGATTCTCACCGTGTTTGAGAACGCTGCTTCTGACCTGCACATACTTTCGATTCAGGATGAGCCAATATGAAAAGCCGTTATTAAAATTGCTACAAAATATTGCTACTTTGCTTCTCCGTTTGAGCACCACTAGTTTAGATGTAAAAAGGTTATTATTACTCGAATGCAACTTGAATGATTCAGAATTTAAGACAAAATATCTGCTGATTGGCTTGATTGTTGTGCATGTTTTAATGCCTGGGCACTTTGAAAAATCTTAAATTATCTTAGCCAGCTATGTTTCTTTTAACTTTTGTGCATTTGTTACTAAAAAAAAGAGCTAAACCTCGGTTTCGTATCTTTGATAAATACTTCACAGCAGTAAAATCTGCGTTTTCCTCTATCAGATCATTCTGTCGTTGCTGCTGCAGTTCAGACTTTCAGACATTTTTTTTTTGTTTGTTTCGTTTTGTCCAGATGAGACAGAGCGACCCCGAAGTGCTCACAGCGTTGACCCACAGGCCGTGGAGCTTGAGCTGCCTCGGCGATGGCACACCACGTTTCTCGTCACTATGGCAACATCACTGGATGAGGATGATGGACATCTTGCTGGACTGGGCGCACCATCACCTGCTGTGGAGGCTGTGCGGCATCTCCGCCTTCCTGATCCAGAAAAACGTGGTGTCTCAGTGAGTTTGAGCCAGTCACTCTCCGTTTGACATTCAACGCTTGCTCTGAAGTTGCGCTCCCAAGACAATCCAGAAGGCTTATGTTGCTCCTGATGAACTCATCCTCGTGTGTGTCTTTCTGTCTGCAGGGACTATGTGGAGTACTGGGCTCGAAGGGGAGTGGAAGTTGTAGCCTGGACCGTCAACACAAAACTGGAGAAAGATTATTTCCAGGAGGTGCTACACATCAATTACATCACAGACAGCCTTGTGGAAGATTGTGAACCTCATTACTGAGACACACGGTCAATAACTGCCCACAGCGTCTCGATATCAGATAACACCCTAAAACTGAAAAAGGATGTTTTAACTAATTACTCCTGAGCTATCGGTGGCAACAGATGAGGCCCTCTTCTCACCAGAGCAAGACCATGTGACAATTTTAAAACTAAATGGAAATATCTACCGTGGTGCACCAAGTGCACAGTGTGATTTTGTTTGTTGGAGCTCCCCCCCTCTTTTAGAAAAGCACATACACCTCCATGCTGCACATATGCAGCTTGCTGCGGTGGTTCAATGTGATGGTATATTTAGAAATTTTTCTCAGCTAGCAAGGAAACTTCATTGTGAAATGGTGATACCGTTCTGACAGAACAGTATAAAAAAAGCAGTGACTTTTCACTCAAGTTTTTATTTTCTTTCCTCCCCCAAATTTGCTACAATCTCGCAAAATTGAAATAGTCTTAAAGATTATAGGGCGATCCCAATCTGTTGTGAAGAGGGTCAGAGAAATCAATTGTTCCAGTACTGTAAATTTACGCTGAATTTTACCTGTGGATTTTCAGACTTTTTAAACTTTATTTCTAGCTTTGTAATAAGAGGCCATGTATCAGGTTTTATGTTCCTTTAGACACTTTATAAATATGATGAATTCAGGTGCACATGCGGTGCATACAGAGATTTTCAAACGGACTCGTCTCAGACTATCTGTGCAAAAGTCTTTACAGGTTTTTCTGGGCTCTTCAGTTTATCGGTTTATCTTTGGACAATGGCTGCTAACATTAAACTAATACTTGGCCGAGTCTGACGGTTTTTAAAGAATCCTTTGAATTTATTGATTTGGCCACTTAAAGTGCAAATCCACCAAAACAAAGCAAATCCACCATAACAAGCTCTTGAGGAACTCAAGGAATAAAACAGTTTTGTGTCTGCAAACACTGACTTTTAAAAGAACCCTTGAATTTTTACCTTTGGTGCTGAACCTTGATTTGCTCTATTTTCTGTCTTCTGACAAACGAGATGGTAACAGAGTACAGATGAACACATACTCAATCCCACTCTACGCTCCACCACTTGAGCTCTTTTACAAAGAATAATGAGCAGGAACAGGATAAAAAAAAAGACACAAACAATCTCTGGCGGTGGCAGCGTCATTCTGAGGGGTTGCTTTTCTGGTCAGAGTCGGTGTATTGAACCAAATACAGGACAACCCTGCATTTTCAGTCTATTGAGTAAATATTCACCCTTTTGACATAATTTCTAATCTGATTAAAATGTACCATGAAGAAAACAAGCAGTGTCCAAAATATTAAAGAACCGCAAGAGAACTTCTATTTGTGAGAAAATGACAAATTAAGGCTTTTGCACAGAAAGATGTCTGTACTCAGGATTTTAATAAGTTGTTTGTTTGTTTCCTGTCTTTATTTTTGCTTATTGTTGATGCCTGCAATGTTTTTCCTTCCACACTAAAAGGGAGAGTGATAAACTACCTATAACATGTTTATGAATGTTCAAGAATGACTGAGAGTCAATGTGATGGTTTAATGCAGATCAGTCTTCCTCTACGCTCATGTATGAAAGGACTTGTGATCATCATATACTTATTCTTTTTTTTTTTTTGTCAAAGTAATTTATCTCCATTTATTCAGAATGGTGGGACTGAAATACTGTGAAATATGAAAGTAAATAACCAAGTCTGGAAGCAACCAAGCAAGGGCATAAGCAGAAAAAAAACCTAGAAATGTTGAAAGAAACGAAAAGTTAAAATCTCTAAGGCAACAAATATCTTTGGAAATTGTTTTTAAAACATCCAGCAATCCTTGTTATTTTATCTTTGTTAATTATTAAATTACACACAAATTATCAGATAGTTACATTATGGATAAAGGGGGAAAAATTACTTTTGGTTCGATTGGGTTTACTTTGGTATAATTGCTTTTATGGTAGACCTACTTAGAGAAACATAAAATGAAACATAATAGATACATTAAGATATTTATTCCCACTCATTTCTAAACTGCTTTTTATCTTTAATTAGCTGTTTCTTTTTTATTTGTAATGCAAATTGTTTCTATTGAGTCCAGAAATGTCCATTTAGAGAATAAGAAACTGTCCAACAAATGTGTTTTTAGTGTTTTAGTAAACGCTGGTGTTGTACAGATATGTAAGCAGGCAACTGGTCTCTATCTGCAGATTGAGTGAACTGGACTGTAAATAATGAGCCGTGCCAATTACATGTGTGACGTATAAAATCACTATAAGTGAGAGCTCTTTGTAGGCTGCAGCTGTAACCGATAATGCATACTTGAGTATTTCAGAGCACGTGATTATATTTCTGCTTATGTCTTACTAGCCTCACATCTTTTACACTCTGCACAGAAAATGATTGTAAGCGGTCATAAAGTGGAATGCCTATTTCATTGTCTGTCCTAAAATAAAACGATGTTTGGGTTCTTTTGATGGACGATGTCTGTGTTTATGTGTGGAAGGTGATTTGGAGCAGGAACGGATTCGTGTTGGATCAGGTTTTGACGTTTTGTGGCATCTCGGTCGATCTGATTGTCAAGCAATCCAGCAGATCCTCTACAAGAAGGAAGACGATTCTTCTGTGGTAAAAAGGCAAAACTCTCTAAAGAACATGGAATAGTACAGATGCTGCTTTGTAAAATAACTAAAGTCCAGATTATTCGTGCAACACATTTCAGCAACAAGTCAGTTCCAAGTGCCTTATATCATAAAAACATAATATATTCACCAATTATTAAACAATTACATTTTGTCAAATACCATCATCAATCAAATCAAATATGTTGATCAATGTTTCTTTCAGTAGGAATCAAAGGCAACTCTAAACCGGTGCGGTTTTTTAGCCTTCATTTAAAAGGAATTCAGTGTTTCAGCGTCTTTGCAGTTTCCTGGAAGTTTGTTCCAGATTAGTGGTGCATAGCTGCTGAATGCTGCTTCTCCATTTCCCCCCCAAATAACTCACTTGTTCATGTCACAACCTCAAACTTTTATGTATTTTATCGGACAGGTGCTCCCAATTGAAACAGAAAATGAAATCCTGGGAGAGATTTTGGTTTTCCATTTTTATCTCTGTGTAAGTGAAGCTGCTCCGCGATGACCTCGGAGTACCGTTGTCAAACAAACGGCATCACAAAGAACACAGCGGACATAAAAACAATCTCCTAAGCTCCAGTTTGTGACCTGACAAGGAAGGTCGTCGTTGAAATAAGTTAACTGGGAGGAGTGGAAAATGGGACAAATTCCACCTTGTAGCAGGGCGAGCCAGAGCTACAATGTGATGGTTTAAGACTAAAGCCAAATTTATGTAAGGATGTCCTAGTCAAAGTTCATTGATGTTAACACTATCCATCCGATCTGAGCTTGAGCAATTCGCAAAGAACACTGTCTGACTTGGTTGGGCTAAATATAAGCTAGAGCCTGTTGTTTGCAAATTAAAGTAACTTTGCTCACTTGGGTCACACAAGTTCTTGACTCAATCTGCATATAAATGACTTCCCTGTTAATGTTAAGTGTTGTGGACGGTTAACTCGCTGCTGTCTGACCCAGATGGTGTGGATGGATGGATGGGGGGAGGCGGAGGGTGATTCGTGTTGGATATCACCGCAGATAAGCCTGTCTGAGCCGCTTCTTGTGTCCGCTGATCTCCGGGAGCTAAACGCAGACAGTCGGTTGACACTCGGCTGGTTTTGTTCACCGGAACACCAGCTGCTACCTCTGCATGGATCCCAGAGTGACACTATTAACGGATCCCGTTAGAAACTATTAAGCCGCCGTAGAGCGAGGTAGCCATGGAAACCGGAGAGCGTTCGTTAAATTATCACGAAATGCTGAGTCACTGTGGAGTGAGACTTTGTTAATTAACAACCACACAGACTGGGAAACATTTGATCTCCGCTTGTAGTGGTTTATTAGGTGAAAGGTGAACACTTGGCTCCGCCCACGTAGATTAAAGAGAAACGAGGCGAGCGGAAACCAAGGGTTTTCAACTTCAAAATAAAAGCCTACGCTACATACGCCATCGGAACAACCAAAAGACAGTGAAAAATGTTTTATGTTATTGAGGGTCATCTTGAAACAAGTGTTTCTATTAAACTTGTTTAAAATATATTTTATAGAGCGCTTTAATAATTCACTAACAACCTGAAAGACGTATAGGGTAGCTAAGCAACCTCAAACAGTGAAACAATGCATCTAAAATAATACAGTGACGTGCGGTCAGGGGAGGCACCATGTCATCATGGAAAAATAATACATGATAAAATAATTTATACTGCGATTTTCACACTGTGATTTGTACTATGAAGTATTTATTTTTTATTTAGCTGAACCAATTTTTATTGTTTCTTCAAAATCGCTGAATTTTCTCATTTTCCCATTCAAATGCTCTGTAGCTGGTGAAACAACAGGATCTAAGCCTCACCTGGGATTGATCAACCTCTGACTAACTGCACTGGCTGCTAATAAAATGGTTAAAAAACACTTAATATTTAAACTGAGTTTCCATAATTTAGCTTATATAATTTAATATATTGTCACCAACTGTGTGTTTTCGTGTTTCGCTGAGAAGCGATCATAAACGGCAGAGAACAGATTAGAAGTGACGCAGGCAGTTTTCTTGCCTCATGGCAGGGGGCGCTCATGATCCCAGACATTGTGACTCCACAGAAGAAGAGACAGTAACAATGAGCTAGCCGTGGAGCTAGCAATACAGTAAAGTCTAGTGCAGCGATATATTTATAGTTTTCTCCTCTTACCACAGCAATCACTTATTAATAACCGCAAAATAAACATTAAGCCTAAAACCAACAGACTGAATGTTCTGCTTTTTGTGGGAAATATTTGAGCGTTTTATTTGTTTGTTTCGTTGTAGTCAGTCGCTATGGCAACGAGCCTGCTCGTAGCTGTGCTGATACAAAGAGCGGGAAAGAAATGGTTTTGAATTGAACTTTAACAGTTTTTCTCTTTGTTGTGGAGCACAACACGAAATTAATAATATCTACATGACCGAGTTTGAGTAACGGAATTATTCTAACGCGACTGCGCGGCTATGGATGACATGTAGAAGAATTGTTTTTAGATATGATGATGAAATAAAGTTAATAAAAAAGGCTATAAAGTGTCTTCTAAACAATTTCAGTGTATAAAAAAAAAAACAATACTGATCCAAATACTGACCCCTGTGGGATTCCAAAAGTGCCCAGGCTCTCCTCTAAATGAGTGTATTAACGATATGCCTTTTGATGGTGCAACCTTTACTTGCACCGTAAGGGTTTTATTTTGAAATTCGCCACCGGAAGCTTTAGAATTCTCAGTGGGTAGCTTCACAATGCACGAGCGTGGTAGTTCCTAGTCCTTATGAAAGTAAAGTGCGCTTCGCCCTTGTAATCTGTCAGAGGAGCGGGTGTATTGTAGTCATCCTCGGAGCTGCAGCGGTGCACAGCAGACACAGTGTCCGGCTCAGACAGCCACAGTCCTCGGGCGTCAGAAAGCGTTCATCCATCCTCCCGTGCACGGTCCCCGGCTACCGTGGACCCGGGTTCTCCTTGAATGACCTACACACCACCCGAAAGAACACGCAACGGTCCCGTCGGCACCTGGACAGCAGCCGGTTCGGAGCGCACTGCCGTAAAACACAGCCTCTGACGGGAGCCAAACAGAACGAGTCCCATGCAGGCTTGTGGCCGACCTCGAAGCGGCTGACCCGCACGACGACACCGCAAAGCAGGACGCGCTGCGTCAGGAGGAGCGAGCTGGAAGCTTACGCTGAAGAGTTTGAAGGTGGTTACCGGGGAAGAGGCGCACTCTGACGGGTTTATTTCTGCTTCCCGACGTCACATGATGTACACAATCACCAGGGGTCCCAGCAAACTTGTTACACAACGGAGGACAGGTGAGTGAGTGAGTGGCAGCGCGTGTTAACCAACGAAGCTTCACGGAGGAAAGTTTGCTGCTCGTTTGAGTTTATTTATTTAAAATTAAAAAAAAAAAAAAACTGCACAAGGTTAAACAGTTGGGTTTCACCTCAGGTCCCACACAGCAGGTCGAGAGCAAGTTCAGCGACTTGAAGCTAAAGCCCACCTCCTGGCTCACCTCGAAGTGAGTACACTCCGTCTTTATTCTATTACCGTACCTGTAATTATGGAGTTTTGTTTACGCGACTCGCGCTGGCAGCCGCTTGGGCCCAAAATACTTTTCTTCCCACGTGGACGAGCAGTGCGGTCATGTAACGCCTCGACGTGGCCTGCGTCCTTTATCGGACGTGTCTATTTTTTTTTATTATTTTTGACCCGCTCTTCAAACCTTTGTCTGTATTTACTTTAGAGTCACATTTTGACGTGTTAAAAAAAAAATTTTTGTGGGGCGTTCATGATCGGTTGTAAAATCTGGTTCTACCTGTAGACTCACCCTTTATGGAGCCCTTTCATATGTTAGCCATTTTCCGCCACTCAATAATAATAAATAATGTTTTTTGTTTTTGTTTTTTTGTGGAAATGGGCTTCCATACAAAAAGGTCCAAATTCTGATTTCTACTTATTTTTTTAATTATTATTCAGTAAAGATGGCTGCATATCTGGTTGGTATTTCTCATAATTACGTTATACTTTCTCATAATAATGACTTGACTGTGTAATAATGAAAACCAAGTTTTAAAAAAAAAAATCATACAAGTGGCAGAAATGGGCTTCCATACTTCTTCTTTTTTTTTTTTTTTTACACCATACAATTTAACAAATAATATTTCTACTAATTTATGCTTCTTTATTGGATTTTATGATCAGATAAGGTGAATTGTTTTTAAATATAAAATTTAGATACAATCTGTATCTGTTTTTCTGTTGGACAGAAACTTGGCCTGATTATTTTCTTATAATAATAATAATAATAATAATAATAATGAATTTAGAGTTCAGTTCCAGCAGAGCCTAAACTTGTTGTAATTTTCCAATATTTCTGCTAGTCACAAAAAAACCCCTGAGAAATTAGATAAGTTCTACATTTGCTCCATGGAATTAAAAATAGAGATGATTTACGACTAACTTTCATAAAATTAATACACGAACCTACTTAAACAAGAGTCCATGGTGAACCTCATGTTTTGCCTCAGTTTCCCAGCTGCTGGTTGCTCCCAGTGGGTTAAAGCCTCAGCCTCAACTCACTTAACTTGCCTCCAACAAATATGGCTTCTCTCGTCCCCACAGCTCTCCGCCTCCGAAGATCGTCTTCAACCGGCTCAACGGGAAGCGCCACACCGGGACGGCCACGCAGAAGAGCCAGAGCCCGGCCGCAGAGGGATTCACAGCTGCGCACGAGGAGAACGTCAGATTCGTCTACGAAGGTGAGGATCAGTGGGCCGCGGGGTCAGACGTTTAACTTTCTGTTACATCTGACCTAAAACTAACACGGCGCTTCAGAGAGTTCGCACTCAACATGGTGTTGGCAGCATCACGACTAAATGAAATGAAACATAAATTCTGTGTTAAAAAAAAACAACAAAAAAATACACAGGCCTGTCACAGTAATACATTTTTCCGAATGTTGATTTGTCCCAGTAATTATCGTGATAAACGATAATATTGTTGTTTTGAGAGCATTTTCAAGTGGCATGGCTTAATAATGCAAGTTCACTGTAATAAACTGTAATTCTGGAATTGAAACGTATTAGATCCAAAATAAAACACAACCAAAAACAATAAATAAAACTGGGGAAAAAAAAAAAAAAAAGTAAACACATGTAAATCATCTATCAAATGAATTATTATGTCACTATGTCCCCCTGAACCAATTATTAGTTTAAGGGGGACAATTACTTTTTCCACATAGGTGAATTTTGTTTATTTTCTTCCAAGAACTAGAAATCTGCAAGTGAGAGAATATTTTTCCACTTCACTCTAAGTGTTAACTAAATCTAACCCAGAACAGGTTCTCAAGTTCATTTCAACGTGTCCCGTCTGCAACAATCAAACGCCATTTTTTCAGCAGCGCTTCAGAAACCGAAGGTCGCTCCGAGTTACTGTAATGTGGGTCAGCGCCGACCCGCCGTCCCTCGGTGGGAAAATAACAGCCTGGACGGCTGAGTTTGTGTAAATCAGCAACTTTCTGTTTCCTTTGGGCTTTCGCCAGGAAAGATGTGACTGGTGGTTGTTTGTTGCCACAAATTTCAGCTCTTCGTTGTTGCTGAATCTCAAAGAAGAAGAAGAAATAAAAGCCAGTCCCTTCACTCAGCTTCCCTGCAGTAATGTCACTGGGATCTGGATTTTATATTGACACTAACAAGTTGATTAAAGATGCAAACTACTGAGACCTTTTGTTCCATTTTGTCAAATTATTTCAACTAGGGCTGCAACTAATGATTAATTTAATTAGCGATTTATTCTATTGATTACTCTGACGATTAAATGATTAATTAGATAAGAAAAATTAGCACATTCTGATAATTTTTCATTGAAGTCGTTTATATACATATTTATTGGATTGTGTTTAATAATCAAAGAGCAATAGACGCCTAGTAGATTTTTGTTTTTTACAGAATTTAAACCAAGGCTAAATCTTTGCCATTTGAGGAGGTTTTTGCAGACAAGTTATTATTAATCTTAAATGTAAATATGTTTTGTACAGGTTCGGATTAATTATTGCTAAGCATGTTCTCCGGTATAATCAATTTCTAAATTAGTTGACGACCATTTCAATCATCAGCTAATCTCAATTAATCTGCCCAAATTTTAATGTATTTTTACTGTGATTTTAAAGCAGTGCCCAGTCGTGAACTAAAAGGAATTTCTTTTGCAAAAAAAAAAAATCAAATCCATTGCTATCAATTGCATTAAGAAGTCCAGCTTTGTGTGTGTGTGTGTCTTGTGCTCAGCATCTGACGTCCTGTGTGTGTCTGACTGTGTGCAGTATGGCAGGAAGTGGAGCAGAAGCTGGAAGACCGAGGGGAGTCAGCTGACAGCAAGGGCCCGGTTCAGTACGCAGAGAAGACCCCCGGCGCTGTAATGAAGAGTGAGTTACTTCCACTTCTCCAGCTCAGAGCACAGCACAAAGCAAAGCCGCCCTCGTAAAGCTGATCTGCCATCTGATTTATGCCGGGCGGCTCGGTGACCTGCAGAACTTTGAACCAGTAATCCCACCTTGTGTTGTTTTTTCAGCTTGATTTCGGAAGCGCAGCTTTCATCACCCCCGTGGACTCAAATGCTACTGTGTGTGTGTGTGTGTTTGTGTGTGTGTTTGAGTGCGTCTTAAAACGGCGCTTAATTGTTTCACTCACCGTTTCAGATTGAAAGGATCTGGCTGCTCCAGATAAACCGGTTCCAGTTTGTAGCCGCAACATTTCTGATGGATTATTTTTAACTTAAGTAGCTGGTGCTCTTGGATAACTGAAAACAGATATTGACTTTTAGTTTAATCAGAATTTCCGGTAGACGATTGTTGCTCAGGTTTTTTTCTCTCCTAAAACAAAATCAGTATAATCCAAGTCTTAAATGTCCCAAAGACTGTGCTGAAATAATACATATAAAATACAACAACAAAGGCTTCATGGTGAGCAATCCAATCATTTATTATTTAATATTAATAGATGTCATTTAATCATCTTTGATTAAATTATTATCTTTGATCTATAAAGACAGGAAACGCCCAAACTCTGAGACTTCATACTGTTCAGCTCCTCTGATTAGGTTCAAATAAGAACTCTTGAAGTTCAAATAAGCAAGAAAAAGTGAAATGGAGCTAGAAGAATGAAAGAAGAGGAATAAAAAATTAGGGAGGAGGGGGAATGTAGAAAAGATTTAGAAAAATCTGGAAATATAGACCTAGTTAAACCTGATAGTAATTTCTTTATGGACTAACCACCTTCACACTGAGCGTAATCTGTTGCTCTTGCACACACACACTTTCTGCTTGAAATGTGGTGCATTCACTGAAGGCTTTTTACTACTTTGACTTCCAGTTTTATATCACACACACCTTTCCAGGCCACATATCTAGAAACTGATCTGTTGAAACAAAACAAACTCTTGATCAGAAGTTGATTCTCCTTTTTCTTCACTTCTCTGCCCAGACTTTGTGCCCATAGACCTGGAGGAATGGTGGGCTCAGCGCTTCCTCGCCAACATCGCCAACCTGTCGTAACCGTACGAGAGCGCACACCAAAACCGGAGCAAGCCGGCGCCGACCGCCAGGGTACCGGAGACGTGCCCGTCTCCCGGGAGGCCGTGGTGCTGTGTGTACTTTTTGGAATCTGATTTTAAAGCACCGTGCTTTACGCTGCTGTAGAGAAATCTGGGTGTGCAATATAAACTCGTCCTCTTCAATCCCTGAGCGGAGCAGCGGCGACCTGAATGTGGACTCTTGACGGAACTGACCTCATGTTGTGCTGTGTTGAGGGACACCTCTGTACTTGAACAATGTGTGAGAAGAAGCAGTGAGATTTTTCTTGTCTTTAAACACACACAGCTCTGGGTACGTTTTGGGTGTTTGGATGTTAAGCTTGAAAAAGTAAAAAAAAAAAAAAAGCATTTTCAAAACTTTGTGTGGTGTGGTTTCTGTTGAAAAGTATATATATATATATATATATATATATATATATATATATTTTTTTCATCACTAGTGGCTTTTACTTGATATTAATTGGACAGGAGGGAAGCAGAGACGGGCGGCCCAGAGTGAGCCTCTGAACGCTGCACCACGCGACGCCCCGTATCCCATCAACTCAACGCTGCTTTCTGGATGCTAAACATTGAGAAACATCACATTCTGCACACAATATAACAAACACTTGTTTTATTTTAACAATACAATGCAACATATGAAAAGTTAACTCCTAAAATCCGAAACCTCTTAAAAAAATCAAGTATTTACAAAGTTTAAATTGGTGTAAATGCCTCAGAATTTAAAAAAAAGATTTGACCAGACATTAAGTAAAATCTACAACATTTTTCCCCCCCCAACATTTTCTACATCAAAATTCTCCGTTAGCGTTTTAAAGCTCCGTTCTTCCTTCCGCCTCCTCTCGCCCCCCGGCCCGTCCACCCACCCCGCCTGCGGCCGGCCGCCTGGTGGCTCGGCTTGGCCGTGGTGAAGGTGATGCACTGGGAGTCCAGGTAGTCCACCAGCTTGGCGGCGCCCAGGCGGATCCCCGCCGCCTTCAGCTGCTGCTGGAGATGGGAGAGAACCAGAGGCTGGTACTGGAGGATCCGACTGTACAGGTCGGAGTCGGACAGGATGAAGGAGCGCACCGCCTGCAGGCGGTCCTGGAGGCGCGAGGCGGCCTGAGAGGACGACACGTCGCTGTCAGAGTCGCCGCTGGAGGAGAGAACCAGCTCAGGGTTGGACCTGCTGACAGGGAAGATGTCACAGAAAAAAACTTGAAAACCAGACATCATTTCTCTTCCACTTGTACTTTTAAATACTGCTTTGTATTTGTAAGAAATCCATAATGAAATATATCTTACAGTTGGAAAGCTATAACATTGACAGAGGTGGGTAAAGTACCCAAAAGTTTAAGTAAGAGAAGCTCTACTTCCACATATTTTACTCAGGTAAAAAAAGTATTTGGTAAAAAGGCTAAATAAGTACTGAGTAACTGATCAAAACAATCAATCAATATTTGAAAACTGCAGTAGTAGACAGACCAAAATATAAAATTGTGTGAAAATGTTGCCATTTTTAAAAAGGGCAAAATTAAAATAATTCATATAAAGAGCTTAATTACAACATCAGGCAAAATAAGCAATTTACCAAAATCACTTTCTTTCAACATGAAACTCATTTTAAAAACTGCAGGTGAATTTTTGGTTAGTGGGTAGAGTATTCAGGAATTTTATTCAAGCCACACTAAAAGTAAAAAGTACGGCGTAGCATAAGTGCTAATAAAAGCACTTTTTTTTTCTCCAGTAAATGTGGCTGAGTAAATACAACTAGTTACTACCCATCTCTACAAATTGATAAATAGTCCGAGGGGTCTGAACACTTCTCCACTCCACATGTTTTTTAGTGTGTAGACCCAGAAGCGCTCCGATCACTCCACGCACCTTTCCAACTCGTCGCTGGCGGCGGTGGAGGAGGCGTTTGAGCCCTGGGAGGCAGAGAGCGTATCGCCGGCTTCCTCTTGGTCCGTTTTGACGGGGGCAGCGGTGGGCGCCGTCGGCTCTTTGAACCGGGCGTAGGAGACCGCCCTGCCGAGGGGCCCCTCTTCTTCCTCCTCTTCCTCGGAGCTGGTCAGCTGGTGGGTGTACTGGTGGATCTCCTTCAGCTTGAGGACCATCTGACGCTTCGGTAAAGGCCGCACGCCGAAGCTGCATGAGGGGGAACGGTAAAGGCGAGCAGATGGCCGGGAGAGAAGAAAAAAAAAAAAAAAGAAAAAAGAAAAGCAGACTGAGATCGACTTAGCCGAGAGTAATCTGATTGGTTCATCACTTAATCACCTTGATCGGGATTGAAGAAAAAAAAACAAAAAAACAAAACAAAACAACTTGACCTTTGTGTAAACTTTGCTCAGGGTGAAGATGATGAAGGAAGAGCAACTGACCTACTGAGTTTGTTCTTGAGCTCCGGCGTGTCCATGTCAGAGTACTGAGGCGTGGGGGTGATGGGCACCAGGGGGCGCCGCCGTTTCTGCTTCCGCGATTCTGACACAGTGACAGTTCATAAGCAAGGGGGTTTCTCTGATGGTGCAGCATGTTATGAGCATGGCAGAGGGTCAGTGATACTGTGGGCCTGTTAGTCTTTCCAAGACAAAGCATTGTAATCTATCAAAAATACAGCTACAGCTAAACAACAAGCGCTCAATTAATTTGAGTGACTTCGCTTCAAAAAAAGAAAATTAGATTCATTGTGATGTATTTTTATGGCTTAGTTAATAAAATCTAAAATTCCAACTTTTCAGAAAATCTAACTTAGAAACTTTACCTCACAAACCTCTCAAAGCTGTATTTATGTTTTTTTTTCTTCCACTCAACTTTCCACCAACAGAAGCAGCTCCCTCCTTTTAGAGGGCATCAGTGACTGACCCTCCTGACTGAAACCCACAGCTCCATGTCTGCGTCCAGAAAATCCTTTTTAATGGTTTTTAAAGCTGCAGTCTCTAACATTTATTTTAAAAAAATCACAAAAATGACTTTGGAGTTACAAATATGAAAAACTTTTTTTCTTTTTTGTAAAAGTTACCCGATGCAGCATTAAATAGTTTTCTCTGAAATAAAGTTGTAGAAGAAGTTTGAATTTCGCCACAGTTTAAGTAACCATGACTGATTTTACTGATTAAAAAATGTCAACACCTACTTGGAGTTTTGAGCTGAGTCGCCGGGTTCGCTCTCTGAGACAGAGGAAGACCCTCCTCCTCTTCCTCCTCTCCTGCTCCTCCATCGCCCTCCCAGCTGCCCCATATTCTGGAGTCCATCAGGTCGTTGTGGACCTCTGATGTGGTCGGCGGGCCTGGACCTGCAGCAGGGTTCTGGACGCTGCTTGTAGCTGTCGGACTGGACACTCCGGGTCTCCCTGTGGAGCCGGACTCTTTGGTGTCGTCCAGCTTCAGGCTGAAACCGCCCGGGTCGCCGTCGGCGCAGGCATCCAGGCCCCAGGAATCGTTAAAAGCTATCGGAGGCTCATCCATGAAACTTTGCTGGAAACTAGAGTCCCTCACATCTGGGACAGACGATACTTCGTTCACGTCGCTGACGCCAGGCTGCAAACTGGACTCCATAGGAGAAGAAGACGAGGGCTGCCTGAAGGGTTGGACACACGTGTCCTCGCTTTAACTTTCTCTCTGGGTCCGCATGCAGCGGGGCGCTGCTGCTGCTGCGCGGCTGCAGTGGAGCCTCGTGCTTTGAGGAATCTCTAAAGGAACGGTGGGCTGCAAACTCTTCAGTGCTCTTTCGTTTGTTAGGAGAGACTTTGTGTTCTGCGGAGGCTTTCAGAGGAGTGCTGGAGGTCGGGATGATGTTCCTGGACGGAGAGGCGGGGGGAGACGGGTCCACTCTGGGGAAAAGCCGCGTCCTGCACATGCTGCTGTCGGTCTGCATGGAGGCGGTCTTCGTGTTTCCGACCGGAGATTTGACAGGCGTGGAAGGGACGAGCCAGGAAAGCTCCGGCGAACACCCGGCGAGATCACCGGGACTAAACTGAGAACCACAGACCGATTCTCTGGGACTCGGGTTCTGGTCGGGTTTGAGCCCCGTGAAGCTCTGATCGGCTTCCGCCTCTTCGCTGGAGTCGGACAGAACGATGAGCTCAGCCTCGTCTCTCCTCGCGGGCGAAGTGGGGGCGCTGCGGCGAGCTCGGCTTTCTGCTGCGGCTTCTACTCCTGTCCCGAGTCCGTCCCCCTGAGCCGGTCGCCCCGGAGACGGCCCGGGGACGGGAAGGTTGAGGGAGGATTCATCAGTGACGCTCGCTGACGACTGAAGCAGAGTCCTGACAGAGTGTTTGGGTGCCGCTTCATGAGGAAGAAGAGGAGGCGAGCATGAAGGCTCTCCATCATGGTAGACTCCCCAGGACTGGGAGAAAAGCCGACTGTAGCTGCGGTCCGAGCCGCGTTCTGGTTCCGCATCTCCTTCCTTGTCCTCCTTTTTCTCCTCTTCCTCCTTCGCCCTCTGCCTCTGCGTGGCGGCAAACTCATAAATCTCCTCCAGCTCTTCCTCGTTCACTCGCTCCTCGCCGATTTCTCCGTCGCCCGCGGCGACCTCGTCCTCTGGCCGATCCTCCTCCGACCGTCCTCCTCTGTCCGAGTCCCCGGCGTCTCCGTCCGAGTCTCCCTCGACCCACATGGATCGAAGGAGCTCCACGAAGGCCTGGTCCGTTTGGTTGTTGACGTTTTTTTCTTCCTGGTTTACGTCGAGCCTGTCGTCTCCTGCTGCTGCCATGTTCTCCGTTTGGAAATGACACAGCTGCTCCAGCTCCTGCAGGTCAAACCTGGAGACGCAGACGTTGAGTGTAAACGCAACTGAGACTTAAATCGTTTAAACTTTGACTTTGACCAGGGGTCTACAACTTGAGGCTCTGGAGCTGTAAAAGGCTCTTAACTACAGCTGAAGAAAACGTGAAGAACCAACTGATGTTTTAATGTAAATAAACATAGACGGGTTTAAGGAGATGCAAAAAATACCAATGATATTGTATTTTTTTTTAACCGAATTTTCCACATGTATAGAAGAAAATGTATGCATCCACTCTTTACTTTAAGCCCTAAAACTGGAAATGAAATTTTATAAAATATAACAAATTTTCTAAATTATACATCAGAAAATGATGTCTTTTTATCAACAGAGACATACATGGCTCTAAACAAGTTATACTTAAGTGGACAACCCTCTAATCACCATATATATGATTAGTGGGTTGAATTCAAATAGACATAAGACTTCTGGATTTCTCTTTGTAAACCATTTTTGAAAACGATATTAATAATTATAAATCACCAACTATCATTCAAAATCTAAACTAAACACGTTAAGAATTTGTGGGTTTTTTGTGGAGCCGACCTGGATGCCAGCTCCAGCACGTGAGGCCGCAGCGACGCAGCGACGGAGCAGTGGGCGGTGTAGAGGTACCGCAGCACAGCCAGCACCGCCTCACCCGGCACGTCGCTTAGCAACACCCTCTGAGCTGCGGCCATGCCCTCCTCCTGCACACCGAACCCACTTTCATGCACCTGGAAGAGGAGCGACAGGTCACAGAAAGTTAAACTCCGTCTTAATCTATCAGAGCAGAAGACAGTCGCACGTTTGTAACATTTCACGAGTTTTGGTCCAAATTTTCACCGCAAGAAAAGAAAAAACAGTAAAAGGATGCAGATTTATATGAGACATAGGTCTGTTTACGGTGATCATGAATGGACCTTTATCTATGTATTCCCCTACTAATTTTAATAGCTTTATTTTACGAAATACGAACCTAAACTACACCTGGCCACATATCTGGTTGAGAATGCAATCTCAGAAAAGAAAGAAAAGACAAAACAAAGTTTTCTTTTTTTTTTCTTCTTTTCCCAAATTTTCCATGAGTCAAAATATCCAATAAAAGAAAAAAAAAATGTTTTATTATTTTAACCCTCATGCGATCCTAACATTCTGTTCACTCCCCCTGTCCTAAGGGTAAAAAATGACCCGCCCCAACAAAAGCCCCAAAATAAAGCAAATTAATTCCATTTTGATTCCAAAATCTATTTTGCATGATGAAACAATCTGTTATTGATCTATTCAAATATTTCCGTTGCTTCCTCCTCATTTATGCCACCTCAGATATGGGGTGTAAACGATGTTATTTATTTAAAAATAAACTCCTGAAGATAATAACATAAAGCGTCATCATTTTACCATTTCAGCCAGCAGGGGGCAGCGGGCGTACACCATGAAGGAATGCGCAAAGTAGACCTCTCCACTGTCAACCTGGAGCTGCATGTCACTGAGCTGAGGGTTGTTGACCATGCTGCTCAGGTCTGAGGACAGCCTGGAGAGCGCCACCTGCAGGGGGAACACCGTAACAACAGATTAAGCTTACCACAAACATGACAGTTGTTTTCGTTTTTTTTTGTTTTTTTTTAACTCTTCCTGGTTTGTAATTTACACAAGAAATTTCATTGACCTTTTTCAGACAAACATGTAGGTCAATTTCAGTCGCTGAAAACTTTCTGCTCACCGACTCATGTCTGGCTGCGTCTCGGTCTGCCTCTGGCCGATCTGACCTCCTCGCTGCCTGGCTGCTGCTGGCGATGTTGTCTGGCTCGGCCTGATCCTCCAACTCTTCCTCCTGGATGAAACCGCTCAGCTGCTTGGCTGCGGAAACGGACGCAATCAAGATTTAGTCAGATTTCACTCACAGCATCCTTCTCATCTCTCCCGACCGTCAAACAGCTCAGTCAAACCTGCCATTTTTCTCCTGATATTGCATGACAGGGTTTACCTTTGTCCGCGTATCCGTATTGGGTCAGAGTCATGCCGTCTTCAGCCAGCTCCATCAGGTCTCGGATGGCCTGGCTTCCCACGTGGAGCTCTCCCGTCCCTGGAGTGGAGGGAGATGAGGACAGCATCTGGGAGCAGGAGGGCAGGGCAGGTGGGGCAGAAGACTCCGGCTTGTTGCTGCTGCTTGATAAGACCGCATCTGGCTTAAAATGGGACAGGAGGATATTAAGTAAAGCACCATACATGATCTGTGCTTATGTAAGTTACAGAAGTCTACAATTCATATATCTAAAATTAGGGCCATAAAATTTCTTACCTTTAATTTTTAAAATTAAGTTGTCCTTTAATATTTTAACCACAGGTCTTAAATTTTGTCCTACATGCGGTGTATTTATTTATTTTAACAGAAAAACAGCACTCCATTGTTCACCGTCTTTATGAAAATCACAAATGCAAATAAGAAAACTACCAGGACTTACCATAACACTACCAGGTCCTTGCAGTTTTAAACATGTCCAGCCAATGCCTGTTTGTTTTTGTTACCGTTTTTCCTTTTTTATTTACAAAAACTACACACTTTACGGTCTGTTCTGAAAACTGTTATATTGTCAAATTTACTTCTCTGACTTGTTTTGTACATTATTAATAATCTTTCTAATTGAGAATAAGTTAAAAAAAAAAAAAAAAACATTTTCACCGGGTTCTGTTCACTCAAACGGTTGAGGCTACAGCTAGCTCCCCGCTAACATACCCGTGCTAGCTAGCTAGTTAGTTAGCTAGCTAGCTAGTTAGCTTTTCTGCGTCTATTAAATTTACCGCCAGTTGGCTGGATGAAGTTCATACATTTTTGAGGAATATAGGTCATTCAATATGGTCTTAAATTTGAGTTGGTGAAGCCGGCAGAAATCTTGCATACGTGCCGGATTTCAAGTTTACTGGGAACAAATTGAATCGTGTGCTCTGGTTTAAGGTGGTCTGTAAAACGAAACGCAAAGTAATTAAATTTTTTAAAGGTGGGCCTTCAACTTTTAAGTCAGCTCAAAACATGACAAAAAAAATAGCAATAAAGCATGAAAATTAATCCTTTTTCCCCCATTTATTACCTTTGTAATAAACAGGTGCTGGAGCTCCGCAGCATAGAACTGAGACAGACAGGTGGAGGAGCCTCCGCCCAGCAGTGTGCTTTTCCGCCAGAGGGGGGCAGCACCTGTCCAGCCGGGCAGCTTGCTGGGGGATCGCGTCGGGGTGGGAGGAGAGGGCGGCCGGCGGCGCAACAAGAGAGCAGAAACCCGTTCCTGCAGCCTCGCCAGGGCCGTCTCTGCGTCCTGAACGAGGAGGAGTGGCGGAGGACGAGGGACGGCTACCTTTTTCTTTTTAACGCGTCCTTTAGCTGCACAGAAACAGAGAAGAAGAAATTATAGTTGAGTTGGAGTTTATGACCCTTATTTAAGAGTCCACCAAGATGTTGAATGCCTATAAAAAGCATTCAACATCTTGAATATTTAACCCTTTTTATTGCCTTCACAAGTCAACAACGATCAACAAAGATGGCTTTGTTGACAAAGAAATGCACAAAAATCCCTTTAAATACGAAGTGAAAATTGATTTCTATAGAATAATGACAATTAAATAAATATGTAACATAAAATAGGTGGATGAACAAATATTCATACCCTCTAAGTCAGTGTTTAGAAAATACAGCTTCAGCTACGTCATCTGACAGTTTTACTCCATCCTTTCTTGCAAAGGTCCGACTGCGTGACAGTTTTTTTTTTTCCTTGTCAAAAAAGCCTCATTTTGCTGATCATGATTGATTTGTAAATTTAATTTAAAAAAACAATAAAACATCCGGGGGGATATTTTCTGCATGTCTGTACATGCAGACAACGAAACTAGATCCATGAAAACGACAGCAGCGATTTTAAACCTGCTAAGTACAATAAAACCAAAAACCTCAACAAATCAGTGAGAAGTTGATTTTTCTTTCCTCAACTCTTTTCATAACTATAACATTGTCCTGGATTTTCTTGATGCAACTGCAGATGAGTAATTCATTTCAGATCAAAACAAAGGGAACGTCAAAGGGAGGACATAACTATTAAAAAGTCTCCAAGCCCAAGAACTTTACAGCCTATTTGTCCCGAATGGTCCCAGAAAATGTTAGTGGTGGTACCGTACCAGCTTCTGGCTTCCACATCAGCAGTGGAGTCACGGAGCAGAGAGACGGACCGCTCTGAACCTGCTGCTCCTTCTGCTGCTCCAGCAGGGAGGAGGACAGAGCCAGAGCCACCATGGTGTCCTCGTCCAGCCGGTCGGCCTTCTTCCTGGGCTTCTTCCTTGCTGGAAGCTCCGGCTGAGGCGCCCCTTTCCTTTTGATGCTGCCCGTCTCTAGGCTGGGAAGAAGAAACGGGGACAGTTTCTTCAGCTTTATGCACTGAGGGGCCGCGGCGTTAAGGACGCGTCCTTCACGACGAGGCGCTCACTGTGCGTTGGCGGCGACGGCAGAACTGCGACTCTCGTCGGCCTGTCTCTGCAGAGCCTGCAGCAGAACGGCCGGGGAGACGCCCATGTCCGTGGAGCAGCGCTTCAGGTGGGCCGAGCGGCTCTTCTGGCTCTTGAACTTCTTGCCGCAGATGGGACAGTCGGGGACAGCGGAGGGCGGGGGGAGAGACGGCGCGCTCTGTTCGTTCTGATCCAAACACCTGCAAGAAAAGCAAGCAAGTGTTTTTTTTAAACGCAGACTGTAAATTTGTAGCAGGGCTGAGGATTGAGTCTTTTCAGAAGCTCAGTTAGCTCAGATTGTCCATTCATGTTTTTTTTATGTCCATGTCCAAGTTTCAACCATCTGACCTGAACCGTCATCCTCAGACAAAAGGAAATTGGAGAGGATCAGGGCTAAATGATTAACTGTGACGAATCGATTGTTGAAATAATTGTTAGAAATCGATGAATTGTTAACTGGACTCAAAAGAAGGCCATTTGCTGAAAGAACAACAGGCTCAGAGCAGGAATTAAGCCAAAACTTTACTAATCCTGTAAAAAAAAAAAAAAAAAGTAATCAGTTAATCAAAACAATAAACGTATCATCATCTAGTCACCCTAATTTTTTCACATTTTGATGCTGTGAGCTATTTTTCAGCTGAGAAAATAGCTGAAAAATATATATTTTTAACCACTATTTTTAACAGGCTTAATCACTACAAATGATTAAGCCTATGCAATAGAAATGCTTTGATGTTGTATTTTAGGCAATAAAATGTTTATTTTATTAATTAAAAAAAAGGTTAAGTTGTTTATTTCTGTCTTTTAATATATTCCTAATATTGTATAAAAAGGCTGAAGTTGTGAAATGAAACATCTACAGAATATGCAGATTTTCTGTAACCTGTTAACTGGATAAGATGGTGGCGACAGCACCAACAACTGAAGACGACTACTTCAAAGTTGTTCAAGGTTTCAGAATGAATAAAACAGCTTTGATTTGGAAAAATATTTCTTATGTATAATTTTGCAATTATGTTCTTTATATGAATTCTTTTCATTTTGGTCCTTAAAGTAGAAAAATCTTACTGTAATTTTACATTTTGGTTTGTCCGATGATGTAGTTTCTGAATATCAATCGACTGATGTTTTATCATTCATTCAGCCCTTCTTTCCCCAAATACTTTTTGTACTGTTGAGTGACTTCTTGAACGGCTACGTTTCACCTTTACGTGAGTGAAAAATATGTTGAAGTAGAGCTACTCTTAGTCGAGTGCAATGTATCGGTACTCAACCGGCCTCTGCTTGCAACATGAGACACACAAAGGAAGAACACGTCCGGACCTGTTGAGGTGTTGTGTGCGCCTGTCGGGGGTCATGTGTGACAAGTCCCGGTGGCAGATCTGACAGAAGAAAAGGCCTCCGTCCTCCAGGTCCACCATCTGGGCCTCTGCCGCCTCCCTGTCCAGCTCCCGCTGCAGCCGCAGAGCCAGCGCCTCGTCACTCTCTGGGAGCTCAGAGCGGGCCACCGCCGCCTTATCTGAGGACAGACATGGGTCATAGTAAAACTGCGTTGGGTTTTTTTTCAGTGAATAATTACATTTATTTTCAACAACAGAATGACACTACAAGTATTAGTCATTTTTACTTAAATCTATTTTTACTGTTAGGCTAGAAGCTATTTGCAAATGTCAACTTCCCCATATAAGAAGAAACTTTCACCCTTTTCTTATTTTTAAAACAAAAATATTAACAGTTGTCCTTTTACAACAGGATTCCAGTAGTATTTTTTTTTTTAAAATGTGTGCAGTATTTGTGCTTATAAAGCAGTTATATTTTAGCTGGACTGAGGGCAAAAATGGCTTTGGACCTTTATTCACTGAGTAGTAAAGGTTGCAGACCCATGTTCTAGCAGGACACAGTTCCTTAGATCAATGCACGTGTTAGAATGGTCCAGTCAAAGTCTAGACCTAAATCTGAATAAAACTGCACACCACACTACAGTGAAGAGCGTTTATAATAACTTACATGGTAATGTTTGGGTTGGAATAATATTTGCATTACCTGCTTTCTGATGCTGTGCGGTCTCAGTACAGCCGTCGGTCTTTGCTGGCTCGATTCTGTTACTGTGCATCATCTTCTGTGGCCTGGCTCTCTTAAACTCTTGCATCCTGTGGAGTACCTTGTCTTTTGCCCTCAGGTTTGCGTCAGCTGGAGGAAAAGCAGAAGCCTGCACAGCATCCCCGGAGTCACACCCAGTTCCTCCACAGACCACCTCTGAAAACCTGGACAAATTATCCTCATCCTGCCCATCAACCCCCCGGGTTGCCTGGCTGGAGCTCTGCTGTTCTGCCTTCCTGCTCGGTCTGCCTGGTTCCTTCTTGCGGACGCGCTTCAGCAATTTGGAGCAGAGGTCCACAAAATCCAGCTCCGAATCGTCCATGGCGATGACATTAGTGCTGCATTAAAGGTGGCGAAGCAGCATGGTTCCAGCTGTCACCCCCAACAGCCGGGTTAGGCAGGGAACACGGAATAAAAACCCATTTCCTCACCTGTTAACGGAGGGGAAACAAGGTCCTTGAACACAACACGACAGACAGCAGTTGGTGTGCTAGCTATTTGTGCTAATCAAAGTCTTACTGAGGTTTGTAGCTAGGTCCCTCATTGCCTCAACACTCCCCCCCTGATGCTAGGAATGTTTATTTTTACGTAACATTGCTTGTCGAACGACAGAAAGACCCGAATAAATTGTTTATGTTTCAAAACGCTTTACCACAACCACTCCATTCCTGACTTCCGGTCACGTGATAATTATCCAATAAACAGCGGTTATTCAGATACTCTCTTCGCTGACGTCACTTACTGTAAAATAACATAACGTATTATTAAATAAGTATTAAAGAAAAAAAAGTATATTAAAATTTAATACAGTAAATACAGAGTTTCCATCGACGATATAAAACATGTGAATACTATATATATATATATACATGTATATACATATACATATATATATATATACATATGTATACATATATATATACATATATATCATGTATATATATGTATGTGCATATATATACATATATATGTATATATATATATATATATATATATATATATATATATATATACACACATATATATGTATGTATGATATATATATACATACATATATGTATATATACATATATATGTATGTATATATATACATATAGTATATATATATATATACATATATGTATATATATATACATATATGTATATATACATATATATGTATGTATATATATATATATATATATATATATATATATATATATATATATATATATATATATATATATATATATATGACACTCATTGCTGTGTAAAATGACATATTGTATTAAAAGTGAAGGGGGTTCAGATGTGGGTTCGGGATTTTGATATGGGCCGACTGGGCATTAGCCCGGGGCAGCATTAGAAAGGATACACATTAGCATTGGATGCTAAAAACCTCTGTTGAGCCCCGAATATTTTATGCACGTGACAACAAAAAAGCTGGCTGTAGTATCCAACGAGTGTCGAGACGGCGCCCCCTACATGCTGAAAATATGGAGCTAAGATTAGTTTTTGCTCTTTGTCATTTGAAAGTTGGTTCTTGAATATCCTCTGGTGTTTTCTGATATCATTTGTTTAATCTGAAATACTCAAGTATGTCTAAAATAATGGAAAGTGTAAAACACCTGTAAGGAGCACGTGCATGAACGTGCTCCTTACAGGCGTTGTAGGGAGCTCAACCAGATTATTGAGCTAATTTTCAAAGAACAGAAAATTGCTCACAAATGAACAATTTACGGAAAGAACAAGCCGCTAGCTGTTAACAGTAAAACAACTGCGTTACTAATTAACTCATTTTATTGTTTAAAGCCATAAAGCCTTCGGCTGTTGGCTCTGTTCAATATTTAATATGTTTATGATTCTCATAGTGACGGGAATTGCGGCTGTTTGTCGAGATCCAGGTCATTTGGATAAGACCCAAAAGAACCGGGTCTTTCTTGGCTCTTCACCATTAATGCAGCGGCAGTGCCATGGCCAGACAAATTAATAATCGGTAGTTTATTAACCCCGAAAGGAAATTCTTCTTAACAGTAGTGTGTGCTTTCTGCCAGTGGTCCCAAAGTGCATTCCTCAAAGGTCAGTGTCCTGCAACTAGAGGTCTCTGCTGGCTCCAATATTAAGCTCATTTATATACATTTAATTTCGATTTGATTGCTGCTGTAAAATATAACAAGTATGGGAACGCATTTTGCTTTTTAGCACAAATTGGCATATTTCAATTCAATCCTGAGAAAGTGGGCTAACTCAGGTCAGTTTTCTCCAGTTGCTATTAGCAAGAAGATGGAAATAAAAGTGAAAGAGTTACAACATGGCTGCTGTTAAACTGAACATCTAATCGGCTGAACTGGACCATGCAGCTGTGGAGGGAATAATCCCAGACCTCCGGACTTGTCCTCCAGCAGATGTGGGCCCTCAGCCTTAAGCCTACCTTAGATATGTGTAAACCTTTATATTGATAGAAAGTTTAGTGGAAGGAAAAAGTGTGAGTGTGCAAGTCAACATCTTTGTAACAGTTTAAATGTGGATTTAAAAAAAAAAATCCAGATAAACTGAATTAAAAACAGTTGGAATACGACACAGCATGTAGTAAACATGAGTTCACTTTTTGACGTCCAATGTTTCTAAATGCATCTGTAAATTAAATATGGAGGAGTTGAGCATTTACACACTAGGCTAAACTCTGAAGGAAATAAATATGTTTAAGTATACAGGTATGAAAAGGTTTAGGCTTAGAAAGGGGGGAATAGGCAATGCTTTAGGTACCAGAAGATTCAATATGGGGTATGCGGCCAAAGTTGATGCTAAAGGACAGAAAAGTTGTACTGAAATGAATGACACACACCAACAGTAAAAGTATTGCCTCATTCAGTCAACAGAGTACTGGCGTTCTTCTGTTGCACACAGTTTATTTAACAATATGGTATATAAGTAAGAAATGAATCTTTTACCAGTTTATACAGTGATTTCATTCTCTCTTCCTTATATTTATAGTATTTTTGCTTAATAGCTTGATTTACAATAGGAGAAAAAGGAAATCCCCCCCCAAATTCAAGTGTTTGTGAGAGGAACGAAGGTTGATGACAATTAAGCTTTCCTTACGGTGAATCTCAAATGTTGCCCTTTCACCCGTTGATAGCTCACAACTTTAGTGTAAAACTTGGGGCTTTTGGGAATCATTTAAGATTGTTTTCTACAAACAACCCGTTATCATTCCACCTCAGCTTAGGGGGCTGGTCTCTTTCTCACGCTCTCTTTACACTTTACATTTGTATGACAAGGGAAAAAAATAAAACAAGAAAAAGGTATGACAATTTTCTTCTTTTTTTTTTTTTTTAGTCAAACCCAACAACTTTCTACACCAGCAGAAGTTTTTTTTTTTTTTTTTTCCAATTTTAGATTAAAGTCTGCAGTCCTCTGTGAAAACTCATTCAGAGCAGTGTTCCTATTAGTGACTGTGAGGGTCTGTGCATCAGTGTCTTCATGTGCGCCTGCATACATGCCAGCGAATACGCAGCCTGCCGCAGGCCAGCTCCTACTTTAATACGACCGAGTGCTCTTCATAAACACGCACAACGAAAAGTCAAAAAAAAAAAAAAAAAAAAAAAAGAGGGAGCCGCTGCCGTCCCTGAATGCATCGTCTCGCAGTAATGGTACAATACTAGATTACAATTGCCAGGAATGACGGCTCGCTAAGAGAAAAAACAAACCTGTCCCGATTCCCAGACAAAAAATATTTTTACAGTTTTAACACAAAAACGCATTACTTTTTTCCCCCCCAAAAAGACAAAAAACAAAAAACATAAAACGGTACAAAATAAAAGATATGAATGGTATAATGCAATTTTACATTTTCTTAAAAAAAAGAAAAGGCATGAAATCATACCACAAATGAAAATAAACTGAGTACGGAACACATTTGGTCTCAACCAAAAATATATTCTTTGTGATTTAATTTTATTTTAAGAAGAAAACTTGCAAATCCCTCAAACATTTTAAGGAAAAAAAAAAAAAAAAAACAAACCCGACACTTGGGGTCAAAGAAACCATTACATTCCCAAGAACAGTTTGTTTCTTGACCAAGTTTTTCTTTAGTCACCTCCCGCCCTCCCCTTTCCACAAAAACAGCTGAAACTTTTTACATGTCAGTACAAAACAAAAACGTTCTCAATCTTAGAAAGAACGAACGAAGCCCTCTGGTGGGGTAAAGAGTCCGAGGGGGAAACTGGGGAGTATAGGTGAGGGGCACTGGGAGAGAAAAGAGTTATTTTTTGCTCCCAGTTACAAAATGCTACAACCCCTCCACGAACCTCTCCAGCGTGTCCCCCGTGGCGTCCCCCACCAGCCCCAAGTCGCTGCTCAGCGCCCCCCTGTTGGGCGTGTTGAGCTGCGGCAGCATGGCGCTTTGCTCCGGTGTCCCCAGGTGTCCCTGCTCCAGCGACTGTAGCGGGCCGCCCAGCACCGGGTGGGGTGACCCCGAGTGCGGCAGGGCCGGGTGCTGCGGCGAGGGTTGCGGTTGGTTTTGGACTTGCGGCGAGGGGCTGGAATGTGGCGGCGGCTGTTGCTGCTGCGCGGGCGACTGGACGGGCGCCGGGGAGCGGACCTGGTTGCTGAGGGCGTTGGCCAGACCCGGCTGGGCAGAGAGGTGGGCGGCGCCCTGAGCTTGGCCGGCCAGCAGGTGGGTCTGGGGGCTCATGGGACTCGGGTGGGCCGGGGAGCCCATCTGCTGCTTGAGGACGGCCTGCTGCTGCTGCTGCTGAGGGAGCTGTGCCTGCTGTTGCTGCATGCGCTGATGCAACAGGTTCTGAGTGGAGTCCATGCTCATTCCAGGCTGGGCCATCTGAGCCATTGGTGGGAGCTGACCCATAGTTACACCCCCCGCCCCAGCAGCGCCCGCCTGCTGCATGGCTATCTGCTGCTGCTGCTGCTGCATGCGGATGTGGGAGTACATCGCAGGAGTTCCCTGCTGCTGATTGGGAAACTGACCGAGGTGACCCTGCGGCATCACCCCTTGCTGTTGCGGCTGTTGTTGCTGCTGCTGCTGCTGCTGCTGCTGCTGTTGTTGCTGCTGCTGTCGCAATAGCTGCCGGCGGTAGAGCTCCTGGATCTGCGGGTTGGTGCTGTGAGCCGCGTTCATCAGCTGCCCTGCGCCCAGCTGGGCCATGCCCTGCACCGGAGCCTGCTGCGGCTGCTGAGGGGGCATCGCCGCCCTCTGCACCGGCCCGCCTTGCATGGCCATGGCCTGCATCGCTGGCATGCTGGGTTGCTGCTGCGGCTGCTGCGGCTGACCAGCCTGCGGCTGCTGCTGCGGCTGGCTCGCATGGTACTTGGCTGTCCGCTGTTTGATGAAAGCTGCCATTAGCTGCGGGTTGGACTTCAGGATGTTGAGGACCTGCTGCTGCTGCTGCGGGGAGCTTGGGGACTTCAAGGTGCGCAGGAGGTCTTGAAGGGCGTTCGGGGGTATGGTGCCTGTTCTCTGGGGGGTTTGCGGCCGTGGACCTGGTTGCTGCGGCATCAGCATCCTCTGCTGACCCTGTTGCCCGGGCGCCATCATGGCTCGCTGGATGCTCATGGCCTGTTGTGGCGTGTTCTGGTTCGAAACCACGCCTGGCTGTTGGTTCTGAGCTGGCATGGGGCCAGTGGCTGCGGGCCACTGCCCTAAAGTGGATTGCTGCATGACCTGGGGGCCGCGGGGCCCTGCCACCATCTGCATGGTTTGAGCCATGCGCTGCTGCTGCGTCTGCTGGGGGGTCATGGGTAAGCCGTTCATGTTGACTCGGTAGTTCTGCTGGTTCTGCTGCGCCTGTGCCATCATCTCTATGTGGTGCGCCATCTTGATGGCGGCAAGAGGAGCCTGCTGCTGGCGCTGCTGAGGCGGCTGAGGGAGAGGAGACTGCTGTTGGTGCAGGGGCGAGGCATGGGGGCCCGGCTTGCCCTGCGACACGCTCGCCTGCGCAGGACCTGCTCGCGGCACGCCGGGGAAGGCGGGGGACATGACGCTTGCTGAGTTGGGCGTCGGCGGCTGGCTGGACAGCGGCTGCTGCGGCGTCTGAGGAGTGCTGGGCTGGGTGTGAGACGTGGGAGTGCTCGGCGCGGCGGCAGCGGGCGGGGACGGCAGCGGCATGGTCCGGCCCTGCATGGTGGCCATTCTTCTCCTCATCAACTGCGCCTGCTGCAGCCGGTGCTGCAGCTGCTGCTGTCGGAGCTTGTGCTTGATGTTCAGGCAGAACGGGACCGGACACTTGTTCTCCTGGCAATGCTTGGCGTGGTAGCAGCATAATGCGATGAGCTGCTTGCACACCGGGCAGCCCCCGTTGGTTTTGCGCTTGCAGCCCTTGGTGTGCTGCACCACCCTCTTCATCTTCTGGCAGGACGGCAGAGAGCAGTTGGCGTTGCGGCACTGACATGCGTGGACCAGAGACTGGATGCAGCGCTGGATGCTCAGACGCCGGCTCTCCTGCGGGCTTTTGGAGGCTTCGCCGCTTTGGCTGTTGTCGTCGTCCAGGCCGAGACCCCACTTCACCATCTGGTGCTCGTGGCCCTTCGTGTTGTAGCAACTAATGCACAGATCAAAGTCCTGAAGCAGAGAAAAGAACAGGTGAGTCAAGTTTATTTATACAGCACATTTCAGTAACAAGGCAGCTCAAAGTGCTTTACATCATAGAAACATAATACAGTAACCAATCAGAAAACAAGCAACAAAGATTATATTTTGTCAAATAGTATTAGTATACTATATTTTCTGCACTATATAAGCAGTTTGGCTCGTGCGAACCCGCCACACTGAGTCACATTGCTTCCTCTTCGTGGCACATTTCTGAATGGTGTGACTTATACTCCAGATCAACTTGTAGTTCAGAAAGTACAGTAATCACAATTTCTATAACTTAAACTCCCATTATAAAGTCAGAAAATTGGATTTGTATGAGACGACCAAAATGGTGAAGTGTTCAGATTGAAGTGCTTTGCATAACAAAAAATAACCAATTATGAAGCAACCAAACATTACATTTTGTCAAATGTCATCATCAAAATAATCAAGAGTAATCATCAAATATATTTATCAATGTTCCAATTTGTTTTTAATCTATAGGAACTCTAAACAAGTGAGTTTTTAGCCTTAATCTGAAGGAACTCAGTGTTTCAGCAGTTTTGTAGTTTTGTGAAAGTTTGTTCCATATTTATGGTGCATAGAAGTTGAAAGCATGTTTGGTTCCCGTGTCGTCAGAACATTAAAATGTTTTGGTTTTAAGCCATTCTGTGATTTATAAACTAAGCATGTTAGTTAAGGGGGGGCACATTGACCTCAGACAAAATTCTGCTTTCAGTGAAGGCCTTTTGAGAGTAACCCACCTCACACACAGTGCAGTGCCAGCGTGTCTCCACGTGGTGCTTGCACTCGTTGCAAGTGTAGACGAAGCGATCTTGTCCCTGGTTGTGCAGCTCCACCAGCATGCACATGGTGCTCCACTTGCACCTCCTCAGGGAGCTGAACTCCCAGTGTTTGTCCCTCGCCAAGGTCAGGAAGGCGTCCCGGCCGTCCATCAGGTCGCAGGAGATCAGGGGGTCCGGGTCGACGATGGGCGGCAAGGTGTTGGCCAGGGGGCCAGAGTGAAGATGGATCACAAAGAACACCTAAAAGTAAAGATAAAAAGTTCGTAAAGAAAAAGAAGGAAATCAAACCAAAACAGTACAGACTTGCTATTTAAAGGCACAGCGCCGTCAGCTGGAGTCTTAATTAGTTTTGCAATGACTTTGAGTTATAAATTACTGAAGTTTTTTCAGTAATTTAATTTAAAAAGGCAAATAAAATAAAAATGCTACAAATACTAAAGATTAATTTAAAAAAAATTTAAATTACAAGATAAGTTACGACACAAATCTTCTTTTCTCTGAACTTTCTGTTTTATCTTGGAGACAACTCTCTGAGAATCCAGCCAGTTTACCTTTTATTCTTATACTAAACCCTCCCGCTCCCAAGAAAGGAAATTTACAAGAAAATCAAGCTGAAATGCCTCCATCCAGTTACATGGACTGTTTCAGAAGACACTTCTGAATCTGACTGGCTCGGGTCCAGTCAGATTGGATAGAGAGCATTTAAGCATCAATCTGGCTTTTCTTTATGCTTCTGTGTCGTTGGTGCTCGTCTGTCTAACTTAATCCTGTGTAAGAAAACATTTCAAGAACAAGCTGACCTCTTTGTGCTTCTCCATGGTGGCGTACAGCTTCTGGGACAGATCGTTCGCTACGTTCGGCATCCCGGGCTTCTTCTTGTTGGCTCGGCTCACGCTGCTCTTGTTTTTATTCGTCTTCTTGTTGTTCTTCTTCTTGGCGTTTTTGCTGTCACTCGGGGTACCCTGAGGGACAACATTTAGATGTTAGAGGACAGACTCTGATCATTACTCTGTTGATCATTAGTGTTCCTGGTTTCATGCATAAACCATCACATTTTCAGGCATTTTAGGCTTTTTTTTTTTTCCTTTTTTAAAAGGAATTTGTTTACTCCAATTTTATTGATATATTTCTAATGTAGGCTTATATGAAGTATTTGGAGAACGTACCAAATTTTATCCGATTAATTGTCAGAATGATCTATAGATCAATCAATAACTAAAATAATAGTTAGTTGTAGCCCTAATTTAATCAATTCAAAAGAGAAATTTAAGTGATTTAGGTTCAAATATTTGTAAGTTTCTCACTAAACGACGGTACCTCTGGAGTTTCCGTGGCCGCAGTGGTTTCCTCCTTCTTCCTCTCCTCTTCCTCCTGCTCCAGCTCCTTGATGCTCTCCTCCAACACGTTGGGCCAGAAGTCGCCTTCGAAGTATGGCAGCTCATTGGCGCTGGTCAGCCGGTCCTCAGTCGCCTGTTTGAAGATGTCCTGCGGAAAAGACGTCGGAAATTTTGATCAATAATTAAAAATGATGATTTTGACATCAAGTGTTGCTGTTAACGTCGTCCTCTCCAAGAACCTTTGCCTACCTTGTAGTCGTGCAAGATCCTCTCAGCAAAAGCTTTGTCCAGCATTTTCCTGTACCACTCCTGCAGTCTCTTCGGTTTGGGGATCTTCTGCTCCGGAGGATGGCAATGGAAGATGTAGTCGTCTCCCTCGCTGGGCGGACACGCCCAGATGTGGCCCTGCGTGTAACTTCAGAACCGCACAGACCAAAGCTCACATCACTACTAAGCAGCTCCAGTAGGAAGCATTTTTTATTTATTCCATCAGTTTTGTCAAATAAAAAATGTAGGACTTACCCAAGTTTTTTGACATACTCAAGATAGCCAATGAGAATTTCATGGTACACTGCTGTTCGCAGAACTCTGGGTCGGAAGAAGTGAATACTGTCGAGGTATGATATGTAGACCCGTCTGCAAAGAACAATGTCAATTTAACAGATTAAGTCAATTAGAGGTGACGATCATTCAAACACAAGATAATTTAAATTTGGGTTGATTTACATAAGAGTGATCCATTTCAAGACTTTATGCTGATGATTATTGCCGAGAGAGAATAAAAACCCAAACTGTAGTTTAGAAATGTTTTGTATATTTGGCGGTTTGGACAGGTAGGTACCCAGCCCTGCTGGAGAATGAAAACAGCCTGTCCATAAAGCATAAAGTGCATTACAACATCCTGTTAAAATGCTGCATTGATTTTAGACTTGACGAACACAAAGTGGACCAACACCAGCGGATGACCCGATCACCATGGCGCCTCTCCGCTCTTCTTCTAGTCTCTGGGACCTTGGTGTAACAAACTTCAGAAGAAAACAGTCCAGTCCTTTTTCTCCTCGAGGGAGATTCTGACAACAGTTGTATTTTTTATGTCCTGGTTACGTCTGGGTGTTATGCACCAGCGACAGTTCACAAATACCTCAGAAATCAATTTTTCTATGTGGAGTCTGCCGTGTGGCGGTGGTTGTTTTGTTTTTATTAAAGCGTCAAAAGGGAAGTGAAATATTCAAATAATATTGGTAAATATCCATTTTCAGTCACAAAAGCTATACTACTATCTCATATCAATATTGGCCTAAATTTTCTAATAAATGCATCACTAAAATTCTGAAAGAAACTATTGAAATGTGTAACCCTGGGTGTAATGAATCCATGTACATTTACTTTTGGAGCTGAAACACATTAATTGTTAATTTATATGCACAAACAAACCAACCTAGTGTTAGGAAATGGGCATTCGGAGCCGTACTCCTGCACGTGCATGCCGAAGAAGCAAACATCCACACCATCGATCTCCTCAAATGCAAAAAGTGCTTTGGTTCTGTAGGGAAAGGTGTCGGGCATCTCACCCGTGTCCACAAACCTGACATGAAAGGAACATAAAAAAATATTAAAAATGTACACAAAAATATGATGGAGAGGGTGTATATTTTGCCCTCTTAGGAAGTATAAATTCATACACTGTAACAGTCAAATGTAATGGGTATCCTCAGGTATACAAAGATGCTCTTTTGAAGCTTTTGACTAATTGTTTATAAAATTAAGAGGCAATGTTTACTATTTTGAACCACATATCTTGTAAAAAAAATAAATAAATAAATAAAATAAAATAAAAAATAAAGCGCATAGTGGCACAGAAAATGGTAAAAATAAACCCTTTTAAATTCTGAATGCATTTGTTTGATTGCTCGCTTATAAAAAAATAAATAAATACATTTAATGGTAGAAAATCAAAGATAAAGGATGGCATTTCAAAATATATCAAATATTTAAAAGTCTGGTTTTAAGAAAATCTAATTTGAATGTTTTAGGTTATGGAAATGAAGAAATCTGGACTCTTAGTTTTATTCTTTATCATGACATAGAAACCGTTCAAGAATATATAGGAGCTTTGTTAAACAGAAATATGGAAGGAGCTCCTGAAGAGGTTACAATGTCACTCAGCAGCACAAAGGAGATCTGAAAGGTCGTGTGACTTTTAATCAATAAGGAGCAACCATGATTAATTAGTAAACCTAATGATAACAAGCTGTTCAATCAAGGATTGTGTTCCTTTCAGGGGGGAATGAGCGAAGCAGACTTGCAGTAGCAGAGAGTCAAACCCATTTTATGCAACATGTATGTTGTACAGTTATTCTGTCGAGTCAGAACCGGTTTCTTAAAGCGGGGATGGGGGAGTTGAGGTCGGCCGACCCGTTCCGAGCTCACCTGGCTTTCATGCCGGGTTTAACTTCCACCGTTTTGTCGGAGCTTGCTACCACTCGCACGAACACTTCCCCGGCCTCCGGATGGTTCTGCCTCTTCAAGTATTTATTCACACGGTCCTCTATGTACATTCCCAGTCGGGTGGACTGTAACCCTGTAGCGAAGCAGCACATTCAAGCAACATTTTTAAATCAACTCTGGCACTTATTCGTATTGCAAAGAAGGAAGAAATTTGATCTAGTCTTCAAACATTCAGTCGCCATTAAAAGTAGCAGTTGTATGAAGATGTGGTCTTTAGGATTAGTGCAATAATCTTAATGAAAGTGCAGAAAAAAAACATCACGGCTAAGAAAAGGGTGTGCTTACTTTTAGCTGTGAACTTGTTTTCTTTCCGTGATTTTGCACTTTTCTTCAAACAGTTGTCACAGATGAATCTGAACACATTAAGAGGAAAATGTCACTTTGTTTATCTGAACACAAATAAGAGATTTAAATACAGAAAAAATACGCAAGAAGAAACTTCTCACCCTGATGGCCAAATAACCTCGTAGTGTAAAACACAGATCTGGTGCATTTTGCGTCCACAGTCTTTACATTCAACAAATCTGGATGAAAAAAACAAACAAACAACAGAAATTAAACATTTTTAAATCTGAGGATTTCAAGTTTTAGATAAAGGTTTTTGAGGTGGTCCTGGATAAATTTGTCTTCATTTCATAAAAGGTTACTCATGACTTCAGAGTCCATTGAAAAAATCGAGAGTCAAAGCCTTCAGAAATTCATGGTCAATTTAAAACTACTTTTGAAAAAAAAAAAAAAAAAAACAACTTAATAGCTTTGGTTTCAGGTCGATGCTAGTAAAGTCACAAATAAAATCTGTGTGATTCAAATGCTTTGAAAACTTTGCCAACATCAACGGCCCACAAACACTAAGTTTTATGAATAGCAAATTGTTTTTTTACAATGTTAAAAAAAAAAACACCAAACAAAAAGAAAATCACCCAAATTCCTCAGCTAGAACTATAAAACTAAGAACAAATAAATGCTGCCAGAGTTTCGCTAAAAAAATAAAAGACAACATAGAATAGAGGACACACTCGGGGAACACTTTGATAAATTAAAGACACTTAATATAAAAAAGAATGTTGGAAAAGATCAGAAAGATCTAAACGACAGGAAAAAAACAACCTAAGGTTGATGTGTGTGAAGGGAAACTTTGGTTTACATGACTTTCTCAGGAAGAGGATGTGCAGGGAAACAGACTAAAACAGAATTTCATTTTAAAGACAGCAGCTCTAGGAAAATAATGAAAGTATTTGTTTTACTTACGGTTCAGGGTCAAGAACATCATTCTTCCTGCGTTCGAACTGGTCTTTTGATATCATTCTGAAGAATTGAGAAAAACAAGGCCAAAAGAAAAAAGGTTATTACCATCATAACACAATGGCTCAAGTAAATATTAATTATTTATTACATTTAAAGAAACTTTACATGTGAAATAACTGTGTATTAAAAGTTCTAAATCTAATTGAATGAAAACACAACAAAAAACAAAAACTTGAGCATTGCCGTGTTCGCAACAAACATGGCTGCTTCGGTGCCTGAATTAATTTAGCGTTCACTCACGTCTGCGGCTGTGCGGGATCATCTCCTAATGTCACACTGTCTCCCTGGATCTCATTGAAGCATTTTTCACAGAAATGATACCTGAAGGGGAATAAAACACATCCGTGCTCTCAATGCAACTCCAACCTAAAATAGGTCGTCGTGCGGTACGCACATCTTTGGAACCCCGATGATTTGATGTTCTGCTACTTGTTTGTGACTCCCCAAGTGAGCTGTGCACCAACTACAGCGTGTTTTTATGTTTTCTGAAAGACAGCGGGGAATCCTGCAGCTCCCATTGAGAGTGTAAATGAGCTGTGCTGCCAGAGTCTGATGCAGTCTCTCTAATGCTGCTGCTCGCTCTGAGTGAATTGTGCAAGTGAGAAGAAGGGGGGGGGGGGGAATAAAGTTGTAGTTGCGCGAATCATGCAGCAGGGGGAGGAAGAAATCCAAAATGTGAGCAATAATGTGCCACATCTCAGCTGCTAGGCAGCAGGTAATGATGGGTAAAGATGTTTGTAGCTTTAAACTAAGATTATTTTTTGATTGTTACAAAACAAACAGCTGGCCGGACATCTCAGTCCAACAGAACCTGGCTGCAAAGTATGGATAAGAGTGTTGAAATGCCTCAGTTTAATATGAAGTAAACCTGCAGATACAAGTTAAAAATTTTCAAGGTGCTTGGATTTGAGACACACTAAAACATTCTGGGGGAAAAAGAAACACGGTGCAGACGTACCTGTTTTGGTAGCTGTAGTAGGTGCCTCCGGTAGGTATGGTGCAGAGCTGCTTGCCATAGCAACAGAGAGTTTGAGGGGAGAACTCATACTGCGGAAACAAAGAGCGGCTCATAAATTTATCAGCAAGTGTTTTCAATCGGAAGCAGAAAAACTGGTGTGATTATTCAACTTTCTGACTTTTTGCATGCAATTCTTTATATGATGGAGGAACGGCGCAAAGAATTGCAAAGAAAAACTGTTCGTATCAAACCCTTGTCATGCTAATTCTCAAACAAAGCACAGAGAAAGCAGAGCAGTACAAATGCAATCCACAATATGTACGTACATTTCATACTGGAACAAGGCATTTTTAAGCCAACCACAAATGTGTATTTTTCCAAATTCTGTAATGTTTTGTTGTTATTTTTTCTTTCACCATTTAAAAACACTTTCATGGCTTTAATGCCCCACATCCATTTTTACAACACTTTTTATGCAAGAACTGTTTTAAAACAGTGTTTTGTTTTTCCCCACATTGAAATTTATAAAAGAATAAATTTATCAACAAGTCATATCAAAACAGCAAAAAAAAAAAAACCTAGCAGTTTGTGGAGCATTTCCACAAACTTGTATAACAAAAAATTTATAATTCTCTTTACATGAAAATCTCAAAGTGCTAAAAAATAAACATCAATCATAAAGATTGATATTTTATTAATAAAACATGAGTTCTATATCTTAAGTCTGCATTGAGCGCTAAATATGTTTGAAGATTATTATTGCTGGAATGCCAGGTAAGTTCTTTTTACATGAAGAGAAAGAAGATTCGAATGTAAAATTGACTTTATTAAATGTGGATGAGATAAAAAAAAAAAAAAAAAAAACTTTGTAGAAATCAAGCTAACTACAGGATGAATGTCCATCTTACCTTCCTCCCGCAGCAGTATCCCAGACCCTGCATGACGGGGTCGATCTCGGACTCGAATACCTCCGCCAGCTTAGAGCAGTACTTGTAGACGCGGGACGTCTTGCGGTTGTAAAGCCAGGCGTTGTTGAACATCAGCCACACGTCGTCCACATACTGCCAGGGCTCTTGGTACTGTCCCGTGTCAAGCTTGCGCTTTATCGTGGACAGATCTATGGGGTTCTTAACGATATCGAAGTAGTCCTAGAGTAACACGGGAAGGAAAAGAATACACGAGTCAAATGGCACCAAGAGTGTCCACTAATAGCTCCGAACTCGGAGGGAGTTTTAGTGATTCGTACCGGGATCCCGAGGAGCATGGGGTCCACAGGCTGTCTGAACGGCAACGACTCCGGGTCCTGCCTGTACAGAGACTCCAGAGTCGGCATCAGAGCCTGCCGCAACTCCTCAGGCTTGAATACTGAAATGAACAATACAATAAGTTAGGGTTTGGAAATACAAACATTTTCTGTCCTGTCTGACAGTATGGCACTCAGAATTGGATAAGCGTCAAAGAAGAAGCCAAGCAGATTAATTTTCACAGGTGGAGCATTACAGCTTTTGCTACAACACTGCACCTGATATAAGTTTAAAAAAGAAAACTATCAGAATTCACTTTGAGTGGATTTTAATCGCAAGAAGAAAAAAAAAACAGGTTGACAGAAGACATGAAATATGTTTCGGGAGTCTGCTTCTACACCTCTTTGTCTTATCTAGATATGTCAAATACTTGAATCAATTTCCATACGTTAAGACTTTTCCACAACGTAGGATCTTTGCGTCCTCAAATAATTTTAAAGCGAGGGCTTATTTTGAAATGGACTTAGTCAAAATAGGCAGGTGGAACTAAGTACAAAGATGGAGAACAAATCATTAAAGGCCCAGTTGGGAGTGAAAGTCCTTGAACATTTTCCTAGATAAATCAGTCTCGGATGCACGAGACTCACTTTTCCGCCGTGACTGGGACGGAGACGAGGAGGTCGTGCCGTTAGTTCCGTTCTCCTCCTCCTCTTTGGGTTCCGTCTTCATTTCTGGCTTTTTCTCCTCCACCTCCATTGGCTCTGGCTTTTCCTCAGGCTCCTCCTTTTTCACTGAAGCTGAGGCCGAGTCGTTCTCAGCCTGCAGTCGAGAGAACAATCGTTAAACCTGTTGCAATAAGTGCTAAATCAATTAAATGCATAACAGCACAATCGCTTCCAGTTGCATGATTGCTTGTTTCTGTTTTTCTACCAAAGACTAAATGACAAAAAAAAAACTTTAGTCTGATGGATTGGTCTCAACTCAACCTTTTTATGAAAGGAGAAAGAGATAATTATTATTAACCTTATTTGTAGTTTCAGCTGTTTTGTTTGTTTATTTTGAATATTTAAAATGTCTTCCAGTTCCATAGTTAGATTTCTGTTAAAAATGAAAGTTGATTGATCTTTTATAGGGTGTACTTGCTTTATTATGCCATTACTATCATATCACTGGAAAGTATTAGACACGCTACTCAAACTCACCTCTGTTTTGGGTTCAATTTTCCCACCAGCAGCTTCAAACTCCTGTTGGTCTGTTTGCGTTTCTGCTTTGAGATCCTGGGCGGGCAGGTCGGCTCCGACGTGCTGTGAGTGCAGGTCGGCGCTGGCGGCGGAGGCAGGCGTGGGCACTCTGTTATCCAAACTGGCCCCCGGCTGAGAGAGCTGAGACGAGAAAAGACGAAGGAGATGATGAAGGAAGGGGAAATATGAAGCTTTTCAAACCAGTGTCAGGCCCATCGACATATGTTACTGGACAGGACTGTGCCTATTAGCCGCTGTAGCTAATGACCCACACCTGCAGGCGGCATCACTATGCACTGAGTCACAACACTTTGCCATTCCGGTGCGATTTGAGCATTAATCTGGTAAAGAACAACTCAAAACCACTTGTATTCCTTTTATTCCCAATTGCTCCTATGTCAGCTGTACCCCTAACATGGACTCATTCCCGTGGATACGGTCTGACAACAGCCCCGCTACCCGACAGAGCAGAGATTACGTTCAACTGTGTCAAGATACAACGCCAAAAATCACGCAAACATTTCCCACACTAAAGAAAGTATGTAAGAAGCCCAAACAGAACATTCAGTCCGTCACAGTTTTAGTTTTCCAGTTTATTTATGTTTATTTTGGGATTTTTAATAAATGGCCGAAACAAACCGAACTCTGCAGCACTGATACATGTTGAGGTTGTCAAAGTCAAGCCAGCATAATTGACTTATTTCCTATGTTCTTGATTTTTTTTTTTAAATATATTTTTTTTACTGACCTGATAAATGAGATACTCTTGGACAGGGTTTATCCAAGCTTCTCCGGCACAAATTTGAGACTTTTTGAGAACTTTTAAGACAACTATGAGTGGAATTTAAAACCATTAAGGGACAGAAATGTACACAGGAAAATCACAATTAAATTGCACAGATTTGCAAGAGACGCAAGCCAATGGCTAAGACGAACACAGGTCAGCCAGCTGGCGATACATTTGCACTTACCCGCGACGGATGTCGCTGGGTTAGGTTTACCCTAACTAACAAGAATAAAGTTAGCTATCTGTTGTACCAACTTTGAAGCTAGATAGATAGGGTGGCATCTAGTTAGCGGTAGCCGGCTCAAGTCACAGAACGCAATGAAGATGTCCGCAAATGACTCAAAGTTTTGCGTAGCAGTAACTTCCTGTGAGTAAAAAGGAAATGATCAAATATAAGATTAAATAGTCCTGCCACAACAAAATTTAGGTGCTCACTTATTTTTTCCAATAAATTTAAGACATTTTAAGGACTTACTCTTAGATCCATAAATTTAAGATTTTGTAAGGCTGTGCAGACATCGTGCTTCAACCTTGCTTTTTAGTTGTTGTGGTTCAGACAGTTAATAGCAAAAGAATGTGTCCCTTTTTCAGATTTGCATGATTATGTCATTTTCCCGACCAACAATATTTCCAACTCAATGCATAGCAATGACGTGATGTCCAATCCAGTAATCTATCTCGATGGTCAACCCCCCGGCCCACCCGCTTTTCCTGCATGCAGGGTTGCAGCTAATGACATAAACAAGGCTCCTGTGTCCAACCATTGCTCCCTTAAGACAAAATGTGTGAAATTCCCTTTGTGATAGTGAGGATGCAGTTATCAGAAAGGTGGACGTGAATGGGAAGGGTGGGTGGGTAGATGGCATTCAGAGGGATGGAAGGCGAGGGTCAAAAATTTGAGGGCACATGCGGAGGGACTCGGTCTCACCGGCGTGGTAGGGGGCTGAGGCGGGGGCTGCGTTTGTCCCGCCGCAGGGAGCTCCGCCTGGGGTTGTGGCTGAGAGGGGCAGGGCGGGACGGCCCCCTGTGCTGGGGCCGGGACAGGGCCGGGGAGGGTGGGAGTGGAGCTGCGACTGGAGGACTGGGGGTGCGGCAGGTTAGTGGCCGCCCCAGCCGCGGAGGCCGAGGAAGCGGCGGGCGGAGGCGTGGAGTGCAAGGGGGTTTGGGAGGAGGCTAGCTGAGGGCCCAGTGGGGGCCCCAGTGCGTTCATGGGGAGGTTAGCGTTCGGTTGCTGCTGCTGCTGCTGGAGAAAAAGGACACACAGAGCGAGACGGACAAAAACACAAGATAAGCGGACAAACGCACAATAACGTGTCAAACGGACAACACCGCCAACAACACAGGGTTTAGAGAGCGCACTGTGATGGTGTGATCATTTGAAAACAGAAATTAGTCACTTTTATTTTATTTTTTTTGGGAATAATCTGAAATTATTGTGACTTTATGATGCCTTTAGAAAAGGTTAAAATGTCAAATTAGTCATGAGATCAGTTCACGACTACGCCACATCCTGCGTCTCACCTGAGTGACGGGAGCCTGCGCCGGAGGCTGGCCCATGCCCGGACCCACGGTAACATTCATGGCACTGGACACAGAAACGGCACCAGATCCGGGTGTGAAATGGCTCTGAGGCAGGAACTGTCCCTGACTGGGCGTCTGGCCCACCATGTTGCTGTGTCCAGGCATAATGCCCTGTGCCTGGGGCATCCTGGAGGGAGACATCCCCACCTACAGGCCCAGAGCACAAGATTACAGGAAAATTACAAGAGAAACAGCAAGTATTTCACCAGGACTAATTCTAATTCATTATGACAATAAAAATAAACTGCAAGTCAAGTGATTTACAGACAAAATAACTAAATAATTTAGAAAGACTAAGACGTCCAAAATAAAATTCAACTGCATTGAAAATATTTACAAGAAATAAGCAACCAAGGGTAGGCCTGTCATGATAACAAATATTGCTAGACGCTAAATTGTTCCAGAAGTTAATGCGATATACTTTAATATTGTTGTTTTGAGACCATTTTTAAGTAAAATTACGGTAATGGAAAAATAATAATTCAGGAGCAAATTCTAAAAGATCAGTAAACTTTAAATTTTAATGAACATTTAACACTGGAAGATATTTTAAATATCCAAAATAAAATTAACTTTGAAGTATTTGTAAGCATGATTACAAATGCTTACAGATTTGTAAGCATTTGTAATGCTTACAAATTTACAAATTGCCTTTGATGATGTCATTTTATCAAATGACATCATCAAAATAATCATCAATGTTGCAATTGTTTTTAATCAAAGGGAACTCTGTGCAGGTGGGTTTTTAGTCTCGATATAAAAGAACTCTGTTTCAGTAGTTTTGCGGTTTTGTGAAAATTTGTTCCAGGTTACATGTGCATAAAATTTGAAGGACAATTAATTTGAATTGTCCTTCAAATTAAGGGCCAGTTGAGGCCAAAACAACAAACTTAAGACTTTTATCATCTAGGTTTTGGTAGAAAAAGAGATAAAAAAAAAGAGATAAACAATAAATCATGCCAAAGGAAATTATTGAGTTTGTTTTAATTTATCATGTGATTAATTGATCCATTGATTATTGTGACAGGCCTAACCCAGGGTTTCATTAGTATTTATTAATGTGACGGAAATGTACATGAACTACCACGACAAACTGGAAAGAGTAGAACCAACATCTTAGTAATAGGGCAGTATTGGCATACCATATTTTCTGGAGCGCAAGTCACATTTTTTTTATCATTGTTTAGCTGGTCGTGTGACTTATAGTCAGGTGAGACTCTTACGCTTATTTTATTTATTTATTTTTTTAGAAAGACTTGTACTCCAGATCAAGTTACCCTTCAGAAAATACAGCAATTATAACTACCACTGTTTTACTCATTCGCAATATAAAAAAAACAAACTGGACCCGGCTGAGGCTTCTAAAATGCTGAAGTTTTAAATTTATTTATGTAGCAAGAAGGCAGTTCAAAGTGCCTTATAAATAAAATAAACCAATTATGAAACAAGCAGCAATCGTATTTTCTCAAATGACATCATCAAAATAATCATCAATGTTGCAATTGTTTTTAATCAAAGGCAACTCTGTGCAGGTGGGTTTTTAGTCTCGATATAAAAGAACTCTGTTTCAGTAGTTTTGAGGTTTTGTGAAAATTTGTTCCAGGTTATATGTGCATAAAAACTAAATGCTCCAAGACAGCTTCCCTGCGTGATTCTTACCGCTGGGACAGAGCTGATGTTCATTTGCTGTGGGTGGGTCATAGGAGAAGCTGCTCGGGGTCCCATCGACGTCTGGGCGTTGGATAGAGTCATGTGGTTGAACTGGTTCATACCTGTAACAAACAAACGGGCAAAATGTTCAGCATCAAACGTGTGAAGAGGAATACAAACAAAGTCCAGCGAAACAGAAAATGAGAGACAATTTTAAGGTTTTTAAGACAACCTTTTCCATTTTACTGTCTGTTTCCATTCGAGCACCGCATTATGTAATAAAATCGAGTTTTAAAATGCAATAAAACGTCATCAAGGCTGGATAATGGATGCAAAACGTAATTAAAACCTTGAAGACATTTTGATTTGTTTTACTTTAAATGGCATGTAGATTAATACTGAGGGTTTTGCTAACGAGTTTGAAAAGGCAACTAAATGACCAAAAGTTCTGGATTTATTGGCCAACGTTTCAATCTAAATGCAAGAGATCTATGTGATCGTTATTAGAAGCATAATGATTAGAATGAACACAGCGGTTTGTGACCATTTCATACATTATCACTTCTAAAATTAGAGCTACTTCTGCATTTTGTAACAATCGGTGCAAAATGTAATACAGTTATTACTTATGCTGCAGAAAGTATTACAAAATGCATTTATTACATTTTGAATCAATTCTTACACAATGCGGTTTTAGTGATGTTTTATTACATGTTGAAGCCTATTACATTATTAGATAGTGTGAGACATTGAATCTGTACCTTGAGGAACCTGAATGCGGTTCATGATCTGATTTGGCATGTTCGGGAGAGAAACGGGTCCATCTGTGCAACAAACAGAACACGTATTAATCAAATTAACATCAGTATATTGTTTTAATTCACACATTAAAAGTATAAAAGGTATTCCTCTCAACTTTCAGACTCGGTAGGATTATGTACCACAGCACCCAGCCTCCTGCAGCTGACATGATGTGGGACCAGTACTCACTCTGTGGCCTGGGGCCCAATGCGTTGGGCTGGGGAAGGCCAGGTTGCTGCGTCCCCTGGCCAGCTATGGGTGCCTGGCTGATGATCTGCTTCTGGAGCCTTGAACGTCTCTTCTCTTCCAGTTCCTTCTGGATTTTGTAAATTTTCTCAGCCAAGAAGTGATAATACTCGTCCTGAAAGCAAAACAAAATAAGACGTTGCTACGGCGCTAGGGGTTTAAGATCTCACACTGTACACATCAACTGGTATTGCTAAAATAATTGAAGTCAGCCACCAGTTTGGCCATCTTACCCGGCTGTTCGCCGACTCATACATGTCCCCTTCAACTTTTCTGGCATAGGCCACCAGATTTTCCATTCGCCTGTCCTTCAAAGCAGCCGGGTCCGGGGTGGGGAATATGGCTTGTACCCTGCAGAGGAAGAAGCACAATGTTAAAGCGATGGATGACCTCCGGCTCTCCTCTCTGAAGACGAGGCCGACACTTACAGTTTGTGTACGAGGTGATTGCGCAGGTCCTGAGTGACGTGCTCATGCCAGGCCTTCCTGGCGCCTGCGGAAGAGACGGGCGCTGCCGTGGGCAGGCTGCCCATCTGGCCCACAGCGGAGCCGTCTGACAGCAGCTGACTGGAGGTGGGGGAAGAGAACAACAATAAAAAAAACAAAAAAACAATTGGAGTCTACAAATATGACTTTTAATAGATTGGGTAACACAACAGCACATATGCGCCAAGAGACGCTGTAATGTGTTTAATGGTTCTCTCGAAGGAGACAGAGACTGACTTGTTAGTGTTGAGCGTGTTGGAAAGGGAGTCTGTGTGCAGGTTTGTCTGATCTGAAGTCGCCACGCCCATCGTCCCACCTCCCAGAGCCATCTGGTTACCTGCTCACACCAAAAAAAAAAAAAAATACGACAACAGCCTCAAATATTAACAGTTTAAACATATTTTTGCACATTTTATTTTGAACAGCCTGCATTTTTAACATTTTAATAAATAAACACATTTGTATAGAAGAAACACTTAATTTTTAATATTACTGGAACTACAATCCAGTGCTACTGGAATAGTCAATCATCTATTGTTATATTTTATCCAAAAGAAAAAGGTTGTAAGAAACGTTTGTTGAAAAGGTTTTATTTTTATTAAAATGATCCCCGACTTTCCATGAACACTCAGAGAAGCACCAGCTGGATACATCATAACTAAAACCCTTCGGTGTGGAAGTTGTTACTGAGGAAAAGAAGAATAAAAAAAAAAAGAAGTCAAAGGAAGCACAAAAAAGGTGCTTTAAGAAGATAAAAAGTATTTTCTATGGAAACAGTCGAACTTTTCATTCAGGTTCCCATTCCAACTTCAACAGAGGAAGAAGACGTCAGCAGGTAACAGGAAGGTTAAATTGGTACGGCAAATTCACTACTCTGAAATAATCCTGTGTTATTGCATTTTAGGTAGCATTTAAAAAGAAGTTCAATTGTGTGTTTATTGGCATTTTTAATGTTCTTAAGTAAAAAAGCGACTTTGGTAATTAATTAAAAAATCTGCAGAATGTGCCAAATTTTTATCTGATTAATCGTGTGAGCCTGAGGTTTTCTTTTTTCCTTCTTTTTAAAATATGGCAGGCTGTCATTACCGATGGTGTTGATGGGTCTCATCTGCTGAGGAAGCTGCTGTTGTTGCTGGGCCTGCGCGTTCTGGGCTCCGGCCGCTTGTCCAGGAGCCTGCTGAGCTGCAGCTTGTCCAGCGGCCTGGCTGCTGTAGGGCAGACCGAGCGCTGCGTAGGCTCTCTGCATGGAGCTGGGGTCAATGGGGGCTGAGGTATTGATAGCGGGAGCACTGGGCTGGCCCATGCCAACTGTAGACATGGGATTCTGAAGGCTTGTGTTTGGGGAACTCAGCAGAGCTGCGGAGAAGGATAAAGACGTTAGTCCAAATATTCTGAACATACGCTTTGGGGGACAGGAGATGAGGATCACTTATCGAGTTTGAACGGATAAAAAGCTCCTCGACTAGAAAAGAGGAAGTAAGCAGAAAACACAAAGGGCCTCTGTATGCAAGAAGCACAAAATCATACATCATGTTCTCCACCAAGCAAGCCAAGGAGAGACAGATAAACACTGGAAAGATGCTGACTAAAGAGTGGAAAGAAAATGAGCAAAGTTTATGCAACTGCTCTAATTAGTCTGGGGCAGGGAAAATGATCATGGGTTGTAAAATATTACAGCAATATTTACAAGAGAGACCTAAAACTCAAAACAGAACGGGAAGCAGCTCCAGGGAGAAACTGTGGAGCTGTAAACAACTCCGAAGCTAAATCGCTCCGTCAGACCATTCCTCCTTCGTCATATCTGCAACTTTCCACTGTGACGGAATAAAATCTCCAAAGGGACTCTAGTGTTACAGTAGACCATAGACATCAACTATTTGCCAAACCTTTTCATGGCAATGCTCCCCATCCACAAAAGCAGTCACAACCCTAATTGTGGGGCTTCAGAGTGGGAATGCCAACATAATATTCCATAACCATAAAACCTTGAACAATTTTTATCTCGGTAATCCTTGCAAAGCCAAGTCAAATGTTTCTAGGTCTACCCAACTGGCTCTTTCAGACTGTAGGGTCCATAGCTTTCTGTGTTTGGTGCTTGCTGGTCATAGTAATAAAAAAAAAAAAAACTAAAAGAAGACACCATGACAACAGTCTGAGGGCAGTTAGACTCACGCTGCTGGGTTCGTTTATCGCTCGCATTCTTCAGCGGGAGGCAGACCGGACAGTCGTGTCGTGTGCAGTTTTTCCAATGGGAGATGATCTGTCTGGACGACGCACAGTGAGCCACTGCACAGAAATAAGAGGTGGAACATTAGGCCTGAAACGATTGATCAGACTATTAAAATGATTGTCAACTTATTTCGTAATCAACTGGAGCATAGTCTCAACAACGGACATTTGCTGAAAGAACACCGCAAATTCAAAACTGTACAAAAAAATAAATGTTTTCATTTTGGATAAAGAAAAAGAAAACTTGTGTTGGAAACTGTCCTCGACCAAAAACATCTAAAACGTCAACTTTTTTTGCATCAGTTATTGAAACCTCCCCTCCTCTCTATTAAGCATCTTTTCTTATCTAACTATTAATTGGTTAATCCAAAACACAAACTGATCAGCTCTCTGCTGTTAAGTCAAGCAGAAAGGCCTGAGTCTTTCACGTTTTTGTTATTTTGTTCTTGCTTAAGAATGCGCATGTTTTCTCTCATCCTACCCGTTTGTTTTCTCTGGTTTTAGAAACCTGTCTGAAATACATTTTAGAAGCATTTCTTTTTTCGCCACAGATGCCTCCTTTCCTACAAATGAAAGGATACACCTGCTTCCATTAGTGAGTAGCACCACATTCACTAAAGGAATACTGTTTATTGAACTTTAGACCAACTGTTCATTTTCTTATTTAAAAGAGGAATTAAACTATTTGATTATTAGCATCTTTTTGTGTTTTATTGGATAAAAAAAAAAACCCTGGCATAGACGAAAAACCTGCAGAATATTTCAGGTTTTGTATCCGATTAATCGTCAGAATGATCGTCAGAATAATCGTTATTCGCAGCCCTGTGGAGCATATCTTTACCATTCACCAAATGCATAAAGACAATTGTAACCCCCGGAAGGCAATTTGTTTGGCCCATTAGTGGAGCAGGTGTTTGAATTAGCTAATCAACCGCCACTCATGTTCAGGCGAACACTTGTTCATAAAAGCAAAATAAACGTCAAGCCTGAAAGCATAAAACTGCGATGGACTGAATGTTCTGTTTTGGGTTTTATGTTCTGTTCTGCGTTTGGGAAATGTTTGCGTGTTTTTCGGTGTTGCATCCTGATACACTTGAGTGCAGTTGTCAACCAGTGGAGCTCTTGCCCAACAGTAGCCACGGCAACGGGTGTGCGTGTGGAGAAAAGCAGACACACGGAGGGAAAAAAAGAAGATTACGAGTGATTTTGAGTTGTTTTCCCTTTATTGTGGCGCTCCGCAGCCGATGGGACTTTCCGAAAGTTCAATAAATGAGAAAAACTGGACCAACGTCTTTTGGTCTTCCATTGAACTTTGCACTATTCCTAACATATAAAACAAAAATGTGTCCTATAGCGGCAATTATGTCAAATTAAGTTAATTAAGAGAAATTTGAACAATCGTCTCTTGAATCTTGACGGAAACCAAACCTTTTAGAGATTTATATCCAGGTTGAAAACATATCTTACGTATCAAAGCATCTGCAGTTTTCTCAGCTTTAATTGACATAAAATTTTATAGAAAACAGATAAGAAATAAGAACGCTACAAACATTTTTGAGACAAATTCTTGCTCATCCTGCATCGGCACAATATGGATTTACAGACATAACTCAGTTCATAGTAACAGCACCTCCAGGTGCGTGTCACCAGCTATTGCGGTTATTAGGCGCCATCCTACTGAGAAAATAAACTATATTTCCAATAAGTGTGCCAGCCTTTTCTTTGTGGCTTTTATGAACTCTTTAGGGGTCTCTTCTTATTACAATTCAAATATCTGGTTTCAACTTTAGGCTTCTAATGAAAACAAAGTTGCAAGTTCAAAAACATCAACCAGAAATCAGACCTTGAAAACACCTATTAAAAATTCAAAAATTTTCAAATTTTTAAGCAACCTGTAGAAACCCCAACTCTTGACTTTGTGACATCAAACTGGGCTTAAACCCCGGGCTAACAAAACGGTGGTTCAAGAAACATCTGGTCGGTATTGATTTCGCTCTGCCGCGTCCTCTCACCGCTGCAACCTACCTTGGCAGGACTTGCCGGCCTGGCAGTGGGTCATGTGGTTCAGGACGTTCTTCATGGTGCGGCAGTGGGGCAGGGCGCACTGTCTCACCTCGCCGTTAGCCTGCTCTCTTCTCTGGCACTTGTGTGCGTGAAGCAGCAGGACCAGCTGCTGCTGGATCAGCTTGCGCTTCTCGGGGTCAGCTGTTGGCCCCGCCGAAGGCACCGCCACGCCTCCGCTGTTGGCCAGCGGGAGCATCCCTGCCTGCTGCTGTGGAGGCTGCTGGAGCTGCTGAGGGCACAGGAGAGTAAAACTAACGTCAATGATTTTGACGAATTACAGTAAAACTTCTTCGTCTTTATATGTTTTACAATGGTGCCGTTACCCAGGCTCGGGTCAGTTACAGATAATCAGAGAGGACGACATTTTACCAACAAAACCACACCATTTATCCGCCGTATTATTCCAAATGTGATTGCTTAGCAGGTGGTCATTCACCATCACTTTTTATCACCTTCAATTATGTTATATAATTTTACAAGCACTAATAATTATTTCTGTTTTTCAGTTTCAAACAAAAGGCTAAATTGCTTTGGTCATTTCTTTTTAGCATAATTGTGAAATCTTTGTTCAATGATGAAGTATGAGGATTTATAGTCGGTAGAAGTCTGAAAAGTGTGGTGTGTCTTTATATTTGGCCTCTTTAGAACCACGTTTCTGTTTCATTTCCAGCTTCTGCAGCTTTCTGGTAACTGAACATTTTGCTCATTTTCTTTGAAGCATGGCTCAGGCTCAGTCAAATTGGAAGAAAGGCGACTTGACTCCATTTATTTTAGTTTTATGACAGATTATCAATTACATTTGGCTCTAAACTTTGACAGGGCCATTCCAACATGAATGGCCCTGTGTGTAAACCACAGGTAAACCATGTGTAAACCACGTTAGAGTGGTTTACACTCTAAAGTAAACCACTCCATTATAGCTCACGCTGCTTTTTTTTTTTTTTTAAAGGTAGGCTGCGCTTTTTTTTTTTTCCCTTAGGAGAACCACCACAAAAGTTAAATGAACTCAAATTCTTAACCACAATTTTAATCATCACACTTTTACAGGCTTACTTTTTAAAATTTAATCACTCTAAAATATAAATAATATAAATGCTGTGTTTAAAAGCAAAAATATGAGAGTCTATTTAAAAAAAAAAAAAAAAAAAAAAAAAAAAAAAAGGACTAACCATATTTGGCCCGCTAGTGACAGCGGCCCCTTTGAGCTCATTGGGGAATGGTGGCAGGCTGCTGGCAAGGGCAGTTTTGTTCTGGAGCTGCTGCTGAGGATTTAGCTGCTGGCCCGGTCCAGCAGCACCCTGACCATAAGGCTGAGCCCCAAATGGACTTTCATTGCTACCCAGGCTCATCTAAAGACGACACGTAAGACACAGAAGACGATATTATATAACACCGTTTACCTTCTGATATAGCTGCTTTTTATTTTTATTTTATAAAAAATGGTTAATTTCTTTCTGAGCAACCAATATTCACATTTATCAGTTTAAACACACACATTCACTCGGGCTCGGGCCCTTGGGGTAATGACTGTTTTCCGCTGCCCTACCAACCACCATTTGTCATTACAAGATGTCCCACATGCCAGAACGAGCGCTACCGTAGCCGTGCCAAAGTAATTGTCCCCGTTTAGGCCAAAATTAGTCCGGAGATGCTCGGGTGCCATGACAGCTCAGCGTGACTGAAGCTGTTGGCATGACTGGAATTGACTTTTCACAACTGAATCGCCACGCGTTGCTCTTCCTCCTCCTCCTCTTTCCTCTGTGCGTCAGGGAAGTTAACAGACGAGTCTGGAGCGATTCCATCAGATGAAAACCACAAAAGCATTAGCAGCGTGGCTGGAGTTTTTAACATCTATTAGAAAATGCTTAGTTGAGTCGGGTGTTGAACGTATTTCTGTAGTTCATATTCTCCTTTTAGACTTTTCCAAACCAAACTTAAGGATTTTTTTTTTTTTAGTCAGATTTGTAAACTGGAACTTTTCAACATTTAAATTTATGTAATCATCTACAATTGCATCCCAAAATTAAATTCTATTTAATGTAATTGAAAAAGTGAAACTCATAATAGACAGATATAAATGCATAATCTATGATTTACATTACCAAGAAAATTTATTTTAAAAAAAACAAAAAAACTAATAGGTAGAGATAAGATTTTTATAAACTGACAGACTCAGCCCACAGGCGCCATGTGCGTGGTTAACAACAAGCACACCACTGTTTGCCAACTTAAACACTGTCACTACATTTGGCACCAAAAAAATAATTTAAAAAATTTAAACGCCAGTACTGGCAGGATGAGTTTTTTTTTTAAAAGACCAGTGATTAGGGGTGCTGCGGTGGCACAGGGGTTAAGCACAACCTACATAGGGAGGCCTCAGTCCTCGACGCGGATGTCACAGGGTCGATTCCCGGCTGCATGTCTTCCCTCTCTCACCCTTTTCTTACTTTCCTGTCTTGCACTTTCAAATAAAGACCACTAAAGCCAAAAACACCTATAAAAAAAGAAAAAAAAAAGAAAAAAAAGAAAAGTACTACCTGCACATTTTGGCAAGTAGAACTTCAGACTTTAAGACATTTTAATACCACTTTGAATCAAATTTAAAACAGAAAAAAATGGAAATATAAAAGGTAGAAATAACGCAGGGGGTGTAGAAGAAGGAGTATTGCAGTCAAGAATATACACACTGCTCTCTACAGCCTTAACCTCCATAATGACAAACTTAAGTGCTGAAAGCAAACGTCACCCTGCCAACTGGTGATAAATTTGTGCTTACGCAACATCGCTCCCTCTTTGCTCATTGACGGGAAATTTTGTAACGCGACACGTTAAAAAATGTTCAGCTTTTATTGGCACTACTCCGTCCGGTGTCTGGACTTTCAACTGTTATTGTCGTTTGTCACCCCCCGTGTGTCGAAACAATCGTCCATAATAGGGTGAGACGCAAAAGAGCTCGCTAGCTAGCGAGGGTTTATTAGCACCTCGTTAGTGGTAGTTAGTGGTGATCTCGAGTCACAGAGAGTAGCTGAGATGTCGGAGCGCGACTGAGAATTTTGCCTGACAGAAAAATCCAGTGAGAAAAGTAAACAAAACCATATAAGATTAAATAGTCCTTTCATAAGAAAAATGAAGGCTAACTTAACATTTTTAATTGAATTTAAGACATTTTAAAGGCCTTAATATTAGACACACAAATTTAAGATTTTTCAAGGATGAGTGGATACTCCAGGACAGATACTTTATGTCCTTAAAAAAATGTCCTTGTAAAAACAATACAGAAATACCAGAAGTTAAAGAAAAGAAAAAAAAAATCTAAATTTGAAAAAAAAAAAAAAAAACCTCAAGGATAATTTTCCAGACTGCCTTGTTTCACACTCCGATTAACTTGCTGCTGCTGTTCTCATCCATGAAGCTGGAGACCAGAGCAGAGAGTCTGCCATGCCAGGCCGTATCTCCTCAGGCTGTTGACACCGCTCCAACAGACCAGATAAAAAACACCCAGCTGAGACGACCAGACACTGGCAGCCTTTCAACACAGCTGAGCGGGAGGACACACACACACACACACACACACAAAATCGCTCCCCTCCCCTCCGTCACTCTTCCCATTCAGGCCCTTCCCGCCCCCTTCAGACACACTCCACATGTTGGCAGACTGCACAGAAGCCAACTATCACCTCAGCGCTCTGCTGCCAGACCGGGTTTTCAGGAGGAGTTGGCCAACATCTTTTCATGAAAGTCGTTTGTAGTCGTTAGCGAGTCATTTTACAAGATCCGTCTCTCCCCACATCAGCGATGCGGCAAAATAGCCGGCCGGTAAACAAGAGAGCGCTGGTGGGCATAACGGCATTACTTTCTCCTTTAGGAATACGTTAAAGAAGAAAAAAAAGGAGCATGTGCTGGGAAGGAGCGCCCGAAAGAGTTTTACAACATGCTGTTCAGGCTCCATAAAGACCTGTGATGTTTGTGTTTTGTTTTTTTTTAAGCTGTGGGGAGACCATCTTGTAAACCACCTTATGTTACTGTGCTTTATACTGATTCTAAACCTTAAGGTGTGTGATTGCATTAGAGAAAGACGTGAAGAGAAGTTTACATACACTCATCAAAATGGGTGTCAATTTTATTCTGATTAGATGGATTTGAACAATTTTGAGGCCAGAACTGTCCTTTGAAAACGAAAATGTGATGCTACACGTCAAATATAGAGGATTTTCTCTAATCCAAACTTCTGGTGTAGTTGTGGTGGGGCCCATTCCAGATTAGGCCTGGGCTGGTATGAAATTATGACAACCTTAGGTGAAAATACTGCGGTGTGAATGTGAATGGATAGGCGATTCGCTTCTTGAATGTCTTAAAACAGCCACCGCTGTTCTAAAAGAACAATGAGGACAGACGTGTGAATTTAACTGGAATTACGAATTAGCCTATCAACATAATCTCTCTAGTCACGGTCAACTTTGATTGGTTTCGGAAGCTGTTTTTAGATCACAGGTGTGTGACGCTGAAGGTTCCTGTGAGTTCATACTTAAGATTTTTGGCACTTAACACAATTAAGCTAAACTGATGAAGCTCCAATAGATGAACTGTATTTACACTAATTCGATAGTTAAGACAAACCAGGTTACCTTGCCCAACAACAGTCTTTTTATTGGCGTAATGTATCACATTTAAAAGTTTTTATTATGTTTTAGATTCTGACGTAAAGCAGATTACATATTTAAATTGGATGAACACAGAAACGACAGAAATCACAAATGTGAACTCTGGTATGCAAAATACATGTTCTGTTAAAGGAGTAATGATGTAACGCTACAGAGGAGCTCGATACTTTTGCCTTCGCGTTAAATTAATCAAGTACACAACTCCTAAACACTCATGCAGACAAGTCGTGACCAGCACAATTATTTCACAGGAACAAAGGTGAGATTTGTTTCACGAAACACTAACGGCAACCAGTTCATTTCAAGACAGCATAAACTTCACCAAACACTGATGCGGTCTGTGAGCACGTTTTGCATGTAGGGCTACGTTCTTCCTCCATGTTGCCGTTTGTCTTCTTCCGGTAGTGGATTTTGTTCTTGCCTTGAAACCAGTAGCTGGTTCTTTCCTTGAAACCAGTAGCTGGTTCTTGCCTTGAAACCAGTAGCTGGTTCTTGCCTTGAAACCAGTAGCTGGTTCTTGCCTTGAAACCAGTAGCTGGTTCTTGCCTACTCCGGAGCTCTAACGTTAGATCGATCTCGCGATCCCAAGGCACTTTGGGTGTCTGCTTGGCGTCGTTGTCTAATTGGACTGCCCAACTGATCCAGGAAAGAAGCTCCTGCTCCAAACTCAACACCTCAACTGAAATTCACAGCTAACCGCATGGAGACGTTTGAAAAACTGCCCGTCCAAAAGTATAGCTGAGTTTAACAAAGCAAACACTCAGGACTCTCACCATGGAATAATTACCACATAAATGATCAGGTTATAGCTGGAAAGAGTTGTTCAAGTCTAACTAACGGCTCCTCTACGCATTCCTCTGGTAATACAAATTATAATGCAATCAAGTTTAGTTTAAATAAATGTTTAACTGCAAAAATGAATCCAATATATTCTTCCATAAAGGATATTAATACAGCTAAGTGTTACCATATTTACTGTTTAGTTATACAGCAGAGCAGCACTTTAGAATTACATGACTTTCTAAAGAGGTGCCAATCTCTCATATACTGATTGTTTTTTCCATAATGTAATTATATTTTTATTACTTTTCTTGGTAATAAAAAAAGCACACCATGATTTCAAAGGTTCAAATTCCAAAATAAAATCATGGAATATGTCTCATAATGAGTTTATAAAACTTCCAGTAGCAATTAAGATGATTTTAACTAATCATGATGTCATGCAGCACAAAATCATTACCAAGTGTCATTAAAGGTTTTTACCAAGTCGTGGTAAACAGAGTTTAGTTTTAAAACTTTCCACCCACAACCCACTGCGAATAACCTATGAATGACTAACAACTCTATTCAAATAAACCACAGAAGGAGACATATTGCATGTTTGCCAAAATATGCAACTGCAACATGAATGTGCAAACTTTTATATTTGTTGGGGGGTTCGGTAGCGTGACTCACCTTGCTCATATTGCCCGTCTGCTGGGCGGCGTGCGCTCCCATCTGCTGTCCTCCCTGGGTAAGAGTCTCTACCAATGCGCTCCCAGATGCTCCCGGTCCAGCAGCGCTTCCCGGTATCGTCTGTCCTTGATACTGCATCCCCGCCACACCGGCGCCCCGTCCCCTTCCGGCACTGGGTACGAGGCCGCCGTTCATCACCTGCCCGGGCTGAGGTTGCCCTCCTTGGCCCAGCAGTCCCGCATGACCCGGGCTGTTGTTTATCATAGCTTGGCTGAACCCTGTTGCGCTTAGACCCATAGCTGCAGCGTTGTTGTTGCTGTTCTGTCCTACTACTCCAGTCGGCGTTCCAGGTTTCTGGCCCTGAGGCGAGGAGTGGCTGTTGGGAGAACCCTGTCCGAGGGGGCTCTTGCCCAGGGGGGTACCGAGCTGCGGGGCCATACCGCCAGGCTGGGGGCTTGCCGAGTTGAGCCCTGTGCCCGTGATGCTGGAGGTGCTGCCAGCTCGGAGGAGCTCCGAGAGCTGCTTATGTTTGGAGGCTGCGTCCGGGACGACGGAGGCGCCCCCGCCAAGAGCTCCTGTGGTACCGCCAGGTCCGCCACCGCCGCCAGGTGTCGCGCCGCCATTTGAAGGCAGCCCGCTTAACTGGCTCAACTCTCCTCCGTTTGGGATGAGCTCATCTGGAAGGTCGTTTTCCAAATCATCCCAGGGCAAAGACCCCAGATCTACGAGGATGCAAAAGGAAAGAAAAACAGAAAAGTAAGGCATGAACAACTTCTCTGCGTTTGCCGGAACAATAAGGTTGAAATGGATGGGTAGAGCTAAAACCAAGGAAATACCTAGAAGAATTCCTGAAAGTGTCCGTAAAAAGCTTAAGAATGGAACAAAGTTTCACCTTCCAAGTTTATGTATTATAATGATCCAGACCAAAAAGCATTTTAGCTGAGGAGATTTATTTCTGACAAACTGTTGCTTTAATGCAAACATTTCATATGCACCAAAAATAAACAGACATAGAGAAAAAAAAAAAAAAAAAAAAACAGACCATAAAAGTGAGCATAATGTTGTTAGCCCGGGGAAGCACAGTAGCTCTTAGTCAGTGTTCAGACAGAACAGCTTTTCAATTAAAAATCAGTTTACTGATGTTTTGCCTAAATAGTGAAATGCTATAAGTTCTAAATTAAACAAGATCAGGTAAGAGACGACACATCTTCCTTAACTGCATGTGAAGCAGAACTGATGCTACAATGTTGTCTCAGTTCAGCCAACAGGTTTTTAAAACTAGATAAGTACAATCATTTTTATTCCACAATGCACAAAAGACAATTTCCTGCAACGTAAAGGTAAAATAACTACAGGTGTACCGATTGCAGTTTCCTGGATGATCGCCGATTTTGGAAAATACCAATTTTTGTGTCCGAAATATCTAAATACTTTCTTGCTAAATAAAGTAGAAAAGCCGCTGAGTTGGGGTCTTTTATGGTGTCAACAACCTAAATGCATCCAGAAATGGTCTGGGGTTGAATTTTGTGAAATCCTGTAGTGGAAAATCAGACATTATTAACCAGCTCTGATTTTATTGTCTGTATACATTTGCTACCACCGGGTAGCAAATGCAACTGAGCTCAGACACAAGCCGCACACAAAAGGTCTTCATTTCCAGTCAAGAAATGCACTAAGTGCAGACATGACCTGGTGGGCCGGTGGATCAGTCAAACCTCTCTCAAGAGAGAATAGAAGAGGACAGTAATTGATTTTTAAACCTTTGCTTAGGTGGATAAGATCAGTGGATAAGGTCTGCTTCACATGCAAGTATTGGCCAATAGCAGATCTCCCAAAATTAAGGAAATCGGTGCAGATAAATCAGCTGGACGACAAATCGGTGCATCCGTAAAAATAACAAAAAAACACACTCTTCTAGGAGATATGAAATTAGATTTTGACATCTTTATGGGATCCAGAGATGTCAAATGCCGTTTCAAATGCTGAGCGAAGTAGTAAACAAAACACAGCTGATAAAACTCAAACAGATTCCTGAAGCAGAGCTTTCCTTTGATTTTCCACCTTCCTGTTTTCTGTCCTCTCGTCTCCCGGATGTAAACTCATCCTGAGCTTTAAGGTCATCCTGTGCAATTAATAGAACCAATTTCAATGTTGGCTCAAAATATAATAATGTGTACAGCGCTAAGACCCTCCTCCTGCCTCTGATTGGTTGTTTTTGACCGGGAGCTGCGTATTTTTGCAGACAGCAGTAGAACTTCGAGAGGGTGCTTGAGATTAATTTTTCTTTTTTTCATAGATTGTCTGTCTTATACTATATTGCCATGACATACTGACAGTTTAAACAAACATGTCCAAAAAAATATAGATTTTTTATAAACGTTACATTATCCAGCTTTTATTGACAGCATTGTATCAGAATAGCGATTAAATTGAATTGACTAACCGAGTCCACTTCCGTGCGATTAGACTGCATTGGTATGAATCAGATTCAATTGATCATATATTTTATATACCTGGATATGATTGAGATTTGTTTGTCTTTTAAAAGTTTTTTAGGTGAATTCAGTTGTGAATTGGGGCGAGCCAAACTGAATGGGACTTTATTTTAAGGACTCTATGGTTGTTTCCATCACGTCACAGAGATGAGTCAACAAGCAGCGACTAGAGGACAAACAGGACAGATAGCAAGAACAACAAATCACAGCGATCACACCAACAAAACAAGACTTTATAAAGCACAGATTATTTCGTCCCCCCATGTGGCACCTCTCTATTACACCAAGGCTTTACTGGCCCATGTTCGACTCTGAAAACCTCTGATTCTGTAGTTAGACGCAGGACCCCAGAAAGGTCTCTCTGTCGCGCCCTGAACTGGATCGTTTCAAATGGGTACTACTTGTACTCCTCAAAAGCCCTCAGAGCGATAAAAGCAGCAAATGTGATCAAGATGTCAGAACGGGTAATAATAGTAGCTCTAGATTAGATACGAAGTGGCATTCTTCCCAAATTGAAAAATGAAGAACTCAGGCTTTTAACGTTGTAACAACAAGTTCCTCTCAAAAATGACTCTCGAGTTAAAAAAAAAACTTTATAGAATTACGTAGCGTTTTAAATAATAGAAAAAGTAGAGCAAAAGAACAGAAGTTGCACTGACGAATACTAAACTATTCAGTGCAAACAAAACTAAAAATAAACGTGAAACATTTTTCACTTTTAGTGGATTTTTTTTTTTTGTCTGTGTCCCAAATCAAACTACTAGTTTGGAATAAAGTGTAGGCTTGCTGAAGTAATCAACTTTTTTTTTTTTCTAAACTGTGCTTTTCTTCTCTTGTTTTATGGCCAAACAAAGCTCAATTGTAAAGTTGATCTGATCTGAGAATTTGGTTCTCAATGGGGAACCAGACTAGAAATAGTCAGAATTATTATATTTCTTTTAGTTTTTGTGCCAGTGGTTTAGGAGAATTATGTAAACACGATTACAAAGGTCTGTCTGGTATTTACCAGGAAATTCCTGAATGATGCGAGTAATTCAAGCACACAGGCTGAAAAGAAGTGACATTTTCTTGTTTTTGTTTCATTATGATTTCACGTCTACAATTCGTACCTTGGGAACTTTTCCGTGTCACAGCCACAAACATTATGGTATCTTATTAAGGTTCCTTAGACGGACCAACACAAGTAGCAAGTTATCAATGGCGAAGGCTTTGCATTTGTTACCAAATAAATGTTGAATACCCTTAACACAAGAGAAACCAAAAGGACGTCTAAATGTTTCAGTTTCTTTTTAATTCACAACTTTGCATGGCTTTGTGTTCGTCTGTCATGTAAAATCTCAAAATGCAAAGTCTGTTGCTGTAAAGTGAAATAGTTTCTCTCTCCCACAGACCAGCAGTCTATTGTCTGTTGCTTATTAACTTTGGCCAAAGTCATATAAGGTGACCATTTGTATAAATAGAAAATTTACAAAAAGTTCTGTTAGTCCATTGTTTCCCACAACAAAACGACAACAAAGGAACAAGTCTTTTTTTCCTGCAAATGATGTGCATGATTTATTTATCGACATATTTCATGCGTCAATGAGTTGGGAAAGATTGAGCAGCTTAAGGGTGTGATGTTGCTCCTTTACGGGATTGGTAAAACAACCAATAACGTTAGATATCTTAGGGGTGAAAAGAACGTTAGGGTATAGATTTTCCCAGAGGAGCTTCTAAAGGGTTCGAACAACGTAAACAGTGTTACAGGCCTTCAACATATGTGGGAAAAAGGCTTTGATATTGATGTAGAAGTAGAAAAATTAGAGGCCATTTCATGGTGCATTTAAAGCCAATTTACACAAATATTGGTGGTGAGCATAACCCTCTCATCTCTTCCCATTTCTTTTTCTCAAGGTTTTTCCGCAGGCAGAGATATAAATGGCGTTTCTCCATGAGCGTACAGTGGGATCTGATGCGTACGTGTTGGCAACCGAATATTTGGCCGTCTCATACAAGAATCCGTCTCTGGCTCTCAAAAACATGTTTTTGTCATTGTGAATTATTGCACTGTGAGATAGTCCTGCTTAATGTAAAGTAAAAGGTGAGGTTCAGTGGTATTGTCTGGATTGTTTATATGTATTCATCAACTCATAAATACAAATTAAAACAGTAGATTGGGGCCTGTTATATTACTGCTTTTAATTTATTTCAAGGTTTGACAATGGTAAAAGATTTAAAAATAGCTAAAATTTTTCCTTTTAACCATTCATTCGTAGCCTTTCAATGTGATACCAGAGGAAAGAAATGGGCCAAGAGAAAAGCCATACATCCCTTCCCCCACTTGTTGCTACAAACTGCTGTTAGCTGGCAGGGCAAGCAGACGTCCTGATAAACCAATCATTCAGTATCAGCACGATAGACTTGCTTTTAGCGGTGCGCATTCATCACTCATCATTTATTATAATAAATTTCGTAAGAATTTTTGACTTATTGTTGTCATGGCAAATTCCAATTAATTACGTTTGAAAACCCTTAAAACTGTCCGTGATGTCGGAATTACTGTCTTTTACCATTTTGTCTCCAGTGTCTGTCAATAAATAAATAGATAGATTTGAAAATATTAAGTGCAGTTACTGTGTGCAGTTTATTTATGTGAGTGGTGTCTTAAAGAATCATAGTACAAATTTGTAGTTTTTCGAGAGCAGTATTTGTGTTTGTGGGGCGATTGCGCCCCTAAAAAAGTAGAAATAGTTTCATCATCACAATAGTACCACAAAATATTGTGATAAAACTTAGTCCATACTGCCTGCTCCTGCTTGCCATCTATTGCAAAAAAGTAAAAGTAAAAACCAGAAGGACCTTGGAGCTAAAAATTTTTTTTATCTCTGCACACAATCAAATGATGACAAACAGCAAGAATTGATTTAGATTAATGCCTCCAGCAGACCACTGCCTGTAAGAGAAAACTACAAACTACTTCTACACAAAGCAGATTTTAATGCTGCATTTCAAGAGAGGCCTGTTGCAGAAAAAAAGAGAAAAATAGTGTGAGGCATTTGTAGGAACTCAAGCAAAAAGAGGCTTAAAAAAGGAGGCAGCTCACACTAATCTACACCAAAGAGGAGATTATCAAACTCTCCTTTGATTTCTTTGAGCATATATTTTGAAGATGTGCAAATGCAGGGACAACACTTGTGGATTGCATTTTTCTGGTTTCCCTAGGTGCACACAGACATGTCTAGTTTTTAAAAATCTGAGGCTACACAAAGTAGCCTCAGATTTTTCTCCTTCACAACACCTGTAACCTCGTCCTCTGTCAGAGCAGTAACACAAAATTTTTCAAACAACTTTCACGGCAAACATCTTTGTCATCAACAGAACCATTTCTGCTCGGCTGGGATAAAAATGCAATACTATTGCTGAAAATTGCAATGATGATTTTATGATTGAAATGCATTTTTCTAACTTCTGTTTCTTTACAATCACCAACATTACTCGCCGGGAGCTTCAGCATCTCAGCCAATAAACATAAAGATCAGGCGTAAGCATTAAGGGCGCTTAGAGTCCACACAACTGGAAAATATATTGCTAAAATATGCAGAGTGTGAATGCCAGTTGCTGGAAATGGAGTATTTTACCAAATATTGCCTCCAAGCAGTTATTTGCAATATTCTGTAAACTGACTTTGTGATGCTGATTGCAACTTGATATATTGTGCAGCTCTTATTTCCAGATGATTATTTCTCAGCAACATAGAAAGGGGTTACGGATAAGGTTTTAAATTTAATTTACTTTGGACAAGTAGACTTTTTTTGTTTTTAAATCAACCAAATATTAAGTTAGGTCATGTTTTCAACTACCTTTATCCCAGAAATCAAATGATTTGATGAATGATTAGATGTTTTTATCTGATGTTCAACATTTACATTCTTTATGGTCAACAAGTATGCGAGCTTTAAAAGTATATATTCTCTGTTATTGATTTCAATTACAAAATATTCTACAAGAAGGAACGGGATGATTTCTGCTGAATACAGTGATAATGACGAATCGTAAAGTCTCACCACTGAGGCTGAACAGAACAGAATAGTGATCGTCCGAGGAGTTCTTCTTTCTCTGCTCGATTCAAAATGAGAATCGGCAGCACATATTTTTATTTTTTCAGACATTTACAGTACTTGGAGGCAACAAAACCATCTGTATTCCTGGAGAGAACTGCAATCAGCATCAGTGTAATGGCAAAATGTTAATTTAGAACTTAAAACACTTGATCTTGGTATCACTTGAGAGTTTGTGTATTGATCTTTAGGGGAGAAATTTAGAGTACAACTCTTCTGAAAGGTTCCTACACTTCTAAACCTACATTTTTTAAGCACATGCTGAGAAAAACAGGTAAAGCTGCAGTTCGAGAAGCGATGCCAATATCAGCCAGTTTGTTGCTTCTGTTTGTGCTCCTATCATTTGATTAGTAATCAAGCTACTGATTGTATTCTCCCTCTAAACTAGCTACAGCTTTTTCATTGATACATTTCTGTATGTAGAATTGTCAACAAGGCACAAATGCCCAGAATATAATTTTTACAATTTTAAAATTCTTGTTTTCCACATGTCATTTTATTTAACTTGCATTTGCTATATTGCTTACAGATTTGGACTCAAGTATAGAAATGGATATTTGCAAGGAAATGCATAATCCAGTTTAATGTATTGACAAAAATAATTGTAAATGAATGTTCTTTTTTTTTTTTTTTTAATCAAGTTTCCAAAGGCTACAATGCTAATTAAGGACATTAACTACCCTAGAATCACAAGTATTCAAGTCAGGTTTTCACCCAACACAGTTGATTTAGCATCCTTTTAAAGTTGTTTTATGAATGTTTCAAATTAAAAACATTTTATTTTGACACAACACGTCTGCAGAAATGTTATGTAAGCACATGTAGCGATGCTTTTAAAGGCATACGGGCATCACTGTCGTTGGTTTATTGCCTTTATTTTCTTGACACGCGCACGAGCCGAACTGACACCGAGCTAGCTAACAAACAACACACAGGAAGCTGGCTGTTGACTGCAGCTATGTCCAGGAGTGGAGTTGTGCAGGTCTGCCAGGCTGAATTAATGCCATGCCACCTAACAATGCGTCGACGTAAACAGGGACTGCACAGAGAGAACGAAACCATAACAGTACCGTAAACCAGCCAGCCCAGCGGTTAACCGAACTCACCTGTTATTAAATCTGAAAGTGTGCCCCTTGGTTGATACGTAGGAGTTAGTGAGCTACACCAGAGGGTCTAACAGTGAGTCAAAATGGTTGTTATTTAATTTTATTTAGAAAGCGTGTTCAGGCCTTACCTTGTCCATCAGACGCTGATAGGGCAGGTGAATTTAGTTTCGGTCGCTTGGAGCTGGGAGGTCCAACATCCAGCAGGTTTTCAGCCATAGTTGTCTTCAGAGTCTGTCTGGCTTCTTTATTTTTGCACTAACTTATGACAGGGAAGTTGTTGTTTTTTTTCTTCTTCTTCTTCTATCAGCCGGAGCCTTCCCAGTTAGCACATTAGCAAGTTGGCAGCTTAGTTAGCTAACTGGCTAATTGCCTGCTACCAGCTCTGGTAACTGTTAGCTACTCCTCGCTGTTAAGAGTCAACGTCTTTCAAAAGAGATGCAATAGCGCCCCGCTCCGCCACCGCCATTCACCCCATGATAATCCAACACCCAACACCCACATTATTACCATTAAATAACCCAAAATAAAAGAGTCCCCATGTAAAAATCGAGCTTCGACGAGTCAATCCGGATAAATCAGGTAGACTGCTGCATACCGGGCAAAAAGTCGTAATTTCTAAATGTTTAAAGTACCCATTTTGCGTGACGTCAAATTTCTTCATGCAAAAATCGCGCGAAGCTCCGCAAAAATGCACATTTGCACGAAAATGCAATTTTTGGAAAAATCCTCCTCGAAAGCCGCGACCTGGTCCTCCGCCTGCCGACGGTAAACAATGCTGCCCCGAACGGGCGACAGGGGGCTCGAATCGCCGCACTCTGAAGGGGAAATCAGATATACGGAGCAATTCTGCCCGACGACCACCGTTCCGATTCCAGTTTTTTTTGCACAAAATGTTCCGGGAGCGACGTTAAGGTTTCGTTTTCGACAGAAGGACGCTGTCACAGCCAGGTAATGATGCTGTATTTCTATGCGAAACCCAGTGTTGGATCGAAATCCCAATTCCGAGCCACGACAAGATGGCGGCTGTTGATTCCTTCGATACAAAAAAGTTTTTTTTTTCTTTTCCAGATCGACTGTGGAGGGGGAGGGGCCGCACAATCACGCCCTGCGTAAAAACACTGCCGCTGGGCGTCGCTAGGGGCGCTCAAGCACTATGAATTAGAAAGCAATTCATTGCTCGTTAATTATTTGTTTTTTCTATCGCTGTAAATTTAAATAAAATGAATGACAATAAAAAATAAAAAAAAAAACACGTGAAAATGTTTATTTTTAAATATTGAACACAAACCTGTATGGCTCTCTGATTAACAGAATTAATATTTTTAGAACCTCCTGTGAAATAAATAAATAATAAATAATAAAACATATTTACAACAATCTGCCTTTATTTTTTTATTTTCTATACGTACTGTTCTTTTGATCCTTCATGTAATTTTATCAAAATTATACTTTTGTATGTACTTGTGCCTGTTTCAGATTCCACCATATGAAAATATTTTATTGAAAAGATTGTGTATTATTTTTCTTATTTTTTAAAAATATTTTCTAAAACCTGGAGTAATAGACAATTCTCTAATTTATTAACTTAATTTTATATATATATATATATAGATAGATAGATAAATCAGGCAACGAACTTCTCACCAAGAATTCTGTGATTACATGACTAAGTTATTTTCTTTTCTATTAACATTGTCATAAACAAAATATGAAATACTTTGGTACTTTTTATAATGAACATTGCTTATGAACTAGACATCTGTACTGATATGTTAACTATCTAATAACATAGCTTCCATCCCCAATTATGTTTTACTATTACTGTCTTGTAGCTCACTAAGAGGCACAAATATATATAAAAAACAACGAGATAAATTATTTTGTCCATTATTTATCCGTACCATTCATTTAGCAGCAAAATAACTCGGTTTTAATAATTAAACGATATGACATCATTTAATTTGTTTTCTAAATGTTAGTTTAGATAAGCACTAGCATAGCAGAAGCACTAGATAAGCTAGTGCTTCTGGGGCGCGATAATGGGAAATAAAATATTATCTTTCCATTCTGTACACTAAAGATCCATTGTAGGATTCCTCAATATTATGTTAGGATGCTGCGGATGTTTTTGATCCTCTTAAGCTCATAGGCCAACAAACAACGGGTTTTAGAAGGTGCCTGTTATATTAACAAGGCATCTTAAATTAATGCAGGGACACATGACAGCAGCAGGTTTTGATTAGATATCAGTGTGCATATCGTGGCTCTTGAGTTCTGCATTTTGATCTGCAGTATTCTACTTCAACATTTATTTCTTACATACTGGAAAAAAGGAAGAACTGGATGACATTATGACTCCCGCTTAAGTCAACACACACATTGAACAGTTTGCTAATAAACATCTCTTTCTTTTTTCTGACACATGCACATGGAAAAACAAACAAACAAACAAAAAAAAACAATTAAATTAATTGCATAGATGTACAAACAATGAGTGCTTTTCATGACCATGTGTTGATAAAAGATGCATAAGATAATGCACTCAAATAACACATTCTCATCCTCTGTTATGAAAATATAGCACATGTATTCAAAATCAATCAACACTATTCTGGAACATGCCAGAATATTTGTGGGAGCTGCTTTAATGTCATCATCTCAACGAACAATGAAGTCATGCTGCTTCACTGGTGCTTCCTTTAGTTTTCTTACACAACAAAATCTTATTTCTGGCACATGCTGAGGGTTTTCCAACACACAGCGATGAAATGAAATGGAAAATAAAAGGAAATTGAAACGATTTCATCAGACTTAACCCACATTTGAAGCTCAGTGGAGGCAGTGTCATGATATGGGATTAGCTCTTTACCTTTGAGTATTGTTCACTGTAATCATGGAAGTAAGTCTGTGACTGGATTGTCTGACTCCCTTTGAACAAACTCTTAATTCTTAGTGCAGAAATAATTACAGTGAAGAATCAAAAGGAACAAAAGAACTTGCATGCAGTCGAGATAAATTCCTCTCTCTGGTACAACATCACAAATCACAGACTCGGTAGTTTTCAATGTAATGTTTTATTTGTGGCTGTATACAGATGTGTGCTACTGGAAAGGTGGTGCACTTGTCAACTTGTGAAATCTCTCTCTTTTTTTTTTTCTTTGTATGCTGTGCTGCCATGGCCTAAAACTCACACAGGATTACTTAACAACATAAGGCATAAAGGTCATCAAGAAAATGTGTGCATATGTGTGTGAAACCTTCCTTCACAAAAGACCTGGTATTTTGTTCAACTCTTTTTGTGTGTGTGTGTGCTGTGGCTCATCGAAAGCGAGCGATCTGGGAACATGTATCACAGGTGTACAAAAATAAAAATAAAAAAAAAATTAAAAAATTTGAGAGCTTATGACTGAAGTCTCATAAATACCTTTTGTCTCTAGCTACTGTGACGTCTGCTGAAGATGCTTCTTTGGATTCTCGTGGTGTTAATGCAACTAGGGTTAAATCATTTGACACTAAACCACACCTCACACACAAAACAATTTAAGAAAAAAAAAAAAAAAAAAAAAAGGACTCCCACTAAAAAACAAAAGGCACTGATTGTGTATGCGCTGGATGACCAGTGGCAGAGGTAACCAAACGTTTTTCTATGCTACAGATGAGGCAGATGGATACGGTGGTTTACGAAAGCATTCACAGCCTTTGAACATTTTTAATTTTGTCACATTACAACCACATGCTTTGATGTACTTTTATCTGGACTTTATACAACATAGTACATAACTGTGAAGTGGGCAGAAAATGATACGTGGTTTTATTTTCTTTCATTTATAGATAAGTCTTGAAAGTTGCAGTGTGTAACTTTTAAAAACAATATGTCTTACACATATTTATTAAAACTGTCACTGTGCTTTGACGGTAATATGTGAAATCAAGCTCCACTGCCTCCTGTTTGTGGTCCAATTGTCCTCTGCAGAAACAACCAATCAGAGCCAAGGGGAGGGTCTTAGCACTGTCAATCATCCACGTGTATATCCAGTTCAAACCCTCCCCCTTGCTCTCTGTTGCATTCCTCCACAGAAGCTTCTTGTGAATGCTCAGGCTAGTTTGCACAGCTACCAGTAACGGCCAATGAACTATTTCCCTGCAACAGTGCTAAATGTGCTGAATGTACTGAATGAACGCACATTTAGCAGCGTGTACATGAGCATTAGTGACAACATGACATGGTCGCAATTTTAACAAATATGTTAAATGGGTAAAAAAAAATACTGTTCAAAAAAGTTACATACTGCACCTCACTCTTGCATTCAGAAGTAACCCAATAATAAAATAAAAGTCTATCTGAGTGCAATTTAATCTCAGTAGAAATCCAGCTGTTAGAGAACATTAGTAAAGAAACAGCCACACAATGACCAAGAAACACAGCAGACAGGTTGAGGGAAAATGCTGAGGAGAAGTTAAAAGTGTGAAAACACTTAAAACCGGTGCAACGGTTCATCTTCCAGCTGGACAATAACCCAAAAACTAACAACCAGAGCTACAGTGGAATGACTTAGATCAAAGCACATTCATGTGCTAGGATGGCCCAGTCAAAGTCCAGACATGAATCCAATGAAGAATCTGTGGAAAGACTTGAAAATTGTTCCCGTACAGTCCCCGATAAAGTACACTCAAGTCCGTGGTTGTAATGAGACACGATGTGAAAACGTCTAGGCGATATAAATACTCCTGACAGGTACTGAGAATAGAGAAGATTTTCCCTTTTACATTTTTTTCTGAAATGACAACACATGCTCCCCCCCTCCCAGTCCGGCTCTAACAGCGAAATGTAAATAATGTAATTCCTGTACAAACGAGGAGGCAGCAGCAGCAAAGAAATGAAACACTGAAGGTTGGCTAATCTCAAGGCTTTCCTTTTTCATCTTTTCTCTTATTTACTTTAGGTAAAAGTTAGATGTCTCACAGTACACGTACACACACACACACACACACACGCACACTACAAGAGAGAGACATGTGCTTTGAGGAAAAGAGACCGAACATGGGGGGGAAGTGAAAGGGCAAAAGAGCAAACTGTGGCAGTGATTCGATGCGAAACCCCGTCGGATATCAACCGCGAGGGATCTGTCAACTCCAACTTGCAGCAAACGTTGTAGGAGCTCGATTTTCTTAAAACATAAAATCATAATCAAATTGTCCTTATGAAAAATGTATCATTTAAAAAAAAACAAACAAACAAAAAAAGTGTACTAAAATACTGAAAAAGAAAAAAAAAACAGCCATAAGTTTAGGCACCACAAATCAATCAACTAGGTATTGTTGCACTTCACTTACAGATCACTCCATTAAAGTGGCACAATATCGATACAGTAGAGGGCTCCTTCCCCAGGGAAGAAGCTGTGAAATGTCCCAACGCTTCAACAGCAGGCTGCTGAAGGGCTGAACTCAAATTCAGCTAACTAAACAGAATAGAAGTATCATTTGTTGTCCCACAGTAGGGAAATTATACTCATTTTATATTTCAGGGTTTTTTTTGTTTTTTTTTGTTCAACTTTGTTTCAAGCAGTAAAGGTGACCAATGGAGTATCACACAGTTTGACTCGGAGGTTTAACACACAGTGAACTGCAGATGAGCTGCGTTTTGACACAGAACAGGCGCGTGGGGACTGTGACTGTTCCTCACGTTCCCAATTAAAGGTACACAACACCCCAAACTCCCACCTCACTTGTAGACAAGCTTCCAGGTGAAGCAAACTAAAAAAAACCTTTGTTTTTGAACGTGCTCCTGCGTGCTCTCAATCCAGGGGGCAGGGAAGCGAGTATATTGCATCCTCGAAAAGCGGATCACGGTTTCACTTGACAGTACGCTCCAGAAGTCCTCGATAGTCATGGAGCTTTTTCACATGTTGTCATGTCGCAAGCAGAAACCTCGATGTGCTGAAGCGAAGCAAAAGGATTTCATGCGACAGACCAGCACAAATTGGTGGAGAATTAACAGGTGTGTGCACCCATTCGTCTCCATAAGACGAGGACAGGCCTGCAGCTAACAATTATTTTGGTAATTGATTATTCTATCGATGATCCTGAAGTTTAATAAGACAAAGAGTTAATACTATTTACGCTTACTTCAAACAATACTGGAAATACTTTAAAAACACAGATAAATAATTTAATTCCTTTTTTTTTTTTTAAATATGAAAATAAACATTTTATTGCCTTAAATGCAACAACATAGCATTCTATTAGTGACTGATAGATTATTTGTAGCAAAGCTAAAAAGAAAAAAAAATACTCCAAACATCAATATGTGAAAAAGCTCAGCCTGACTTAATCAATAAGTTGTAGGGCTAGTCTGTTGATTATTTTTTTCAGATTAACCAATCAATAAAAAGGGACTAAATAGGAGATTTTATTTATTTATTATTTTAAAGTTTTTTAGAAGATTTCAGTAAAATGGAGCTAACGCTGTGCCACTTCAGAAGTTCTGGGTAGAATATATTCACCGATAAAAAACCTTTTTTAAAGTCAGAAATGCAAAATGTATTTGGCTTAATTGTTGCTTTGACTATGTTGTTGTTTTCTTTTTTTTGAGTCTCGATCCTCCATTTAACAATTAATCGCTTACTAAATTATTTTTTTAAAGAAGTGATTCAACACCAATAATTCAATGCAATTCATGTTTTCACCAAGGATACTCAAATCGGAACTTTTTGGTCTACATTCAAAATGCCTCGTGGCTGAAAATAAGATAAAATAAAATAAAACGAACACTTCACATCAACCTGGACAATATAATCAACATGGTGAAACATAGTGGCAGCGGCATCATGCTGTGGGAAGGTTTTTCTTCAGGATGGAGCGAGCAGCTCCGAATCTTGGAAGAAAAACCTGCTGGGAGTTTACAAAGACTGAAGGTTCACCTTTCAGAATGACAGAGCTACAAAAGAACTGTTTGGGCCAAAGCGTGGTCAAGTTATAATGACGTAGATAAAGTGAAAACTTGACTTGGAATCAGTGCAAGAGGTTAGAATTGCCTTTTTTTTCTAAAGCTCTCGGTGTGACTGAGCTGATGTCGTTTTTGTGAAGAACAATATTTTGGGTCTCTATATGTATATAGGAAGTAGAGACTTGCACCAAAAAGTTGGTTCTACAAGGGATTAACTTGGAAGGGCTGACAACAAATAACCGCCACACTTTTCAGAATTCATTCAGTCATTCTGATCGATATTTGTACTGATTTTACGCTACTTCGTATTGATCTGTTGCATAAAATCCCAATAACAGACATTGAGGAAACTGGAAAATGACAAAATGCAATAAAGCTCAAGATGCATGAATACTTTAGCAAGGCACTTGTAGGTGTTTAAATTGCCTTCCTACTCTCTGATGGCGTCCCTGCTTCATAAACGCATCTTGTTCAGATCTATTTTCCCTTATGTGTCTAAGCGTTTGTGCTTTTACTGTACGATCTTTCCCCAACGTCTCAAAGAAGCAATTGAGCTGTAAAAACTGCTGAATACAAGTGGTAAAAATAAAACAAAAACACTGTGCAAGAACTGTGCTTAAAATGTTCATCACGATGCTACACAAGCTAAAAAAAAAAAATTAAAAATCATCAAAGCAGCCTGCTTTTGCAGCATATCCTCTTACAAGTGAATCTCTGGGCATAAATGAATACTGTATCTAGGCCCGTATGTCAAAGCAGTATACGTAATATTAACACCGCTTTGTGTAATTCCCTCCATTTTCCCCTAATTTCCCTCTAAGCCCATAACATGGTGTTGCCACTTACATAAAAACTAAAATGATTTTCCCTTAGCGATTGATATGGCACAACGGTAATGATTTATAAAAAAAAAAACAATACTTGTATTAAAAAATAAACGATGAAATAAGAAACTACAGCATGATCTGTAGTCTAGGTTGTTCAATTCTTGTTCTCTTTTCATATTTGTTCGTTTACTGTTCTAGACCTGAAGGCACTTGATCAAAATATTAAGAAAAGACATAACACCTTAAAAATGTTCCTTTTTCCTCCTTCTTCGTGCTTTTCATCATGATAAGTTGCTGTGCTCAGCACAGCTCGAAAATCCACCGTCACAGCGCTCGGGCAACGCTCCCATAGAGGGTCTTTGGCTGCCCTGTTTTCAAGCCGCCAAAGCTGCGGTGTGCGTTGAAACGGTCCGCTGCTTCCTCTGTGCCAAAAAGGGAAGGGAAGAGACGTCCTTGCTGGCATCTGTAATCGGTCCTAAAGAGGTGGAAGTGGGAGAGAAGAAGACGGAAGAATAGCGGGATCTACGATCAGAGACGAGCGTAAAACTCCTCGTTGAGTTTTGTCAGCTCGTTCGCCTCTTCCTCCTCCTGAAGCGTGAGAGGAGCGGGATCTGTCTGTGTGGCTGGGCCTGGCTCAGAGCGTGCAAGGCTGCCAAAGTCTCTGTCGGGGGACTCCTCAGGGATGTGTGCTAAGTCCCTGTAACCTTCATCCCTCTCTTCTACGCTCGTCGCTGGGTTGGGCTCGGATTTTGCTCCTGCGGCCCTTACAGTGCTTTGGGGCGGAGGGGACTGATTGGGAAGAGAGGAGGAAGTCTTACAAGAAGTTAATATCGTCGGTCCAACTCCAGCTGCCGGTTCCGTTTGGTCCTGGCAAAAGCTCTCCCCGCTTTTCGGGTAGAGAAAGGTCCTCATTTGGCCTTTGCCCTTGACATTGACTGTGCCCCTGTAGTCGAACTCCAAGCCCATGGCGCTGAGGACGGCGTGGCTCTCCTCGCTCACCTGCACCCGACACTCCACGCCGGTCGAGTCCATCCGGCTGGCGATGTTGACCGTGTCCCCCCAGATGTCATAGAGCAGCTTGGTCGTGCCGATCACTCCCGCCGTCAGGGGCCCGTGGTTGAACCCGATGCGCAGCTTGAAACCGAAGCCCAGCATGTTCTTGTTGAAGTCATCCAGGACGCCCATCATCTCAAGGGCAAAGTCGAACAGCGCCCTCAGGTGCGCATGGGGAGACTCGTCTTCGTCGTCCCCCATCTGCTGGACGTTGAGCCCCGACGCCGCCATGTAGGTGGAGCCGATGGTCTTGATTTTCTCCACGCTTCTGAACTCGGGCTTGCGGAGGAGCTCGTCAAAATCTCCGATCAGCTCGTTCAGAACGCGGTAGCACTCCTTCCCGCCCTCGTAGCTCTCTTCGTAGAACTCGCTGAAGTTGACGATGCTGGCAAAGATCACTCCCACGCTGTCGTGGTTCTTGGAGTAGCTCTGGGTCTCCTGAGCAAAAAAAAGAAAAAAAAAAAAGGGGGGGGGGGGGGGACAGAACAAATTAAAACAATCTCAGTCTTTAAATCTTTACAGCACCTCTATAACAATTTAAACAAGCAAGCGAGGCAGACCTTGAGCTGGTCGGCGACATGGATGGGGATGATGTTGCCAAGTAGCCACTCAGCCTGGTCTCGCATCGTCTGGATTTTGGAGCGGTGCTTGTCAGCCTCCACGTTGCCATGGTAATGAAGGCGGTAGCTGACTTCGGACTCGCGATTGAGAAACCAGACCAGAAGGAGCAGCAGGAAAAAGGCAAGGATCGCCTCCGTGACCAGGAAGTCAGAGAGTCTTGACGTGTCTGGGCTCAACTCGGACACGCCATCGCTGGAGGTGGAGACGTTCAGCCTGTTTGGGGAGGAAACGGGATGAAAATTGGGCCGGCAAAGGTGAAACGCCGACGGCACGGTTGGACCAGAAGAGACGGATGTTACCTTGAAGATCCATAACATAAAGTTATTTTTATTTACTGACCAAAAATTGATGAAACACAAAATAATAAAAAAAACAATATCAAAGAGGTAAAAACAACAAAGAGAACGTCGATAATATTTATTTCTTCCTCTATTTTCAGGGTTTCTGGAAATAGGCTCATTTGTCACATTACAAAATACCTTTCCAAAGCTGACAACCTTTAAGTAGGTATTAAACATACTTTTCATTACGGCGACATATCTATATTAATTTATTTGTATTAATTCTCATTTTAAATGTTGTTTATTGACGACGTGAAAAATCATCATAATTAACAGAATGAAAGGCTTTCAAGCATCCATCTGTGTCTAAATAATGTATATAATGTGTTTCACTTAATGACAAAGTTCCTCAAATATTCAGATTCATTGAATGAGGTCTGTATAATGAACTCAACATCTGATAATAAAACACACTTTTCAGAATTCAAGGCTGAAAAATTGCAACATATCTGATAAGGTTGGTAAAAACTTTATGAGGTTTAGGAATCGTTCTTTCACAGATAAAAAGAAAATGCTGCAATCTTCTGAATCTTATGACTATAACTAACCAGGTACAATCTCTCTCCAGCGTGGAATAATGTTGTGATCTAGCAGCAGGTGTAATGAAATGAGCTCCTTTAAAGAAGAACTATGCCAATTTTTTTCTCCAGACGGTGCGATTAATTAAATCTCCGACGTGTCTCGAACACAAAAATTCAATCCAGTTTGAGCTGGTTGAGTTATTTTCACCCCGAGTGGCATTTAGCAGCCATTACTACTGCTGCACAGAGAGCGAGCGAGCGAGAGAGACAGACAGCACAATAAAGACCAGATGAAAGCAAAAAAAAAAAGAGCAAAAGCCAAACAGAGCTGTAGCAATGAGAAATATAGAATAGAGCTGTCGCTCCTGTTGACCCCCTCAAATGTCAGTCTTCGATCAAACCGCTCTGTTTCTATGGAAACACTCACCCATGAACTGGCACGGCGTTATTACTTGAGCTGAAAGGAGATGAGAGTGATGTCAGCGAGGAGAAAGGACTAGTCAGTCCAAGACACACACACACACCAGATATATGCTTCGGTTCAGCATAGTAAAAATGAGACATTCAAACTTCTGTGGTTAAATTGGTTGATTTCTGTTTAAATAGCACCAGAGACGAATAAATTCTTGAAATCTGAACAGCCTGTCTACGTGATGGTTAATAACGTCTAGATAACCTGGTGAGCGAGCGCAGGTGAGACGTAGCCGTACCTGTGAACAGGACTGTACAGCATCAGCAGGAGAGTGAGTCCGGTGATGGTGGCGAAGACGGACCTCATCCAGAAACTCAGCTGACAGAAGTTACAGTACTGAATTATGGCCAAGATGGTGGCACAGCACAGGAACATGGTCACCTGGGGTGGAGGGTAAAATATCAGACTACCTATTTTTACCAGGGCTAAATGAATGTCAAGTGTGCTGTAGAAATCATCAACTCTCCTTTTGTTTGATTACTCATTGTTGCTAGGCAACATGCAATGAACGATCACAAAATGAGATCTGCCTCCTTTTCCCTTAATTTGGCACCTCTTAAAATGATCGACATGCTCACTGGCTATTAAACAGTCTGTGTTGAAAAACTACTGTCAATTTATGTTGAAGCCTGAAAAATATAACTGATCAAAAGAGTAACTACTTTTCTTTATGGTTTGCATTTAATAAAGTATTTTCATAAAAAAGGCAGTTTTTATGAAAAGTGATTGTGCCTCTATCCTAGGATAACTGCAAGACGCTTCAATGCATTTTCCTTAGGGGTTTAAACTCAAAATAATAAAAACAGCTGATTTAAAACCAAGATGCTGAAGGGATTTTACTATGTCAACACGGAGATTTGTAACAATCAAATATCATGGCTAATCACCGTATTTAGATTCAATCTTTTATGTCTAATTTTTTTCTATCTACTGCTCCTCCCATTTTATACGCACTTCAGTCCTTTGTGCTTCTTAAAAACGTCAAAAATACGAAAGACTGGAAAACACGAATTTTATCAAACAATTCTCCAAGAAAACAAAAAAGCACAAACGTCTTGCAACCACCTGTTGGTTCGTTCTTCCACATCAGAAATCTCAGCTGAAAGAAGTCTAGACTCTGACATGGGCAAAAAAAAAAAAAAAAAGTTATCTCTTTTTTTAATATTACTTCCAATCCTCTATTACGCTAAACACCGATTTAGTCTAGTTCTTTTTGATCTTGTCTCTTTATATAGCTGGTAGATATTTATGTTCTTTCACCGTAAGGAAGTATTTCTGCGCCTCAATTGACTATAGATGATGTTCTCGCCAACCAAATGGATTTACCTGCAGGGGAAGGCGGACGCTGACGTGGGACAAGACGGAGACGGCGGGAAGCGAGACCAACGCCGCGCCGATCAGATGACGAGAGACCCAGCCGGACACCAGCAAGGCCAGGGAGCGAGTACATCTCCTCAGCTCCTCCAGGTAGAAGGTCATGCTGCAAGAAAAGGGAGGGAGGCAAATAATCAAGAGGAGGGAGAAAAATCTTAAACAGCAAAACTCCAGCATTTATTGGATGTGTACCCCTCCCCCCCAAAAAAGTTGAAGTTGCAAAATAAACTCGGATAAAATACATATTTTTTTCTTCAGATCCCATATTTGTTTTTAAATGAAAGAAAGTGCAGCAGGTTGCTGTCATTACACACCCCGGTGAAACAACACCGCTGCTCAAGATTAACTGCACATTTATACCAAAGTATAAGCAACGATTGCAACGTTTCTTCCATAATGAGTGCTGGAAAAGCTAACGGTGTTTTGGGGTGGTACTAAAACGCTAACGGCTAACTGATGGCAGAGACGAAATGAAAAATAAAAAATGTCATCTATTTATCTCGACATTGACAAATTTGTTTAGTTCTCTAAGCAGGAACGAACCATTTCATGCAGATCCAGGGGGGTTCAGGGCAAATATGGACGTCTGCTTTTTGGTCAGGAGGGGTAGCATTTAATTTTTACTGCTAAAAATAATTTAAAGAAACACAATAACAATAATTGACAGGATCCCAATTTTTTTTTCCTGTAATTTTATTTATTTTTTTGTGGGATGCCCCTGTCTTTTCCCCCCTATATGGCGGCCTGGTCTGCAATACAAAATGCTTTAAAACAGGGACTGTATTATGTTCAGTGTAAATTTTTTTAGTTTATCCTCAAATAATTCCTGTTGTCAAACTCATGAGCACCATGTTAAAAAAACACACACATCAACACAAGCCACCAGGAAGCAGTTTATCTGTTGTAACCAGCCTCACCGTACGGAGAACACCAGCGAGGCCAGCTCCAACGACCCAGCCAGAGGAGCCAGGATCAGGGCAGCGAGCGCCGGGGGGCCCGCCGTGGCCGGGTCGACCACAGACGGGAGGAAGCAGGCCACGGTCAAGGCCAGGAAGACGAAGCAGCTGAGGAGAACGTCCAGGAAGGAACTGAAAGTGGGGCTGGCAAACGTCTGCACTGGAACCTGGTTCTTCACCTGGACAGAAGAGATGATTGAAATAGATTCGATCTTCTCCTGAGATGAAGGCAAGGAGGCGTTTCGCCACCGTGTGTCTGTGTGAGCAAAAACGTCGTCACATTTGAAAGTATTTAAGCGTGTTTTCACAACAGATAGTCCTGTAGACTCTGTTCGATTGGGTGCGGTTCCCTTTCGCAACGCACTGTGTAAAGTGACCCGAGCTCTTCGAAAAAACCTGTTTCCCCCCCTCACCGGTGGTGGCGCTGAACCAAGAACCATTTAATGAAACGCCTAAGTCACTAAGCACAACTTCCTTCTTCACAAGATGTAGACAAAAACTGAGTAGCATCAGAGTTTAGCGGTTGTGGGATTTCTCTTTTGTCTTTGGTAGAAAACCAGGAGTCATCTCTCTCGCTAGCACTAGATTCTCGCGTTTGTTTTGTTAGAATTTACCCAGAATGCCCTGCGCTGTAGTTGCCACTTCCTGTTTTTGGATCCATGTCCAGTCCGCTTGGCATTCACATACGCTCCAGAGTTCACTTCAGCCGAACTGAGATCTAGGTTTTTAGAGGAGCTGCAGATCCAGACTTTCTAGATAAACCAACTAAAGTTTGATTAAAGCTGAATGCACACGTAAAGCCAAATATTAAATGATATGAAGGAGTTTGCTTTTTATAAGCAAAAACATTGATACGTTTAACTCTAGAACCTCAGGTTTCACCCAGGGTTGAATAATGGTAGAAGATACGAGATGTATATTGGTGCAAGTGCTGAAATTTATCAATGAAGTTCAAAAATTAATTGTAACAAAGAAACGCTGAAACTGAAGCAATGTGCTCTCTTTTTAAGGCTGTAGTAACACTTATTGAACAGCAGGGGGCTGAAAGTCTCCAGGGTCAGCAGAGGACATCTGGAACTGGTCTTTATAGTAAGAGTCTTCACTGTGGCATGGAGTTATGACGTGTTACAAAGAAAGGTTTTTTTTTCCCCTGGCCATTAATCATTCAGTTATCTTAAAAAGAAAGCCTGAACGTGGAAGAGAAAAAGGGAAGAAAAAAACAACAAACAAACATGTTCGTGTTAGATACGGCAGCAAGTTGCAAAATCACCAGACAAGAGCTGAAAACAAAGTCCTCTATCCAAGTGAAAGGTGTGTGTGCAAGTCTGCGTACCTCTTCCTTGTAGCTGCTGCGATACGCCTTCTCCAGAGGTCTCTCCAGAAAGGTTAAACTGATCTTGTTGATGGGCGGTTTGAAAAAGTAGTCCTTCATCAGACTGCAAAGAAGTCAAACAAAGAAGTAAATCTGAGTCAGATAAAATAACTCTTATTTTAAATGACCATCTGTTCATATCACCGAATTGTACAACAAATAAAAACAAATTCAGGTGAATAATCTTTGTTGTGTAGCTTATTCACTAGAAAAATAAAAAAAATATATATTAACTTTTCTGACGTAAGTCAACAGTGAGTTCGTACCATATGTATTATATATATGCTATATAATAAAAGGGGAAAAGAAACACGTAAAGATACACCAAAGTAAAATCCAATGTGACAAATTAACTAGACGTTCATCAATAGGTTAAAAAAAAAATTCTACTTGTGTGTTATTTAATCTCAGTGTAAATCCAAAATGGAAACCAACCTCCATGACGTGGGCATCTAGCTAAAATAGCCAGCTAGGCAAGACTGTGATCCCTGACATAGCTTTCATTTCAATAGCATGGTGGTGGCAGTATCATTCTGCAGGGATGTCTTTGTGATTGTAAGGTGACAAAAAAAAAATTGAAGGGGTATGAATACCTATGCAAGGCACAGTATGAATCTTTATTTCAATGCATTTCTTCAGTTCAAAGGTTTATTACCAGCAGACCAGTTTATGAAAAACCTCATTATAAAAACAGATTGCTTTATTACTCTCCGTTGTGCTATCGGCTCATAAACGCCACCTTTAACTGGCCTCCTCACCTGTCCTCCCTGATAACGTCCACGAAGTGGGCGTCGCTTTTCCGTTTGAAGTTCTTGGCACGCAGCTGGATGAGGGCAGAGTGATCTATGCCGGTGCCTGCCGCCGCCACCGCTGCCGCCATGCCGAGGCTTGTACCGGTCCCCGTGCTGGTGCTGGTCTTCTTCTCTTTCTCCTGCAGGATGTCGCACAACGAGCTCTGGCTGGCGCGCGCGGCGGCGTCCTCCAGCGGGGGGCTCAGTAGACCGTTGACCGCTTTCGGGCTGTGGCCTGGCAGGAACTTTTGAGAGGAGACAAAAAGGCGATAAAACAGTGGGAGGGTCTGTGTGTTGAGTGCATGAAGTGGGAAACGCTCAGAGAAGTAGAAGTAGGCGATAAGTACGGCGTTAACGTGGGCCGTACCTTGGCACTGCTGGCCTTGTGTTCCTCCTGGCAGCCGTTCACAACAGCCACATCATCGCCCTGCTCTGCCATGGACGAGCGCACGGTGCCATGGAAAACACAGGGAGGCTGGGGAGAGAAAGTGGGAGTGGGGTTGCACAAATTACAACATTTGCTCGAGCTCCAGAAGCACAACACTGATTTTTATGTGCAGATTAGTGAAAATCATGGTTGTCAAGGGTTAAGTCCGAAGAGACAATCATTGTGGCAGACTTAGACCACCACATGTCTTCAAGTGTTGCAGGAACAAAAAGGGTTTAATATGTTTTGCTGTCGTCATACTTTGCAGCACACTTTTCTTACTGGTTTTTAGGCAGATTTGTACAAGGGCATATTCTTCTTCCTCAAAGTTTGAGGTGTCGCTTGGGGCTGCACAGTACATTGAAAATACTTTGTTATCACACCCAGTCTGTCTGAACCAGGCACTTGCCAGATATTTGTTAAGAAGGTACAATGCCAACAACAAGTTACATGTAAATGATCCACCTCTGCTTTCCTATAGTTTAAAGCCCTATTAAGGATGTCTGGGAGTATGAGAAACCAGGCTCTTTGATAAGGGCTGTAGGTCCCTGCAGGACTGCTGTCAGAGCTCGGTCCGCATTGGCATAAGTAGGGGCACCAATTTGTTCATAACTTTGATGGACAGAAAAGAAGGTGTTGAGGGGACCTGATTTAGTGACCTTGGGATCGGGTCTCTGCTCTTTGCAGACAATGTGTTGTCCTACGGTCTTCATCAGGCTTTCACAGCCAAGTACAAAGCAGCCGGGATGTGGATCAGTGCCTCCAAAACTGAGGCACTGGTCTTAAGCAAGAAAAGGGTAGAATGCCTTTTCCGGGTCGGGGACGAAGTCCCACGAGGTCCCATCCCGCGAGTTTAAGTATCGCGGGTCTTCAGGGGAGATGGGAGTGGGAGCTCGATAGGCGGATTGGTGCTGAATCTACAGTGAAGTGGGCCCTGGGAACGCCTTGGGATTGCCCCAGAAGAGTTGGTTCAAGTGGCTGGGGAGAGAGAAGTCTGGGCCTCTCCACTCAGGCTGCTACCCCTGCGACCCGACCTTGGATAAGCAGAAGATAATTGGTGGTGAAAGAGATTTTGGAGAAAGTACAGCAATTTTTAAGCACTGCAGAACTTCCCCACATGCTGTTGTACACTGCCTATCAGCTGGCTGAACGAAGGCTTATAAATCAAGTAATAGCACGGTACTCTCCCTTCCCCTGTAGCTGCTGTCTGCAGCCAGTCAGACGCCCGGAAGAAAACGTCTACATATTTTTCCTTTCTTACAAGAAAGATCAAGGCAGATATTTATTTGTTCACCAAAAGTAAAAACTTTCATAGAATCTATATGCAGTGTTGGGTTATAGGTAAAGTAGGACACAGCTAAAGTTTACAAATTCTCATTGTCATATTGTTTGTACAATTTAAAATCCTCATAATGAGAGAGCAGTGGAGTTACTTAAATTTTCTCTAGTTGTATCTAGAATACAGTGCTGCCCCTAAACACTGAGAAACTGTATTTTTACTAACGAATGTCATACCAGCTGGTATGAGACAGAAATCCCACACCAGCCTCAAGTTTGTAATACAAATTGCTAAAAAACTGCATGAAGTAAAATATTTGGAGGGTTTTAAGCTCCAAGTGTCACAAATTCATCCCTTCAATGCCACTGAAACATTCACTCTGCCGAGGCATAGTCTGCATTTCAGGCAGGTCTCCCTGATCAGTGATTCTTGAACACGATCTGAAAAGTGTCACCCATAAGCAGCTGTTTATATTTCTACTCAATGATAAGAAAATGGACGTATTATTTTAATAGTATTTTAATATCTTTTTCGGTAAATGGCCAAAACTATTTACCAATATCTTTTTAAAATTAATGAATGAAAATAAATTTAGTCACTGCTGCTGTTGCCTCTCTCGTCAATGGAAAATTTAAATCCATAAAATGAAGGCACATCAACCCATTTCAGTTTAAAATGACAGGCAAATATTCAGAGAAACTGTCCTTAAAACCACAAGAGCAATTTTGCCCTATAGGTTTTTTTTAATTTTATTTTATTTATCTCACATTGTCCTGACTCTTCTCTGCAAAGGAACATCATCTACTCACCACATTAATTGTTGTGAGGAAACATGTGGCTACTGTTCTCAGAATGTTATTCACGCCTTTTGCCATTTCCAGTGTTTTAGCTGCAGCTTCTCAAACTGCCTCAAAACAAATCCAGTAAAATTAGCCTTTGCATCTTAGCGTCCTGAGTCTGTCAGCAACCGGCTTAACAGGCAGAAGATGACTAGTGTACAAAATGTTGATGACCGACATGCTACATTTAGTTTTTTATTCCCCATTCTCATAAAGATTTTTTTTAAACACTTAATATATGTAGCTTAAAGTATTAATTTGAGCCAATGAGGCGACAGCTCAGGTGCTATTTCAGGCCCATGAACCACATTTTGCACCTGTGTGGTCCAGGTCAAAGAAGGAGAAGGAGTTTCCTGAAGTTTGTCATCATGTTGCTTATAATTAAGTCTCAGAAATAAATACGACCACATACAGACACAAAATAAAAGATGAATCACATTTGGGACAGAAGTAAAGAGGTTATGTTATGTACCATCTTATTTCACAGCTATTCAAATGGGGATTTCCTTAATGTGACCAGTTTGATGGAACAAAAACCAGTAAACCATAAATAAAGTGGGTTTTTTTTAAGTACATTCTCACCACGGTTCTGTCCGTCGGTTTGTGAGGCAGAAGGGACTCGGCAGCCTGTGCTGCCCCGTGGATGAGGTCCGGCGTACGAGGCTGAGGGCAGGAGGGCACGTTGACCCCCACGAACTCCCCACCAGGCAGCCCCACCTGAGAGCAGCCACACTGCACATCATAATCTGGCTTCCTTCCAGAGATCAGGTATGTTTTCATTCCTGGCAAAAAGACGGGACACAAAACATTCTCTATTTAGGAGTCCATAATTACTTTGTCATCTCTCTGTCATTTACTCTGACAGAAAGATGGAAAAATCTGCAGCATGCAAACAGTAAAAAAAGTGGTACATGAAAATAAAACTGCAAGAAAAGGCAAATAGTGATGCTCCAAAGTTACCCAGTCTAAATGCCAATACACCCAATTTTCTACTGATCAGAAATTCAATGCTGCAGAAAAATGTAGTAAAAACAGTTCATCTTTATGTAAAACGCATAAAGCAAAGTTAACTTCATCGACTTTATGATTTAATCACAGGTCACACCATACATTTGGGAGTTTTCACCTGTGGAAGAAGGTTTGGAGATGGAGTTTTTTTACGTTGCTGTCAAACTTCTTACTTTGAGAGTCTTAAGTTGAGGCAATTACAGTGAATGTTTTGCACATCGACTCCTGTGAAGTATGCGGGCAGCTAATGTACTTCCTGCTCTGCCCAATGTGTGTGCATTGAGATCGGTGAGATATAATTCACATTGTTCTTCTGCACTAAAACCAGGCACATTACTTTTCTGTCAAAGCATTACCTGACCATTTATGACTGTAATTCCAATGTTCTGTGAATTCCTTAGAAAAGTCAGCTACTTATCCAAATTAATAAAGTAATACAGGATGAACAATACAGGCATAAAGACTCCCCAGACGAGTGAACTATCCACATAACATAGAGTGAGGCTACGCAATACTTTTGCATCAGTGCTGTGATATTTGTTGAGTCACAGTTGTGTGGTTTTTCTGGTTAAATGCAATCTGGGAGCATCATTTTCCTGCGGTCTCATGTCTTACAACAACAAATGATAAGAGAAACCGATAGACAGTACTGAAACCAGGATATTAGTATCATTAAGGTGCTTAAATGACAACAGAGGAAGCAAAAAAGAAAAAAGTATATCTAGTTTCTACAAAAGAAAACTTTCGTCAATAGACATATTGGCTGTTAATTTACGCTTCTGCTCAAACTAAAATGGTAGTTAAGATGTGAGCAAGTCACAGCAAAGTTGCTCAGTTTTATCCTTTTTAAAAATCCAATTTGGTCAGTAATGGAACGTGCTGAAATCTCACAGATAAGGCTTTACTGACCTTTTAAGTAACACCAGCAAAGACGGCTTTATAAATGCTAACTTGCAAATCATGCTAAACTCAAACTCGCCATCATGAATGCTCGGATAATGCCGGCATTAATGATAAATATTACCTTTCTTTTTGTCTTTGTTTTGAGCTAATAGTCAAATTCTGGTTATCTGCAGTTGTGTAACATCAGCTGTTCTCTCTCTCACACAGTGTGACGTCACCTCTGGTCTCAACACAAGCAATTCATGATCGGCCACAGAAAGCATTGCTTAGGCTCTTGTACAGCATGTATGAATGAATGAATTATTCCACCAGCTATCAAAATAGCCATCCTATAAAATATTAAGATGCACACAGCGAGAACACATAAGCTGGCGTATCTGGTGCGATTCGGGGTTTTGCATAAACAACGACAACAAAATGAAAAACAAAAGGCAAATCTTTTTTGTAAAATAACATAATTAATATAATATTCTTAATGGGGTTGTTTTCTATGTCCCATACCCAGGAGCAGCTGAACCTGATGCCGTTTCCCTCTTTGTTTTAAGAAAATGTAACAATGAAAACCCTTAGAAAATATCTAACATTTCTATTTTGCAAGCTCACCCAATTAATTTGTTACTATGAGCCAAGGCGAGGCGAGAGATGAAAGTCTATTGCAAGTGTACTAAAAAGCTATGTCAATAGATAACTCGCACAAGTGTGCTTTTATTACCCTCTCTGTGAAAGACGTGAATGAGACATACTCTACTGGCTCCAATTCACTGCTGTTGCTTTACAGAGTCATAATGATCAATGATTTACGCTCACTGGAAAAAAGGATTAGGCTTCAACCTAATTTCGAGTCTGACCATTGACCATTGGAGGTTTCCGGAGTCGCCTTTAACTCTTAGCTCATTTTGGTACCAAATGGCACAGAGTACAAACAACAGATAATAATAATAATAATAAAAAAAACATAAGCTCTGTTCTGATAGTAATGATCAAAGCTTCAGCACCCGGTTCCAAGAACATTTCAAAGCACAATTTCAGTATTAACAACATTTGGGAATGAGAACAACAATATTTGGAGAAGTTCGTTTGTCTGTCATGAACCAGTCCTTCATTGACGCATTGCAGATGTCCAGATGTCCATATAACCCTTATTTTACACAATGACCCGATCCTGTGTTTTTCTATATTTCCCTCTGAATCTCCCAGGAGTCTTTGTGATGCCATCAATTCCCTTCATTGAGAAGGCGAGACTTACCAGATACTTGAAAATGTAAGTAACCATCATTGATCAGTATGTGTACCAAATCCTGTCCAAATGGAACAAACCCTTCTAGATGCTTTAAGCTGTAGCAGGACATACAGCTCAAATATTACTTTTTATGAAATGATGAACTTTGTTTTATTGGTTTTATCATGCATCCATCATTGGGTCTGTAATTTATTCTGGTGTGTTTTACATGATTTAACTGCTGTATCTTTGCTTTGTTTGCCATATAGCAGATGTTTTAGCAAAGTACAACACAGTTTAAAGAACACAAAACAGAGTAGTTAATAAAATCACAACTGAACACAATAAGACTTAAGGATATCCACTCCAAACACTGTTTGTGTAAACGATCTAACTCAAAAAAAAAAAATATATATATATATATATATATATATATACAGAAACAGTAATTCTCCGTCTGCATTTACGGTATTTTAAAAAAAATCTGAAAACCTATCATAGACATCAAAGCAAAAGAAACCCCAAAAACATAAAGGAACTACATGTTCATTCACATTACATTCTTCAAAGTGGGGCTCTACTTCCATCAGGCAGCCGTAGCGATGCACACACACATGCTGACAAGCAGACAGTAACGCAACACTGGGTGTTTCACCAACGATGTTTGCATATCAGCCCAGGGCTCTGGCCTGTTCACACTAGTGTAGAGCCAACAAGGAAATACACAAACAGAGGATTAGAGAGGTGGCCCGTCGCCAGCTGATATCAGCCTGTCCAAACACACAGTGACCCGGCTAGCCGGCCTCGGCTAACAGAACCGGCCCTGACAGCTCAGAGGCAACCGGAGGCGGACCAGGAGTCTGCAGCGCAACCTTGACCAGAAATATGAGAGGGCAACCCATCTCTAACGGCTCATTCATTCATTCATTCTGTTTTCCACTGAGATGGGATTTGTGAAGGCAGAATAAGAGCCGTGAACAGGCATTCGTGATCAGGGTTTCCACAGCTTTCGCTAACTCAAGCCTAAAACCTCTGCAGACCATCATGAACCGAAGCTTTCTCTCCACACTAACAACGTTGTTTTGAAACAAACTTCTTTAATAGCCGAGACTGGTGTTTAAAATTCACCAAACATCAGAGTTCGTGTCGCACCAAATGCTGCTCTTCTCTGTGCTGATCAAAGTAGCGGCGTCGAACGTTTTCCAGGTGGCTTTAGTGCCCGTGAAAAGAGGTCTTCTTTTGTCGTACAGGAAAATATTAAATGTTTTCCAGTCAGGATAAGGTAGGAGCTTTTTCTTTTGAGAGCCATTCTCAAAAGGAAAGGCTTCCCCTGATAAGTTTTTATTTTAAACAGGAGCAGATAGTAAAAAAGGCAGCGATGTTAGAGGTTCTTTAGCTGTGACCGACGGCCACCCCACCTGCGTGTATGTAAAACCTTTGTGCGTCAGTCTGACGCTGGCCGGGTGCGTTCATGTGTTAGTTTGTGTACGACAGAATATCTGCAACATTTTTAGCGAATCAAACACACGCGCATAGCATATTTTTCATTCCTTCGCCATCCAGTGAGTGAATATCATGTGAATCTTGAGTAATAACAGAGCAGCCTCTTCAATAAACACGGGACACAAAACCCACAGCCGCATCGGTCCGAATGTTCACCTCACAGATCTCAGCCAAAGGATTGCTGGAGTTCTTTCAATATTCCAAGTGACACAGGAACCCGCTTGCAAACACGTCGACCTGACCTTGTTGCAAGAAGAACTAATGCACAAATAATTGTAGTCCACTACAAGCTGCGCTGACAGTAGAACCAACCGGCCAATCAACAACTCTAATGAACAGTAGACTTTCTGTCTGCAGAAAAGAATAAATCATTAGAGAGCGCACGGCTAACAACTACTCTCTCACGAAAGGATTTGCTCTTGCTCTCATGCCATCTATTAGCTTCTCTCCACGAGGACCTTCTCCTCCTCACCTTGACCTGAGCTGTTGCTGACAACTACAGTAAAACCATTGAATTTTATTCTTTTTTTTTTTTAGAAATTACAGTGACCTAAAAGAGGAACGTGTGAGGGCTTTCCCTTTTTTTTTCACCACACACAAAGGTGGCATCTCAATGAATTAAGATCTAATTGAAAAGTTTTTTCACTTCACGCATTCATGTAGTCATTGCAAAGAAAAGCTTTTGCAAAACATATTAATAGAACGTTGAGTGGAAGAAAAAATGTCAAAAAGTTTCTCAAGCAACAGGAACAATTTCAGCAACTCCAGAGGATCACAAAGCAACTAATGAACTGTTCCTGTTTGAATGAAACTGAAGACTAGATTTGAACTAAACTAAATGATGACAGTAAAAGGAGCCATATCTCTGAGACGTGCATAACCTCAATCATTTTTGAAATCTTCTAACTATTTTTACACAAACGTTTTATCCTTTGAGGTCACAACACCAAGAAGTGCGCCCTAACACAAACACTGCGTCATCCATTCGACAATTATTGTTAATGATTCGAACAGGTGTTTATTTTTATGATCTGTAGTTTGGTCTCCAATGACCGAGTTCTTTAAATTCCAAACACGTGACAGAAACACGTCAGCCGTGTATTTTCTATGCAAAATGAGAAGCGGCCTTTAACATAGAAAGAGCCCTGATGGAGTCAAACATGGTGTCCATTGAAGTTTGCCGTATTTCTCCCATCTAAACAGATTAAACTACAGCATTAATGCTGCAAAACATGTTTCAAACACAAAGACGAGGTGGTGGAAAGAGGCAGAAAGCTCCAGACATGGTAAAATAGGAGCAAGAGAGCAGATGTGCTTTGAAGGCTTGGATTTCCAGCATGCCTTTCATAACCCGCATTCTTCATCTATGTCCACTTCAGCCTTTCTTACTTTATCAGCCATAAATTTGGAAAACAATCCTTGACATCTGAGGTCATTTAACAGCTTGAGAGAGCAGGCAGTGGAAATATCGGCCTTTTCCGACAGCAAAGTGCACCAAAGATGCTCTCAGTGAGTTGGACGGTAGCTGCTCTATTGCACATGTGTTGGATAGCAAAGCTAATATCTGTGCGTGTGAGAATAATTGTATTGGTTTCAGGGAAATCATATTTAATGCATGTGCATCCAGAACTCCGAGTGAGCTCCAGCTAACAAGCTCAAGTAATCAATTTGACATTTATGGCTGTGGAGGCTAATCGAAAGCTAATAGGAAGCTGACTAATACATGGTGTCAGTTCTTTTATAATTTAAAATCAGAGGGAAAAAAACAGTGTTCCTTGGTTTTTGTTACGTTAGCATGGGTGACAGCAATATTTTTATATGAGCCCAAGTTGGTGAGGGTAACGTTTTTCCTCTCAAAACATGAAACCAGCTGAAAACTGATTTAACCAGGTAACACAATAAAGCAAAGACAGAAGGTCAATCAATTGTTTGCATCAACTAATGACAAATCCTCTGACTAAACACCACGTTCTCTGGGAATACTTTCCGACTCCAGTCTCTGTGACTCGTTTCAAGCAGTCTGGGGTTCGACGACTGACCCAGGAAGACTGAGCAATGGACTCTACGTGAACACGCATTCGCATGCACTGGGGAGAATCTGAAAAGGTGTGTACTCAAACAAATCCGTCCGTCCGCTGGTGAAGAAAACAAGGGGGAATGAAAAGGAAGTGCAGCTGAGTCGTCACATTCCACATGCACACTCGAAGACCGTCCACCAACTGGACACAAACGCAGCAGAGTACGGCTTCTCCACAAACACACTCTTTACTTTAGCTTTTCTTTCCCTCATTCTGCAAATTATATTCATAAGCTCCAGGAAACCAGCGTTTGGGGTTGTTGACGTAATACACAGCTCAAAATAATAATAATAAAAATTTTTAAAAATCACAAAACAGTCCAAAGCGCCGCCGGAAGAGCGAATGCTTTCAGCTAAAATATGACATTTTAGATTATCCCCAGAGGGTCGTCCCACCCCCAACTCCGCACTTCCTGACAAATACCCTTTCACCTTGTGGCAGCTCACAACCACATGATCAAACCCATCCCCAGTGACACAAAGATCGCCGCCTCCCTTCTGGTCCCACACAAATTAATGTGTGCTTACATGTGAATTGGAACGGACGATAAGCCTCGTCAACAGTAACCAAACCTGTGCTCTGTCACTGATACTTTTATAATGCCTGGTACATTGGAAATACAAGAATTTATCTAGTTCAAAACAAATGGGACTTTTCCTCCCCATTCACTGAGTAAATGAATTCAAATTAAAGTCCGGATCCTTCCCAAATTCAGCAAGTTCGACAAAAATGTAATGCGCTCTTGAAACATTTCTACCACATGGAAATACATGCGACCGACACGACAGTCGTTTCATTCTGCACTTTCATCTCGCTGCTTGCAAAAGATAGAAAATAAACAGCTGAAAGAGACAAAATACTTAAAACTTGTCTTTTTCTTCCCTCTTTCAAAAGACTTCCATCTGTTCAGATTTCCTCGACTTTGTTTTGCAAAGCCTCACATTTCAACAGACCTCTCTCGCTTTGAGTCACCATCAGGTAATTTGTCTACTTCTGTCCTTTTTAGCCGTCTCACTTAAACTCTCTCCCACAGTTCACGCTCTTCTTTCTTTTTTTTCTCTCTCTTCTCGGTACACCCACACACCAGCTCCATTCCTCTCCAGTTCTCTCCCTGGTCGCTGGTGGGTCTTGAGAACGCGGCTCAACAATAGCAGAAGCCTCCATATTTGGACACGCTGATGGAACCCGGGGACGAAGCTCTCACACGGTCCTCCTTCAAATACCCTCCGCATGTCTACATCAATCCCTCCTTTCTGTCATCGTCTCAGCCGAGGGACTTCCTCACTTGCTCCCCCACATTTTATTTTTATTTTTTTTTTTATTTTTACAAAAGAAGGGATTTAATGATCCATCTCTGGGTTAGCCTGGTGGATGACTGAGCATGGCTTCTTGGGTTTTGGGGTCAAACATGAGATTTTTATGGCATCACTCTGACGGTACAGAGGTTTTTATGATTAGATCGGACAGGGACGTCAACAATACGGTTTTGCAGACCCCCCTCCGTTGTTGAGCAATCACCAATCTGTGTCCTCAGTGGGTCGTACGAGTGTTTCTGTGGTGTGCAGCGAGCTGACTGGAGCAGTGACGCACACTCCGACTGCCACTGCGTCATACTCGATAAATACACAGACATGCAGCTGTTAAAAAGGACTTTTTGGAATCGGTGTTCACGGATTCTCCGGGTTTCTCTTGGAGGCTGCAGCCCGTCAGCAGAGGAGTCTATAACCCGTTGACTTTAGAGGTAGATAAGTAGGCTTATAAGGGGTTTGAAAGGCTTTTTTTTTTTCTTAATGAAAAACATAGAATCTTATGTAAGTTTTATATCTGCTGCTCTGGGTGAATCAGTCTGCAGTCTAGCAAGGATTTGAAGTCCACACACTCAGTGCCTAAAGTTAGGCTGTGGGAAATCCTTGGAAAAAGGTCATGACCAGAAAATATGCTCCATCTTTCAACCACTTCTCTCTCTCCGTTTTTCTTTTCTTCCCTCCTGATGTAACACAAATCCCTCTCTCCACAGAGGAAAAAAGACACTGCATCCAATTCAGATAAGAAATTTGATTCGAGCGACAACCTGGTGCGGTCTGGCGGCTCATGCATCCACCGTGAAACCGAACACAGGCCAACTTATTTGATTGACGCTGATTAAATGGCAGTGAAATTTGAATCCATTTGAATGTTATCTAACAGGCCAGTCAATTATCTCTTCATTTAACATTTCAAAAACAAAACTTAATGAATTCTGTAACCAACAACTTTCTGTTTGGTTAATCGTTCTCATTGTTTTCCGAATTTCTAACCGTCGTGTATCTTTGCAATCGGATTGTGAAATTGTAGAAAAAATGTTGAACTGCCTTTCAAAAGTATTCACGCCTCTTGGACTGTTCCCCATGTTTCCGGCTGCAACCTTAACTTTAACCTAACGGCCCTTATTGGGTCATACCAACACAAAACAGTGCATATTGAAACATGAAAGGAAAACACGAGATTCTCAACATTTTACAAATTTAAATCTGAAAAGTGTCACCATCATTTCACTATATTTTGCACTCGTTTGACCAGAGCACCCACAGGTTTGACATGAGTTTACACGACTTGTGGCAAATTGTGAATGAGACTCCTTAACTTGACTTGCTGCCTTGACGAGGCGCAGAAAACTGTGATACGTTTCACGGTCGGTTTGAGGCTCTTTTCCTGACGCCCTGGATTTGATTTATGCCAAACGTCTCTTCTCTTCTGGTGTTCAAAGGATTTTACTTTTAGGCTCACCTGTCCAAAGAACAACACCGCACTAGTTCTGGTCTTTTGAATGTCTGTCTAACAAACTTCAGTAAATGTGAACTTCAGCTTGGCTTTTATGCTTTTCTAATGCTTTGTTCTTGCACACCTTGTGGAAAACTCCAGCCTGAGTTGGATTGTAAAGTCATCAACTTTCGTCTTATCTGTAAAATGAACCTGCTGTCAGCTCATGATGACAAGTTAGGTGTTTTATATTAGTTCATTTTGTTAAAGACGTCTCTGTTGGTCACCTATTTGTATTTGTGAAGTCCTTACACACCTGGGTTATGATCTCAAATGTCTCCCACACACATCCCAGCGCAGACTAAGTACCTCCACTATAAAACTCAGCACAGGGAGCACAGGGAGCACAGGTAGAGAAGCTCTTAGCAGGCTTGAGGTCACAGATTGTATCTATTATTCAGGACAACCACTTAACACAACGGCCTTCCACAGAAAACACGAGCCAAAACACTCCCTCATATTCACAGAGGTAAATGGATGCAGTGATCATTTCTTTAAATGCTGGTAAATTACAAACACACACCAAGAAAATATCCCCAAAAATAGGAGTGAACTGAAAGTTCATGTGCAAAAGTCTAAATTACTCCACCTGAGATCAAATGGAAACGATATGTTTCAACTGCACAGTGTGCGAGTTGGTTTATTAGTGACCGAACAGGAGCCTTAAAAGATCAACTATTGTCCCCAGAGAGACATTTTAGGAAAATCAAAAGCATGGAGGTTGCTTCACCATGAAAAGCAACCTCCTTACATGAGGAGGCTTTTTTTTTTTCAGAATATCAGCAAAGTTTAAAAGCCCAGAGCTTTTAAACTTTGTTAAAAGTTATCTGCTGCGTCCTGCAGCAGATTTCTCCCCTCCTCCCCCAAAAGCATTCACATAAAATCGACTTTATGCAAATTCTCACAGCTATGAAGTCGGATAAGCGTTAGCGACGCACCTCGGCTGTGGGAGCAAGTTAGAAATCAGTCCAACCCATTACGCAGAGTCACGTAGTAATCATTAAGACTATTAGATAATCATCAAGCGTATTGCAAATACCACTAACGCCTTGTACCAGAGCACCCATTATGTAACGGGTAACTAAATGATTAATGACACCTGGGGCAGGTGGATAATATATTTGGACACAATTATGAGACTCGGCGCTTTCTAAAAATAGAACTTTTGCAACAACAACAGAAAAGCGCGCGAACAGATTGTGCAAACACGAATGTTTAACTGTTCTGGACTTCCAAACACACCTCTGAAGCTTTGTTTTGTGAACTCAAACCTCTGGCGCCGTTTCACATCTTATCCCTTCACAGCCGTAAACGTCAGCGTGTTTTAATGGGACTTGTGCATGAACGGACAGCAAGCGGCGCATCATTGTTGAGAAGCAAACACTCATGGTTTTTCAAAAGTCTTTTTTTTTTTTTTTTTTACAAATAATACTCTGTATATGTATTGAGCCCCAGGTTGTTTTGTTTTACACAGAATATTTTGTGGGAAACGCCCCTGTTTTTTTGTTTTGTTGAAAGTGAAATTGTTCAGAAAGAGAAAGAAAGAATCAAACAAAACAAAAAGAGAAAGAAACAAAGACAGAAGAAAAGAAAAGAAAATGGATATTAGTTATGTTGGGCATCATCCAATCAAAACTCAGACCTGAATGCAGCTTTGAAAATGTGCATGTAGAGACACCGGCCGTCCAATTGAGCCTCAGCTAATTTGCAGAGGAAAAGTTTTCACATTCCTTGTGCTGATTCATTGTAAAATCTGAAAATGAAAATAAAAATACACTGCAGTTTGTTTTACAAAGTGCTAAACAGCTTACTGGACTTTGCCATTGAATACATTGTATTGTTTAACGGTTCTGTTGGTTTGCGTCCTCATGGAGGTGGGAGGAGAAATATGCGAAGGCGGTCAGGGTGTGCTATGTATCTGCAATCAGGCAAGGACGGGGCACGGCATGGCTTATCAACAGCCAACACACACACAAACAAACTTGACTCATGACATTCTTGAGCAACAGAAATGACAAACCTCAAGTGAAGTGTGTGGGATGTATGACAAAAAAGAGAAAGAGAGAGAGAGAAAAAAAAACACAGAGTTGATTGGATGTCCATGTGGGAGACACTGGCTGAGGGTTACTACAGATCTATTCAGAGAGAGATCCAGATGATGACAGATGTAGTTACAAGAAATCTGTTGAGAAACTGAGAGGAACATTCAGGATAATGAAAACAGTTACTGAACGCCTATTGGGAGTCCCAGATCTGTTGCTATCGGAGGAAAACAACTGCAGCTAAACGGCTGATGATAGCCCGTCGTAAACCCGTCCAACTTCATGAAGAGAGAAACCTCTAGCCTGGGTCTTTAAGGATCTATTTAAGTGGTTCCTTTTGGCTATACACAAGAGGAATATGGGTTCATTGATTTCAATTCATCAGAAATTTTCTGGAATCGACAACGATTTAAGAAAAACAGGCTCAAGTGGACATGTAACTTTGTCTTAAAACTTTTAATAAGGAGCTCTGGAGTGTTTTTTGCTGTGCTGTGATCTATTAACCCTTGCTTTGTGGGGGGGTAAGAGATGTTCACAGGTTTTGTTCATCAAAGTCGAGTCGAAAGCACAAATCTAAGTCGAGTTTGAAGTCTGAGGCTCCAACTTTAATCACCGTCTCTGAGTCACGACACACTACGTTTACGTAATTTCTTTAAAGAATTCATTTTACGACGCTAACCGGACCGATCCAGCTTCAGAACCACTGGAAGATCAGAACTATGTGACGATCAGAGGAGGAGACATTTTCACAAGCTGGGAAAGTCTTTTGGATTACAGAGTTTTAGATTTGCTGCCCGAGCCCGACTTGAAACCGGGCCCGAGTTATTAGTCTGATCCTCGAGTCGGGTCGGGCTTGGGCATTTAATACGCCTGCGAGTCATGGTGAGGCTTTCAACCCAAAGAAGAGCGGACCAGGTCTCAGACATGGGGGTGGACGCCTCCAGATTCTGTAAAAACCTGAACACAACCCGGAGTTTCCACAGGACAATGATTCACAAGACACTAAGATTGTTTTCAGGATAAATACGTTTTGAGTAAACTACACACTCCATGATAAAATCACAATAATAAAACCAACGAACGTGCTCTGAAAAAAATAAACACACACATATTCCTTTTCCGGTCGTTCAACCATGAAATTCCTGTTTTCTTCCCTGTTTTCTTCTGACAGGGCAAAGACCTGACGACGCCCCAGTTTCATCTCACCGGTCTAAACCGCTAAATCTTTATTTAAAATGTCCTGGTATGTCACAGAGTTCATCATTTTAAGAACTCTAATAGACTTGTGTGTCAGTAACCCTAAGTAAATATCCCTTTTTGGATATTGGACTGCTGCAACGATTTGAAGCAAAGACAAACCGACTGACGCGATGGCAAAAAATGCATTAGGTGGAAACCTAATATTAAAAAAACAAAATCAACACAGGCGCAGAATTAACAGCAAAAAAACAGCATTGAAATGACCATAGGTCATGTCGCCTGCCAGAGATGAGTTTCACACACACATCACTTTGCCACACACACACAGCACGTGTATGTGTGTGTGTGTGGCAAAGTAATCAGGGCACAAACACTTTGATCAGACACTTTGCTTTATTTCCTTCACACCTTATCTTTGTAATAAAACAGACACTATCAAGTGCTTTGTTTGACAAGTTAATGCATCAGTGCAGGCGACACTGAGAGGCGAAGGTCACTTCCTGGTTTCTCCTTTCTGAGTCTTTTTTATTATCTTTGCATAACTTTGGCTTTGCTGGTGCAAACTGCATCGTTTTTAAAGCTGAATATAGAAATGTCTGTTTCTTTGGCAGTTTTTTGTGCCACTAACTCCAATTCAAACTGGACTTTTTGAGCATATGATCATTACATTTTTCCTCATCCCTTCAAAATTTCTTGTTTATTTTGCTTTACCCTTGGTGAAGATATATTTTTACATCTACAGTAAATTTACCAATTTGCATACAAGGGATGTAAATTGATAAAATTTTGGTTGTTCGCTTGCAAAAAAAAAACAAGAAAACAACCTTCAACTGTAAAACAGGGATTTAAATGGTCAAAAATGTTGAAAATTCATTACTGTTGTTGGGAATAGTAAGCCCTGAAGTTTTTGATTTTTAAAAAACTAAAAATTTAGAAACATGTTGACTTGTAGAATCGCTATTGTAATCCTGAATAAGCCTTTTTTGTGCTGGGGGTCTCATGAGACGAGACCCGCAGCGGTTCACCACCGACTCTTTCATGCAGATTGTATGAAAATTAAAATTCAAACAAGATAAATGAAAAATTTCACCAGCTACAATGTTGCTTTTTCAACAAGAAGCTCAAGCAATTAGACAAAATACATTTTTGTGAATTTAGTTCTGATTCATTTCAGTCTTAATATTTAAGCTGTTCACTATCAACAGCAAAGTATTTGCCGAGCTCCGTCTCCAGACAAGGATCTGCTTGTCTTTACCTTAAAACAGTCACTAAAGCCAAATACGGAGTCAAGAATAGCAAAACCATGACACAACAGCTCCAGTCAGTTTGTAGTCCAGGATCTCTCATCTGCAGCTGCATATTTGGGTGGCATGTTTGATTTAGCACAGACTAGCTGGCCTGAGGAAACGGGATCGCGCTGTCTCACTGTAACAGTGGCATGGATTATTTGTGCACGCATGGCTGCATGCACACACACAAGAACAGAGAAAGACTCTGGCGTGTGGGCGCGCACACACACACGCACACACACACACACAAATGAGCGCACACAGAAGTGGTACTTTTAGATGACACAAATGTAAACTGAAAAGGAGCCTGCTCTTTGCCATGAAAGCCTGAGAAGTGCTTGGGTTCACCTAAAGTCAAGACAGTACGCAGCAGAGCGAGTGTTGGTGAAACACCGAGGAGCAAAAGGTGAAGAAAACTTTTACAGACAGACGTGTGACCTGAAAACAACCGGAAGGAAACTCAAATGTTTTCTTTTTTTATCGCTAATATACTCCAGGAAAGTTTAAAAAGCATCAGCTTAGAAAATGATGATGCACTATAACAACTAACTCAGAACAAATGCAGAACAGAAAAATGGCCTCAGCAACAGAGATGATATGTTAATGAGCTAGAAAACGACAGATCAGACTTTAGCTGAAACGATACATCAGATTAATCGTAATGAATCGATTACAGAAATAATCGTCAACAAATTTAGTAATCATTGACTTATTTAATCTTGTGGTATAATAAATTTCTAATATTGCAGAAAACAGACTGAAGTCTTGATGTCCAGACCTTGGTGTCTTGCAACTTTTAGATGCGTTTCTGCCTTATAACACTTGAATCAAATAATTTGGTGATTGGAAGAACTCCCAGAAACTTGACTGAATGCCATCTGGTTGAGGTGCATTGCACCAGGGATGGATTTAAAAGTTACAGGACACCAGCTCACGAAGACTAGAGTCTGAGACCCAATGTTAACAAAAACAAACCCCAGCCAAACAAGATCAAAACATGTATGTTCAGTTAAAGTAAAAACATGTTTTAATCAACGGAGTCTTAGACAATTAGGCAGCACTGCAGTCCAAGACGTTTTTTGCGATATGCATGTTGCGCATTGTCCAAAATAGTCCCTCAGTGGATTGGTTGTTGATCCTTGGAAGCACGAGGAAAACTGAGCGACTAAGAAAACTGGACTCAAAGTCTGAGGTTAGATCCATTCAGCCAAACAGGGAGATCTGGAGCAAAGCTTTGACTAAAGACAGACGGACAAACAGCATAAAAACAGTGTTACACAACAGGCCGCGAACACAGACGTGGGTGACAGGTGGGAGACTGAGGCAACGAGAGAGACAGCAACAGTGAGGAAAAGCAAAGGGAAGGATGTGAAAATTCAAAGTGTTGCAGGCACAAACACGGGAGACAGACAATTTATCACTAATCCCACTCGCTAGTTAACTAGTTATAACTAAAACACTGACTTTAGATTAAGAATAAAAGTCCAGTCGGAAGTTGACATCCACTCACAATGAGAATGAATCTCATTAATTTTATTAATGTCATTGTTTCATTTGGACTACTCTTAGTTTGGGCTGCAGTGGTTATACTGACTACAACTTCAGTGAAAGTTAGAAACAGATTTGAAACTATTATTGTACCTCGTCTCTCAATCTAACTGGCACAGTTAATCGGATTAATTGTAATTAATCGACTATTAAAATAATCTTCAACTAACTTGCTAATGATTAATTGGAGTGTACAGGCTCTGTGTAAGGCCATTTGTTGAAAGAACACAACGCTCAGAGCAGTAAATAAGCCAAAAAAACGTTACAAAAAATACACACATTTTGCATTTAAATGTATGGATGCACTCCCACTAACATGTGGCTTTTTTAAAATACCTTTGGAGGATTAATGTAAGCTTTCCAAAGCCATTTTGTTGTGTGCTTGGGATCGTTTTCTTTTTGGAAGACTCAAACGTTGCCGTGTTTTGACCATCTGGTCCAAACGGTCTGCCTCAGCTGGAAGAAATGTGATGTGAATGTTCAGGAACAGACCAGGAACCAGCATGGAGTGGAAACTGCAGCAACACTAGTGTCACTGTTCACTGTTAAAACAGCTTCACATGGCCATGAGCTGAGAGGGGGGCCCCTGCTGCAAAGCTTGACACCTTCAAGCTCGATGGAAACATGCGGCTCCCCCAGGCGGGCAATCCAAATGTCTTGGAGAAAAGGTGTTGACTGAGCGGAACCAAACATTAGCTGGCAAGAGCGGGACAAAGCTTGAGCTACTGACAACCTGCATGTTTAAAGGCATCAATGCGAGGCTTTCAAACTGAAGAGAACACTTCTTGTTGTGAGACACGGTGGTGGTACCATCATGCTGAGGGTCTGGCATGCTGCCGGTGGCCCTGATACACTAAAAAGCTCCACCTTAATTGAACAGCTGGATGGTTTCAGGATGGGTGAGTCGTTGTTCCAACAGGGAAGTGGAATGGATAAAAAAGGTCACCGTTAGGCTTCAGGGACGGCCCTGACCTCAACCCGACATTTTGAGACAACGATAAAAAGCAGAGGCCTTGACAGGAAACCAAGGTACAAATTTACACAATTATTTCTAACTTGAGGACAAAACCTCAAAAGATTATTCAAATTATATGTCGCACTATTAGTTCACATATAACTTTGAGTTGACACGATTAATCGTTTATTGCGATAATAATCGATTAATTTAGTGATCGATTAATCAGTAATTGGCTTTTGCTGACTCAAGAAAAGCCATTTGGTGGAAAAATACAACACACTCAGTAAATAAGGTAAAACGGTACAAAAAATAAGATACAAACACATTTACCTGTAAATATGTTCAGGCCAAAACTACTGGGGTGTTAAAGCTTTAGCTTCACCAGGTTCAGATTTACTAAAGGAATGCTACGGTATTCCATTTTAAGCAGTAAAAAAAATAATAATAATGTTTAAAAAAGCAACTGAATTATTTGTTTATTTGTGTCATTTAACACATTTATAACATTGTATAAAAAAAGGCTTAAGTGGTTAAATGAAAAATCTGTTGAATGACATTTTTGGATATGACTAATCGTCAAAATAATCGATAGATTAATCGATTATAAAAACAAGCATCAGTTGCAGCCCTAAAATAAATGATAAAAAAAAATGCACAAAAGAAATAATTCCCACAGTGAACTGAACTTTTGAACAGTGAACTGTATATTCAGAACTGCAGGACAGCGATGATCCCGTTCTCTTTCCTGCTGAATAAACTCTTCAGTCTAACAGAAAGAAAACCCTTCCGCCATCCTGACACTTTCTAACATTAGTATATATATTTTTAGAGCTACATTCATTTTTTAAAGCAGTTACAGCTTTAAGAAACAGAATCCGCATTCCAGCCTCATTTCTCTCTTCCTTTCTGAACAGGAAGCTGCCGCTCCGTGTTTCAGTGGAGTAACTAGATGCCTTTCAATCTCCGCTTTTCTCTCCTGCAACAAAAGCTGCTTGTCAATATCCCTCTCTCTTACTGTTTGCCAGCATGGAAATAGAGAGTGATGGCACCATTTAGAGCCAAGAGTGAATACACTCTGACATAAGGCCCGACAATAGAGCAGACAGTTTCTTTTCACAGTGACCTAAGATTAGACATCCCACCAGGAATTCCCTGCTGGAGAGATTAGTTTCTGTGATACAGGCTGTGTGTGTGTGTGTGTGGGTGGGTGGGTGGGGGGGGGGGGGGGGGGGTGGTGTGTGTGTGGGGGGGGGGGGTTGTGGCGTGTCTACATGAAACATTGGTGAAAATCTATGTTTTATACTTCACAACATGTTATTATGGATCGTGTTGGCAGTTTCTAAAAGATGCCCCCTGGTTGTGCAATTAATCTGATAAAAGAATGGAAAGCAGGCAAAATCCTGGCTACAATTGTCAAAATTCATTAAATATATTCCACATGCCATCCAGACAGAGTTTCTTGAACAAAATGTTAGCAAGTCGTGATTTAGAAGTGTGGATAACATCGTGAATTTCAAAATAAACACAAAACAAATTAGAAATACAGTCGTATTATTTACAAGAACGTATAAATCCATCACTATGCATTTGATTATTTCATCTCCACTTTCTTCATAAGTCAGCCTTTTGATGAATCTACAGCATTGTACTTCAATACTTGTTTATTTAATTATCTTTTTTATGTGTAGCAGGTGTCGTTAAATTATGAAATTAATAATCGTTTTCCAGGTTTCTACTCAACACGCTACACAATCTGTTGCACTTTTTAAGTGTTTAATCTGTTCAGCTTGACGGATCTGTTTATTTTGTTGCACTAACATAATTTCACTATTTAATTCATCAGCTTGAAACCAGGGAATGCACAACATCAGTTTATTTTATAAGCCAGCCTAATCAATCAAAGTTGTCGTGATGGTAATTGTTGTGAAGTGATTAACCAATCAGATTCCAGTGTGTTTATTTTATTTTATGGACAGCTATAAAGGAATTATTAAATAAACACTAAAATAACTACATGTGATTTTTACAATATAAAGACTTTAAGGCATCGTAGCATTGAGGCAGCGCTGGTGAAAGCTGCCCGGCTGAAGATAATGGACTTGTCCCACTCAGAGCTGCATCACAGTATTTCCTCAGAAAGGCTCCAATATACTGTCGGGTTCGAACGAACTTCGCTCGCTCCAAACAGATTTATTTGTTCATGTAAGTCATAAATCTCCACAGCACTCAGGGGTTTTCTGTGAAGTACCACAGGGGTCAGTCAGTTCTCTTTCCTTCACATTTGAGTCCAATTGGTAAAAATCATCTGACAGCAAAGGATGCATTTCCACTGTTTCGCTGATAAAAACTCGCCTATATGCAGAAACCCCACAGAATCTGATGTGGTAAGTAGACTACAGGTATGTCTGGAAGACATAAAAACCAAGATGTCTGAACATTTTCTGCTGTCAAATTCAGACAACGCGCAAGTTGCCGTCTTTGGAGCTGATCCTCTGAGAAGCAGACTGGTTCCATTAAGCTGGCGTCTGGTAACAAATGAACCTTGGTGTCATCCTTGACCACGGTTTGTTATTTAAATCCCATTTGAACCAGTTTTCTAGGACTTTCCTCTTTCGCCGCTACAAAACGGTGAAAATTAGAAACATCCTGTCCTGCAGAAAAACTAGTGAATACATCTGTAACCTGGACTACTGTAGAAAAATATACTTAAAAACGCGGATGGAAATGAAAAGCAGAGATCGTGCTGCTCTTCATTGGCTCCCCGTTGAATCCATAATACTCCTGGTCACATAATCAAAATCCATCATACGTCAGCGGTTTGATTGTTCCCCGCTCTCAGTCTGCAGGTTCATTACTGGTTCCCAGAGTTTCTATAAGTAGAATGGGAGGCTGATCCTTTAGTTATCAGGCTCCTCTTCTGTAGAACCAGGGTCCAGTTTTAGACACCCTGTCTGCTTTTTAAGGCCAACCTTAAAACTGTCATTTTACATAAAGCTCAAAGTTGGAGCGATGCCGAGCTAGCTCAGAGCTGATCTCTGTTGCTGTGTTTCTCTCCTCGCTGAGGCGTCTGAAGGACCCACTGCTGCCATGACTTTCCTTTTTCTTTTACATAGAAGGTACTCCTGGATCGGTGCTTCTGCGTGTGCATGCTTCGTCTTCTGAAACCGACCCAGTTGCCTGCAGCCGCTAAACCCTGAGCCAGGTTCTGTTGGAGATGTCTTCCTGTTAAAGGGGATTTCTCCTCCCCGCTGCTTCTACATGCATGCTCAGCATGAGGGATCTCTGCGAAGATAAAGACTCAGTGCAACTGACTGTTGCTCCAGTTGGGGAGGATCGATCGCTGCCAGCGACTTGATACAATCTGACGGGTTTCCACACTCTTTGACCGATCTGAATGATAAAACCAACTTTTCTTCATTGTTTAATAGCTGAAATTGAGTTTGAATATGCATGTAATTGACTTTAGATCCATCAGAGCCTGATGAAATCCATCATATATATGGACATATATGCAGAAATTGGATGTTTAAATGTTATTTATATTGCACAATTTCAGCAACAAGGCAGTTCAAAGTGCTCCACATGAATTACTTAATAATTCAACAAATTATACAATTTTAATAACTGTGAAAACATTCAACCAATGTATTTGCAGTTTTATTCTAAGTGCAATGTTTTAAACCCCTTAATGTCATGAGGACAAAGCGTTTTTGGGGGGAGACAGTTAAGAGGTTAATTACTTATTCCATGTATTTACTTGTTAATTGCATCTTGCAATACAACATAAACAACCTTCTGCATTTCTCTTGTTTTATTCAATTTTTATGTGATTTTCAGTCGAATAAAAACTCAAAATAGAAATCCAGGTTATATACAAGCACCTGTCATATCACTGTGGTTGTCCAATCAGAAGAGTCTGACAGATTTCAAACTTGTATAAATGACAGGCGTCTGTCTGTCTGCCGTCTGTCTGGGCTCTGCAGCCTTCCACTGAAGTTCGCGGACGCAGCGTGACGAGCACTCGTGTAATCTACTGACGCCCGCCGCAACAGCCCATCTAAGAGCAGTAAATCTGGCCGGCCCTCACCTTATCGACAGCAAAATCTCAGCTCACACCGCCCAGCAGCGGCGTCAGAACAAGAACACAACCGGAGCGTGAGCCACAAAGAGAGCTAAAACAAAATCCACGACCTTGTCTGCATCTAAACAAGCTTATCAAACACACCAGCTTTCTGACAGTAGCACATCTGAGCCCTCTCTCCAAATGTAATTTTATCTGGTGATCCTTGAGCTGTCGGTATCCATTTATGCTGTTATTATGCAAGTTGCAAACAGTCGTCTGCAGCGAGGATTTCAAAACCCATTTGTTATATTTGAAGATTAACGGTCCTAATCTCAGTGGCACAAGCATGCATGATTCAAAATATATCTGCAGAGCCGTGCCCCAGAATGTCAAGACCACACAGATCCCCGCAAAACCACCGTTTGGTGTAATTAAGATTTTAAACGAACAGGGTGATCCACGTTCCCCAAATACATCTGGTGAAAGCTCCTAATATAGACCATGTGATTTATTTTCAGATACTAGGAAATGTGGAATGACACCCAGAACGTTTAAAAATAAAACCTGCCTACACTTCCGGTGCTCCAATCTGAGTTATATTCTGATCTCTGCTTAATTTGAACTGGATTAGGGGGTCAGATAATATCGCTGAGCTCTGTCTAATCGTGCACTGACGCCAGCCAGGCCTGATCAGTGCACACACTCAGTCCACTGCCAGCCTATAGACCCTCTTGAAGAGTCGTTTTTCTTGAACTGCGATGATCTTTCAAGCCTTTACCGCAGTTCAAGTGCTTTTTTGTGATGACATCGCGACCCAAAGACAACTCTGAAGGTGATTTTATGCATCTGTCAGCTGGCTTGGCATTTTAAGGGAGTTCATTCTGCAACCTGCTGAGAAAATCAGAGGTAAACAGCCACTTACCTTTCAGTTTCTCGATTGCACTCTGCCCTGCTCTCTCGGCCACCTGCCCGTCCTCCCTCTGGTAGCGGTCGTCCAGGAACCGGGCAGTCGCTTCAGACAGGTGAACCTTCCCCGCCATGCCCAGCTGCTCCATCAAGTTCGCCAGATTGACGTCGTTCGACCACACGTCAAACTTGAACCTTTTCATTCCCAGGATCCCGCACAGCACCGTGCCCGTGTGGACACCGACCCGCATGTTGACAGTCTCGCACGTCTCCTGGCAGAACTGCTCGATGGCCTGGATCATGCCCAATCCCATCTCGACGCAGCAGTACGCGTGGTCTGGTCTGGGCTCGGGACACCCTGCGACGCAGTAGTAGCAGTCTCCCAGAGTGCTGATCTTCTCGCAGCAGGTCAATTCGCAGAGTCTGTCAAAACGTCCGAACAGGTCATTGAGGAGGCCCACCAGGGCCGGCGCCTTCTTGTTGGCGGACATTTTTGTGAAGCCCACAATGTCGGCGAAGAGGATGCTGACAGGCTCCATGCGTTTCATGTTAAAGGGTCTGAATATTATCTGTCCTCGGGGTATCGAGGTCTTTTTACGTCTGTGATTGCTATGAGGGTTATTCTTAGAACTTATAACACTCTGGCTTTGGAGAGCTCCTCCGCTCCCTCCGCTGCCCACTGCCACGGCCGAGGCAGAGCAGGCGCCGGACGAATATCTCTTGCCAGAATTCTCGCCACCGCCCTCATCGTCGCCCTGCTTCATCAGCTCGTCTGCAACTCGTCTCGGCATGACTGAGTGGATCATCCTTTCCTTCAAGGCCTTCTCCACCTCCAAGTCTTTGCCGTGCATTATGGCTTGGCCCACTTTCAGAAAGGTGCTGCGGGATCGCACCTCGGACATGATAAAAAGATGAATGCCAATGACGTGCGCGCATAGGTGGAGCAGACCCTTGCCCGGGCCAAGCCAGAGGAGCGTGTTTTGCAAACCTGACACCTGTCCAGTAGCTTCATAACTCTTCTGAAGCAGTGGCAGCCATCCTAAAGCCTCAAATAAGACAGAATACAGGAGGCCCAGCATCACTGAGGCATACAGACGGACATGGAGGACGCTGTACACCAATAACAGGACCTCGATGCAGAGGGAAAAGGTGCCAACGGGGGAGATGCAGGACATCTGAGGCGGAATCTCTTTGTTCAGAGAGGTGGAAGATGCGTTCACTTCGGCAGCCCAGTCATAGGTAGCAGTTTGCATCTGTGGAGCCAAAGTGATGGCAAATGTAAGGACTATTAGCAGCAGGGAGGTCTGGTTGTACAGCCACATGTACGGCTTGGTAAAGGTGAACAGAAACAAAAGCACCAGCAAGGCCAGAAAGGAGGCAGTGGGGGCGAGGAAGGTCACGGGACGACAGCGGTCACTGTTCACCCCAAAGTACACCCCCCAGAGTAGAGAAGCCACTGCCAGGTAGAAGAGGACATAGCGGAAGCGCCTCTGCTTCTGTGGAAAGCACCTTTCCTGGCAGGCGTCCTCCAGGACGGAGGAGTCAAACTTGGGGTCCCAGCACTGGGCGGCGGAGCGTTCAAACAGTGGAGGGGCCTTCTTCTGCACGCGGGGAGTGTAAGTTATAACGGGTCTGGAGTCTGCCGAGCTGCAGCTGGAGGAGATGCTGTACTTGTGGAGGGCAGGTTTCACTTTACTGGCACCCCCTCCTCCTCCTCCTCCTCCTTCACTCTTTGCAACCCGAAGTGGCTCATGATGCTGTTGCTGCTGCATCCGGGTGAAGTTATTGGCAATCCGCACCGTGACGGCGCCATCGCCCCTGGCTGAGTCGCAGCTCACCTCCGTGCCGTGCATAAGAAGCTGCCTGTGATGTTGCAGCGTGGCCATGTTGACAAGTGCTGACAAGATGGGAGCGGGGTTGAGCGGGGAGGGAGAGGCGGTCACTGAGGTGTTGAATCTATCAGTAATTTACTCTGGTGGCGCCGAGTCAAACGAGGGAAGGCGGAGGAGGACAGACACTGACATTGGGAGGCAGAACAAGGGAGGGCAAAAAAAAGAGGTTTTTGTCGGAAAATTAACACTGAACGGGGGGGGGAGTTGGTGGGTGGGTGGGGGGGAGGAGAGGTGACAGACGAGTCGGCTACGCGCAGTCACTCACATGAAGACGCTCACAGAACACCATTCTGCAGCCTTGCCTTTGCGTCAGCATCCCTCTCCACAGAGGCTGTCCGGCGTGCTCTACATCCTCGTCGTCACGTCTTCTTCCTCCTGGACTCGGCATCCTTCTGAGCAGCGGCGCAACAGATTCCTCTTCTTCAAGCGTGCGCAATTAGAAAGTTTCTCCCATCGCTGCTTAATTGGGTTGTTTGAATGAACAGTAATAATAGTAGTAAAATAGACGTCAACAGTTGGTTACAAAGGTCGCACTGTCCTAGTTGCAACGCCCCGCATAGCTCCTCTATTTATACTTCTTTTCCACGAATAAAATACTATATGTACGAGCAGCAACCGGTGCAACGAAGAATGAAATTGCACTTATTAGAAATAATACAGATGCAAAAAAAATAAAAATGAATAGCTTATCAAAAGAGAACGGCGACCTTAAAAGGATGAGAAGTCTTAAAGCGGTTAATTAAAAAGTGTCCGAGCTGTAATTACCTCCCACTGATTCCACTCTAATGCTCTCGGCTCAGTGCGCGAAGGCTTTCCATGTCTCGTTCCCAAGATTCCCCTGCCATCTTTATTGCAGCAGCTCCCCTCCATTTTATATTATTATTATTATTTATTTATTTATTTAATTTTATTTTTTTGCAAAAAAATAATAAACGCGAGTGTTTTTTTTTCTTCTTTTTTTTTTTGGGACACCCGACTCACAGAGGAGGCCCCTGACAGCCAGGCCTATTCCCACGGATGCAGCCCCGTCCTTTCCTGAACTCCCAGCTCCGGATCTCCTCTGTTTATTCTCTCTCTCTCTCTTTCTCAATCTCTCTCTCTCTCTCTCTCCCTCTCCGCTTTTCCCAAACAGAGGGTCTCAGGATCTGCACCCCCACCTCCTCCCTTACTTCCCCCTTTTCACAGACGCATGATCCGCACTAGTAAAAGAAAGAAAAAAGAATAACTCTCCATGCACTGCCCCAGTTCTTTTCTCTCTCTTTTTTTTTTGTTTTTTTGTTGTTGTTGTTGTTTCTTTTAGCCTGTGCTTTGCCTCTGCTGGGAGTGCCTGCAACTTGTTGCGCGCAGTTGGCGAAACATACATGCAGCGAGGGGGAACGGCTTCGCTTCGGACCAGGCTGGGCTATAAATAGTGATGATCAAAACTCTCGCAAATAACACCACCCCGCTGCATGTAAAAAAAAAAAAAAAAAAAAAAATGGGATTGCTTTTTTTTCTTGAACTTCTTCCCAGAAGCACGAGGATTGCTTAGGCTAAAAATGTTATGGTAAAGCCTCCACCCCCCATCTCAAAGCCTCCCAACTCCCAAACTTTTCTTTCTCTCTCTCTCTTTCTGTCTCTCTCTCTCTCCCTCTCTCTCTCTTCCAGGCCGTATTTCCTGCGTTTGGAGCGGAGACCCAGTTAGGAGAGTCTCTGCTTATTTGGAGATGAAGGCTGGATTTCCTCCTCTCGCATTCCCTTGGAGCAAAGACGGGAGCAAATCCACAGAGCGGCTCTGGCTCTCGGTGATCCTCGTTTGGATTATCCAGAAAGAAGAAGAAGAAGAAGAAAAAAAAACACGCTCTCCTTATCTCCAGATCGCGAGCAATTCCTCAAGGTTCTGGGCAGCGCACTAGTTTTTCGCTGGCATGCATGTGTCCAAAAAAACACAACGCCGTGCGCTCCGGCGGTGGTGCGTCCTCTTCCGTCTGTTCGGTGGCTGGTTGCCACCCTTTCTCTCTCTCTCTCTCTCTCTCTCTCTCTCTCTCTCCCCCCCACCCCACCACCTCCACGCCTCCGCCCCTCAGCGTCTTCGCTCTCGGACGCAGTTAGGATAGAAACAGAAAGGAGAGACGGTCAGCTGCTTCTCCGCCTCGTCCGGGCGACAGAAAGCTCCTCACTCTGGTCGCTGCCACCATCTTCACTGCATGGTGGGTCGGAAATCCTTCCCCAGCTGTTGTGGATGTGCTGGTTGGCCAGACCAGGCGGTCTGTGAAGTTCACTGCGATGCTCGAGACCGCTACTTCCGGTTTTAGGCCTGGATAGTAAAAAGATAAGGAGAGAAAAACGAGTACGTTTAGAGAGATAATATGTTTAACCGGTGGTATTCTACAGGTGCGTCATAAACATGATTCAGTGCGATCGAAATTTATTTTAGTAGTTAAACTCAACAGCGAGAATCTCTTACAGACTCAGTCATGGTGTTCTGCTCTTAAAAACCTTAATATTCAGTTTCTCTGAAAGTCTGATGATTACATCACACCGGTGAAAAAAATGACCTTCAGCAGTGAAAAGTTATTTTGTGAGCATGACCAAGACAATCATGAGGGAGGGTCACAATTAAAAATATAGCATGTCATCATTTAAATCCTACTAGTAATGATAGAACAATAAATATGATGTATTTGTTTCTCATTTCATTACAGTTTAGTTTTCCTGCTTTTCAATGTATTTTTAAGTGGATTGAAGTCTGAACATTCAATGAGCGGTCCAACTGATAAATATGGACCTTTATACCTCCCTCTGTCTGTAGACTGTCTCTATGTAGACTGCCTGTATGTAGACTGTCTTTATGTTAACTGTCTTTATATTGACTGTCTTTATGTTGACTGTCTCTATGTTGACTGTCTCTATGTTGACTGTATGTTGACTGTCTCTATGTTGACTGTCTTTATGTTGACTGTCTGTATGTTGACTGTCTTTATGTTGACTGTTTGTATGATGACTGTGTGTATGTAGATTGTCTTTCCCTGCTGAAACCTCCAACTTCATTTCCAAGTCTTTTATTCTGAGATGTTAAAAACTAACCACAACTGTCTTCCTGACCTCTCTGCTGTCTTTCTTGGTCTTCATGATTCTGTTTGTTCACATCTATTCTCCAACAAAACAGAATACCTTTACTAGACAACCGGTTTACATATAAACAGTTGTATATCAACCAACACTGAGATTTGGGATTGTTGTGCTCATAAAAGGTCGATTGCACTGATGTATATGGTAATATAAAATGAAGCTAATAAGGGTGGTGAGTATTGTAAATAAAATGGTTTAATGTTAAATGTTAAATCTCAGGCTTGAATGTACAAGTTGCTTTCGTCCTAATCGGGTTAAAATGTAACTACAAGCCACGACAAACTCCACCAGTTTCACAACCAATAAACAGAGGAACAAATGTCTGTAAACAACAAATAAATAAATAAAACAAAACAAAAAAGAAAATAAGTAAACTAAACTGTGTTTACTATTCGACTTTCAAAAGCGACATGCTTTTAATTTGAAGGCAAAACTCAACTTCTGATCTCTGCATGCTTTCCTTTGTTTGACTTGACAGGTTGTTGTTAGTGTTACTCACCTGTAAATGCAGCTTTGGGCATTTAGAGTATTTTCACCTTTTCTGTTTTTTAAATTTTAGTTCATATCGCCCACATTACATTAAGTGTCAGCAGCTACTAAAAAACTCAGTTGTTTTTTTCTTACTTTTTAGTGAACGTTGTTCTTCGCTATATCATAAAATGTCAGAAAAAAAGTTTCCATAAACATAGAGAGACCTCCAGGTTTGACATTTGTAGAACATGCATATCTTTTCTAATCCTGATCTGGACCTCCATGTCATTTCTGGTCAAAAATTACTCTAATTAAAGGAACAAACTAGTCTTTGGCTCTTAGTTAATTATTTCAACTGTTCCTCCTGGGTAAAGTGATCATGTGACGTAGGAATTGTATGATTAAAAAAAAGAAAGAATTTGATGCAAATAATTGCATTTGTTATGTTTTTTTTTCCTGACGTACACATAATGACGCAGAGATGCTTACAAATATACCTTTTGAGGCTACATGCATTTATACTTATATATAGACATATGTACCTCATTTGTTGCAAAGTCTCTCGGCAAGGTCAACCTCATCATTTACCTCATCTCGCAATTTAAGTTGATCTCAACCTTGTTGTAAGTATATGGAGCTGAACTGGGATCATAAAGTCTGTTAAAAAAATAATAAATATAATAATAATAATAAACTTTTGAAAATGGAAAACAAAATGTAAATTAAAGTTTAACTCCATGCAGGCCTTCCACTGTTGCCACACAAAGCTCTTCTAATTCTTCTAAATAGTGTAACATTTACAAAACATTTTAAAAAGTCACACAGATATCCTTTATGACTCAGACCACAGTTGATGTTTTCATGAAGATCTTGGATTTCTGGTCTTTCTGTTAATATCCATCCATCCATCTTCTAACACCCTTGACTCTGGTGGGGTCAGGAGGTGCTGGTGCCTATCTCCAGCGAAGCGGGGTTCACCTTGGCCAGGTCGCCAGTCCTTTCTGTTAATATATTATTCTAATTACATTTTACTGTCGGAGACGGAGTACGGTTTGAATATTAATCTCAGGGGATGTGTGATGTCGATGCAGTGTTCTTGTGAGAGAGCTCGGCATGTGGGTGGTGCGCTGAGAGCTTACAAAGAGAGGACTGTTGTGGGATTTGATGAAGCCCGTCTGATGAGTCCGGCTCTGAAGCTGTGCCAAGAGCCTTCAAGAGCCGTGGGCTCGGCTCATCAAACACAGACGACGAGAGCTCAGAGGTGTGTTTGAGGGTGTGAGTTTTATTCACAAATCCACAGGTGAAGTCATGAAAAGTCGAAAATGAGCCAAAAGGGAAAGGAAGGCCATGCCTCCAAAGCAGACTGAAAAGAGGGCAAGAAAGAGCATTTCAGCTGTTATAATAAAGTTTGGAAACTATTTACTCTTGATAATATTAAAAACTACAGGTGCATTGCTATGAGGATCTTCTCTGCAGAGCAGGTGATTGTAGACTGGCTACCAAAAGAGAGAGACTGACTAATGAGCAAGCCAATATCAGTTTTACCTGTGACTGCATTGTAGAGTAACAGCATCTTCACCCAAAACCAAGATGTCAAACTCATCTTGGTTGTGGGCCAAATGAAGGTAATGAATCCTTAAAGGGCCCGTTGTACCGAATGTGTTAAACCTGGTTACAAACTGTTAAAAAAATCAATTGATTCTTAAAATTAAGTAATATTATTGAACATCTTTTCAGTCCCTCCAGGGATTCTTTTTGTGATTTATTTTGCAGTAAAAATAAAAGTATTTGTGGTATTAATTTGGAAACATTTGCAATACTTGCACTTATTTGTAACAGTAAATGCGGCTTTTTATTCGCTGTATGGATAGTGGACTATAATCTGATATCAATTAAGACTGAGACAGATTTTTAGTACAAGTAAGACGGTTTTTGACAGTTTTTAAAAGAAAAATCTGCAATAAACTTCCAATTCTTAGCGCAAAAAAGAGCAGGGATTTGTTGATTTTGTGTGAATTTCCACAATAATTCTCAAGAAACTGGAGGAACTGATTGATATAATTTGCCGGTAAACAGATAATAAAACATAATATTTAAGGACACTTCGTGTTTAGTCGAGAATCTAGAGGGCCACATAAAAAGCTATGGCGGGCTGAATTTGGCCCACGGGCCTCGAATTTGACGCATTGTATATTTTGGCTCATAATAATGCATCAAAAAGAAGAAATGAAGTTCCCATAAAATGTTCTCACCACCTTGGATGTTTCACCCTTTTACTGCTGTTGCAAATCAATAAAATTGAGCTTTTTTTGACCAAAAAAATAAAAAATAAAAATCCCTTTAATATCAAAATGAAAACTGATTTCTACAAAAAATTAAAAAAAAAAAATAATAATAATAATAATAATAATAATATTGGCCAAAAATATGCACAATGAAATCAGTAATTTTGCTAGCTTTTCTAAAGCTTCAGTCAGTTTCAGCTCATGCAGATTTATCTTCAGAGAAAATTAAACTTTGACTGCAGTGATCCAGAGATTATAAGCAGCTCATCAAATATGTTCAGAACAGAACATATTTTACGCCATCTGGTGTAAATCCAGTGCAAACTTTGCATAAACAGCTACATGCTACTTTTATCATTTTCCCCCTGCACAATATATTATTTATTTCAAGATTTTACTTCCTGTTTGCATTTAAACAAGAGGCAAGGCAATCCCAAACTTATTTTCATTCTCTACCTCTGAAAATCATTTGAATCGACGCATTGAACCGAAGCGCCATCTGGTGTCAAGTTTTAGTCACTGCAGCAGAAAATGACCAGCAGCAATAAGGAATCAATATCTCAATCATATTTCAGTAATAAGGATACATTAGCATTCCTCTGTTACAGTTACAGTTCTGTGGAAACAATTTTTTTTTCTTTCGCAAGAAATATTCATGCATTAATGTCAAACCCATTATTATTATTATTATTATTATTATTATTATTATTATTATTATTATTATTATTATTATTATTATTATTATTATTATTTCTTTATTTATCTCAAAAAACAACCCCAGCAATCCTGAAAATAACATTTTACTCTTTCTAGATGTCTAGATGTGTTGGTAAGAAAAAAAAAGTTAGTATATCTTAATATCTGACCTCCTAAGAGTGAGTGTTAACCCCATTGGTGAAAATGTTTCCACTTCTCGAAACACTTCTTGCAGCCATCTTTTTGTCTTCGACACCTGTCCACTCCTCACTTGCAGCTTTTTGGTGTTATAAGGATATTATTTTCTCTCCACTCCAGATTGAGTCACATCACATTATCTCACTGAGATCAACAACTGGGCTTGAATCAATCCAGGACTGACTTTCCATTTCCTACCTCTCTTCCAGGCTAGGATGGGTTTACTGTTATGCTTGGATTTTTTTTTGTTGTTGTTGTTGTTGCTTAAATGGTTTTACAGCTGATGACACATTTTCCAAAATTTCCTGGGTTCTTCTGTCCAACAACTGGAAGCTGTTTATTGTAGACTTGTGATTTTGGGTTTCACACCTGCAGGGAAACTCCGACAAGTTGAAGTTCAAGCAAACTGAACCGCCTTCAAAATTAATCTTCAGATACTACATCGTTTTTAAATTATATTTTAATAAAACATTTCGCAAGGCAAATTGATAACAGTGAAATCATTTCTAGTTCAATAAGCTCCACATCACCCAACATGTTCAGGTTTTGTTCAGTTTTGATACCAGAACATTAAGTTTTAGTCAAAGGGCTTTCACAAAGGAAACAGTGCTGCTGTTGTTTTTGTATCCTGGTTATTTACTGACAACGAATCACACAAAACAAGGACAATATTAAACAGAGTAAATACTGATGAAGGACCCAACAGAGTGTCGACAGAGTCTTTTTTAATGGAAAATGCCAATATGGTGCACAGTAGAACTGAGGTGTAACTAAACATCAGTTCAAAGTTTTGGGGGGAACAAAAGCTAGGAAATTGTGGCACATTTATTTCTTTCAGTTATCCTAACCTTCTCAGGACATGTTAAAAAAAAGTAAAGTATATGTATTAGAGCAAAACATAGTTCAGAGGGAAGTTACGTGCAAAATACAAACTAGAAACAGAGTGAGAACCCTTCCCTTCTCATTTTATTACAACAAGCTATCACACAACTCTGCTGTTTGTCTGAATTACAGCGGTCCAGATTTAAAAATATAAAATATTACAAGGTCAGCTTTGCTTTTCAATCCCAGGAGCAGTGTGATGACTCCTCTGATTAAAACAAATAAAAGAACGAGGAACATAAACAAGAAACTGAAAAATTATTTCTTTAAAACATAAAGCTTGAAGTATATTTATGCTCTAGATATTCAATAACGTTTGAAAATTAAAACTGTTGCAGAGAGGAATTTCAGGAACAATTTAATCACCACAAGAAATGAATTTATTTGCTTAATGCCAAACAAATCAAAATAGAGGTATCAAAATACAGCAGTTCTTGGCACCTCTGGTAAAAGGTTGGTTGAAGGTTTGTATGAAAAACCTTCTATTAAGATTTTTTTAAAAAAATCACTGGTGCCACACCAATCACAATTCCCTAAACTTCCAATAAAAAAAAGTTAGTGAAGCGTTGAGGAGGTAATTCACCCATTGGCCCTGGACGGCTGTTGTTGGACACTATCTAAATGCCGACCAGTTGTTTGGGAAGCGTGACAGGAAGAAGCCTTTTCTGTCCTAACAATCAGGTATGTAAAGGCCGTTTGAATTAATTCCTAGAAAAGCACCTTATTCTCACTGTTAGGTATGGCGGAGGTTCTGTGGTGTGTGTTGGGTTTGTATCTCTCCTAAGTAGTCTGGAAATCTAGTTAAGGTGGATGGCATTGTGAACTGTTTCAGACACTGAAAGATTTCAAAATCAGTGAATCTCTGCCAGAATACTGAAACTGAATTGTCATAGGGTTTTTCAAGTGAAAAACGAGCAGAAAAATTTGGCTAACTGAATGCAGAAATGGTTTCCTTCATGGGCATCTCTCTTCCTGAGATGTAAATTCTATAGATGTCCAGATGGGGGAGCTGAAGAGCTGAGACTCTGGATGATCAGAGATGAGTTTGTGCGAAGAGGAATGGTCTAAAAATATGGTCTGTATGCCTAAAACTTGTAAAATATTATAAGAGAAGTAGGGGTGTAAATAAGTGTGGCACCAATGATTTGGTGAAAAAAGAGCAGATGTTTTTTTTTTCCCCACTTGTATTTACATGTAAAGGTAAAGTAAATGAAATGAACTGTATAGCCTACAGGTATGGTAGAGTGATACACAATTAATTAAGGGATTTTTACACATCTTTATAAAGGGTCCCATTAAATGTAGAGGGTCCTGTATTGTTTTCCTCTGTTTTCAAATACAACTAACAGAACATGTATGGCAAATATTCTTTCCATTTAAGTAGCAACACAAAATATCCCCGAAGTCCATTCTGTATCTGGTCTTCTGCACATTCCCAGTCTTCCTGGAGCTATTCCTGGAATCCACACCAGTGGACATTATTTCAGGAAACTCTCTGGCTGCCGTCTGCCTCATCTCTTTCTTGGCTGCCCTTCCATCTCACTGCTTCCTCCAGCGATTTTTGGGTTTCTCCTCACACTCCGGACCTTCGCACGTACCGGGGAGAGGTGGCGGGCTTGCTGGGGCAGCCTTTCCCGGGGTGGGTGCCTCTGAGCTTTTGGTGACGCTGCTGAGCAGAGCCGGAAGCTCGTGCGAGATAGCCTTCTCAATCTTCTCCAGCAGACATCCGTCAGTCCAGCTGCAGTGCTGGGAGAGTTGCTTGAAGTTGGAAATGGGGTTGACCCCAAAGAAGTCCTGGTAAGCCTCCTTGTCGGGCAGGTCGAACTTGCTGACGTTGCTCTTGGCCAAAATGGACTTGAAGATGTAGTACTTATCAGGGTCGTTCACGATGTCTTGGAAAACCTCGTAGGGGTCTCCGAACCATCCCAGCTTGTCGTGGTAGGTCTGAAGGTAGCGGTCTACCAGCAGAGCGTGGATGCGTACTCGGATGGCGTGCTGGCGGATAAAGGCGATCTTGTTTTCTATCTGATTCTCAACCACCTGCACGGACAGAGGCAAGTTTAAGGAACATAAATAAGAAAGCAAAGGCAAGAAACAGGAACTCGTAGAAGACTATAGCTTTGATTGGTGGTAGGCTGGGAGTAGGCTGCCTTTTAGTCATTGACAGTAGGAGAAGACGACGAGCCCTAAACAGGTATGGAAACTGAATGGAAGAATAAATATCATCAGTGCACCAAATGCTGGCACTGTTAAAGCTCATTAAAAACACCTGCCAATTAGGGCAACAACTAACTACTTTGGTAATCAATTATTCTGCTTTAAAAAATAATAATAATTAGCACATTTCACAGATTTTTCATTTAACCACTTAAGCCTTTTTTATACAATATGTGAAGTAGATTAAAGGACACAAATAAATACAATAATGAACCTATCAGATTTTCCCATGACCTCATCATCTGGGCTTTTTCTCATTGTTTAAGCAAATAGAAATTATTTTGGTGATTCTGACTGACCTAAAACAAAAAAAGTTTGGTCTCTCTTAACTTGAGACAGCGAGAGAGAGAGAGAAAAAAAGCTGTGTGTGTTTTTGAAAACTTCTGGCTTCAAATGTAGATTTTCAACAACAGCGGCCCAAAAGTGGAGCCTTGAGAAACTCAACCGCTAACCAACCCTTCACAGAATCCTTTTGAGGTTCCTGAACAGAACCGAATGAGCTTAACCTGGTTGAGATCCTCCAGCAGGGAGATTTCCTCCTTCATGAAGAGCTCTCGGCTGGTGTCCGGAGCATAGTCCTGCGGCCAGAAGGAGCTGACGTACACGCGAGGTGGCTCTGTGACATTGACGAGCGGCGCCATGCTCCAGAAGAGCGCCCCGTAGACCCTCATCAGGTCCTGCGTAGAGAGGCTATCGGCCTTGTTGAGGATGAGGCGAATCTGGGACTCGCGGCCCTTCATCTGGCGGAAGAGCATCTCCAGCTCGCCCCCCACATCCAGCTTGGTGGGGTCGAACACCAGGAAGATGAGGTCGGCTCTGTCGATGAACCACTGGCACACGTCGTTGTACGGGTAACCTGTGAACTTGAGCTGGGTTAGCTTCGAAAAGTCTAAAAGCTTTGTGGCTCTCTCCTCTCTCAACCTTTCTATGGAGGACAGGTTTTTGGACTGATCCTTACCTCTCTCCTGCTGCTTGCGGTTTTCAATGATGCCTGGTGTGTCCACAAAGGTGACCCTCTCCAGTAGCTTGTGGGGCATCTCAATGCCGACCAGTCGCTCCAGGAAGCCCTGACCGAACTTCTCCAGCGGAGAGAAAGACCTGGAACTGTCTGCTGCCATCACAATGCCCTCTATGGTCCGAAACCTCTCCCCGTGCATGATGACCGTGTACTCAGATGTGGTGGGCTCAGCACCTGGTGCAGGGATGAAAAGAAAGGGATTTTTTTCCCCCAGTGCACGCACCAAAATCAGGAACTGTCAGGTTTTATTTGTGCTAACCTGTGTAAAGTTCCTGGGGTGTGCCATGGAGACCCAAAAGGTAGTTGATCATCGAGGACTTTCCAACACTCCAGGGTCCGAGAAACAGAACCATTGGCTTTGAGGTGATCTCACCATCTGTAGGTGTGTGTTTATAAAAGGTAGGAGGAAGAAACCACCACAGATCCCAACCCCAGCACTAACCCTACTCCGCTAAATGATGCAGTGCGAGCGTAGAAGTTACTGGTTTACAGGTACTTGTTCTGGAACGTGCCTAAACCACCTGCCGGTAATTTCCATTAAAGCATTTGGTGAATTTTATGAACATTCCTTGAAAGTTGCATCCAAAACATCTACCATGGGTTCAGCGCTGGACCAAAAAGGAGGAAAAACACTGAAATAGAGGCACACACTAAGTAAAGTTCCCATATCAACACTGATACAAGAGCTTTCATTAGTGTGTGATACATGGAACCACACATTATAAACTTCCTCCATCGTTCTATTAACTCCAATCAGCTTCCCTGTCCTAAAGAAAGGCATCTCCACAGAATGATGCTGGAAAAAAAAGGAAAGGTTTGATTGAAACCACGTGTCCTTTTCCTTAAAACAAACAAACAAAAAAAAATGCTTTACTTTTGTGTTTTCTCTTAAATAAAATACCAACAAGTCCTCCAGTTTTGTAGGTGTAATGGGACTAGATGTGAAAAATTTCAAGGGTAATGAACACTTTTGCAAGGCACTGCTCCTACAGATTGATCTAGATTGGTCAGAGTTAGCTCAAGTCACTTTTGGTCTCGCCATTGTTCTCCAAAGGAAGAGCCAGCAGTACCTACCTGTAACTTCATGTTGCCTGAGCTCGTTGTACTTAAAGACTTGTACCATTGGCTTGATGGACTTATGGTAGATGTTTAACAGTCTCTTTATGGCGCCTAAACAGAGAAAAGCAGAGAGAGAGAGAGAGACAGACCCATAACAGCAAATGCCAAAACCTGCTTCCGCTGTAGATGATGAAAAACCCCATAAAATTTACTGCACAGATCGGAGGCAATAAAAGGCCTGCTCCGCCGTAGCTCATAACTTTTGTAACAGGAACCGCTCTGATTCAACAAACTGCAGAGGCTTTCATGCTCAGGACAGCATCACATTTGGTCTGATTAATCGGCCTCATTTGTACACACGCACTCATAAGGTACATGCGCACACACTTTGGCCCAGACATCATGAAGCAATCATCAGAATGGCTGCAGCACGACGACGCAAAAAAAAAAAAAAACCCGTCCCACTTATTTTCCTGCGAGCACATCTGGTTTCCTTTTGCATTGACGACGTAGGTGTAAACATTCAGATGCTGTTGTAGTTCAAGTCACGACTTCATTTCCACAGCAGCGGTCCAACAGACGTAACCAGTGGTGATGATGGATAGAGGCAATGTGTTTTAACTGTGTTTAATGGATGAGTGTCTTTCCCATCAGCTCTCAGGTACGGTGGAGCTTTAGGCCCAACATTGTGACTTTATTCTCATACTATTGTGACTTTATTCTTGTAATTTTGACCCTAATATTCCGTTTTATTTTAGGGTAACTCGTGCACCTTGAAAAGATTTCTTCTCATCAGTGTGATCGGGCCGATATTTTGCTCCTTACCGGAGAACTCTGCTGATGGTTCGGCTGTCGCCAGTCGCAGCATCTCCTCGATGTGGGAGCGGTCTCTCAGGCCCGGCCCGATGGCCTCATCCTCTGTGAGAGTGAATGAACATGCAGTGAGTCGCCAGGTGAATAAAAGAGAGCCGATCTAAATGCGACCGAAACAAGCTACGCTTCGCTACCAAACAGCTTTCTCATATCGCGATGTGAGTAATCTGAGTAAAAGTACTAGCCTCATAGCGTTGCCATGCTTTGTTCCTATGGAGACAATAGGGATAAAATAACACATTGTATTGTTTTAGCTCCAGTTTCCAGTATTTTGCAACCTCTATCTGGTTTTTTTCCACGATTGCCTCGTATTTAGGTATTTCCTCCTGCTAAAAAAAGCTTCCCCACAACATGATTCTGTCACCACCATTTACATTTTGTAGGTGGAGTGTTCCTGATTTACCACATTACATTATTTTGTTTAAAGAAGAGCTTACTTAAGAAAATACGTATTTTTTTATTATTATTATTTAAATAAATTCAGCACCCTCCCTCACTCCGGGTGGCATAAATAAAACAAAACAAATACATAATTAACACAAGAACAGAGTAAGAATCAATGAATTAATCAAAAATAAATGCAACCCAAAACACTCAAATCTCTTCCACACATCATAGGATCATTTTCTCAGGATTTTTATATTCTGATGTAGAAAGGGGACAAATATATCCAATCGTCACAATAATATCCAACAGTGTGCATGCAACGAAGCATAGGCAAGCCTCTTTCTATGAAGGCATGATTCTCTTAGCTCCTCTCTAACTATGCAAAAAGTAGCTGTCAAAGTGTAAGGGTCCAATGTTATCAGCTATTACAGAAGGGGATTGAAAAACTGAAGACAAAACCCAGTAATGTTCTCCCTCCCAAGTCCAACAATCTATGTTCATAAAACATAGATTTATGGAGGCATGCTGGATATCCTTGACTGCCATGATGGACAAAGAGCAAAGGTTTGTGACCTGCATTTCGACAACTTTTTGTACCTTTAGCTTGAAGCCGTGCTGGCTCCTCTGCAGGAACCTCCTCCAGCTTCATCCCCTGGTCAGAACCCTGTTCAGACTCCGGTGTGTCCTCTGTGGTTTCCTCCACTGCATCATCCTCGGTGCCGTCCAGAGAAGGTTCCTGGTCAGCCTGATGGCTGATTTCTGGTTCTGGGTCAGTCTCAGTAATCAGCTCAGGCTCTAAACTGACTTCTTGCTCTGCTTCTGCGTCTGGTTGTTCGGTCACTTCCGGCTCTTTCACTCGATCCTCCGGTAGCTCCTGTGACTCTGGTTTGGGGTCTTCTGTCAAATCTGGGGGTCTTTCCTCTGGTTCAGGCACCATTTCATCCTCAACTTCGTCTTCATCAGCTGCAGTGTCCTGACCCACGTCTTCATCCTCTACTTGAGATGATTCTCCTCGTGTTTCCCGCTCCTCTTCCTCAGGTGTCTTCTCTTCTGCCTCAGCAACAATGATGTCTTCAGGTACTTCCTTTTCCTTGCTTTCAGCACCAGATGTCGCCTCTTCATGCTCCTCTGCAGTCTCCTCCAGGCTCCGTTCTTCACTTGCAACTTCCTCAACAGAAGAATTGTCCTCAGTCGGATGTGCGTCCTCTACCTCTTGCTCCAACGCAGCCACCAGCTCTTCTTCATCACTCGACAGAGGCTTGCAGGGGAGGCACACGGCTCTCTCTGGAGCCGGGGTGTCATTGGACGAGGTCTGGCTGGCATCAGTTGTGTCACATCCGCAGTGGAAGAGGTCTCCATCTGGCTGCTGGAGCTGAAGGCGCATTCGATGCTCCTCCTCGTGAATGGAGGACTCTGTCCGGAGAAATGAAGGTGTTAAAGAACATCAAACAGCAGCTCACAGGGCTGCTCTAATAAAAATAATAATAACAATAATAATGAATCTCCTTTCCTGCTCGCCATTAATCATACTTTTGCCTCCGAGAGACTTGACCTGCACATACATCCATTTGTTCTTTTCTAGACTTCTGCTTTTTTTTTTTTTTTTTTTTTTTAGCAATTATGTTTTCTAGCTTTGGATGCTGTGCAACCGGAAGAATTTTTTTTGTTCTCATTTTGTAACTTTGGGACAATTGCTACGATTGGACCATCTGCAGGACATCCTTTAGACTAAAATGTATTATTTTTTATTAATATTTTTTAAACTATTACTTAGTGCTGCTCTTTCACTTAAACTTTGTTACCATGCTTTTATGGATCAAATACAGCTACCATGACTTCTATAAAATCATATCTAACAACACGGGACTCTTTTGGCATCCCAATACATGGAGGCATGCTGGATATCCTTGACTGCCATGATGGACAAAGAGCAAAGGTTTGTGATCTGCATTTAAATTTAACTGCCTGTGGTACAGAATGTGATGTGAGACTCTTAAACGAATGCCGACAGTTCGTGTTACAAGACAGATTCACTACGAGGGAGGAGGATTAAAAGGTTTTGGCAACTGTCAAAGACATCAGATGTTTTGTTAAGTATTTTGTCACTAATTAAGAAGATCCTGTTGAAAATATTTGTTTTGATCAACTCAGATAGACCTCCGGTAGTTAAACTTCATTTCCTCGCCGTTTGTGATTTTCATACTTAAAGACTCAATTGAGTCTAAGAGATGAAAGCTAAACCTGTGCTTACCAAACCATTAGTGTTCAATCGGTCTGATCTTTTGTCGCCAACAACGGATGTGTGGAATTGTGTGCTGATAAATAAACAAGTTTCTAACATTTTGTGTGCCACAAACTAAAACTTAACTGTCGAGTGTCTTGTAGGCAAACAGTTTTCTATCAAGTGTCCAACTTTTAAAAGTCCATAAAATCAGGTTCGTCCAATACCGTTTAGTTAAGAAATTGTATAATTTCAAGCCAATGCTCACCTAGATGTCAGAGAGGTCGTTATTAGAACAATATGTACCTTCCAGTCCCCCAAAGTACTGTCCAGTATTGTCCCCAACCCTAACGTAAGAAATGTCCAGTGTGTTCCCATCATGTTGTTGTCACCTCTTGGGGCTCTAAGGTTTTGGCTTACCACCTCCCAGTGGGGTAGTCAGCCCCAACAGCTACTGAACGTGTAAAAAACAATACAATACTGCAGTAATGTTATGTTATGAGGTGTTATTATGCAGACTTTGCCAAAAGTAAAAGTAAAATTCAGTCCAAAATACAGTTAAGGGGCCACATTGTGCCATTTTGTTATGTTAATAAATATCTGTGAGAACAAAAAAAAGTGAATTTTCAGAGTTCGAGGAGTCGTGAAAGCAAATTTCCATAGGAAACAGATAAAACAGAAGATGTTGACTTCAGGCTGCAAAACATGACAAAAGTGCAAAGCCAAAATAAATCTATCGTCGTCCAGATGTGGCTCAAAGGAGGTTGGGTTGATCAAATCGGCCAACCAAGTCTGACTTTGAACATCTTTGATTGGGCCAAATTTGGTTGAAGCCTGTAAACGGGAAAAGTCCAGTTTATTGTTACATATAAACAAGGAAGGTCCAAACGTTGAATAGCCGCGATTGTGAGTGTGTTTGCAAACAATCTGCATGTTTAACACATTCAGTGCAGAATAATGTGAAGCCTCCATTAAATTTTTTTGTTTTACCAAGATACACTATCCATCGTTTACCTTTAGAAATAATCCTTAGTATTGGATCAAAATCTTTAGCCATCCCTCATTTCTTCCTGTTACCTTCTGGAGGACTCACTTTCCTGAAAACATTCAGAAACGTCCCAGCTGGGATTCATCCCAAAGACCTTTCTGCATCCCTCTGTTTCTGTTTATCAGTCAGCCATAAAAAGCCTCCTCAACTCGACGAACGAAAACTCTTGACATCTTTTTTAATGGTTTTCGCAGGTTTGTCAGAAAGGAAAATTGAAAGTGAACATTTTTTAGCCAGAAGTTGCAGATGTTGTAATTTGACCAAACTCAACAACTTTTATACCACATGTGTGGACATCTTTACATGTCTCTTTGTCTTTCAGTTTTTAAGCCTCTCTAGATATCCAGACATTCAAATATTATTTGTTTTGGATTTGCTTGGGGTTTTTTTTATTGCCTGTTTCAGTTTTACAGACCTTCGGAAAACCTTGAGGAACTATTGATCAAAGCCACTTCAAAAGATCTTAGTACATTTTACACAATCCTGTGTAAAGATATCAAGAGCGGCACAGTAATGGAGAAGAAATCTCTCTTGGCTAAGGTCTTATAATACCCATCGTGAGCAGACTTAAGTGTACCGAAGGTGTCTATAATTGAATGACTCGAGAGAGGAAGAAGAGTAATCTGATCCACGTCTGTACAGCTTCAACTCTGATCATGGTTTGGACGCGATCCAGACGGGTGCAGTGGCATCGTTTGAGGTCTAACATGAGCCAAAGAACAAAAAGCTACAAGGTTTTACAATTGTGGACTAACTCGTGTTTATTAGATCTGTCTGATATTGCTGGCAAATGGAGGGTGGTTAGAATCTAAATGAAAGGCAATATTGGAAGAAAACCTGTTAGAAAACACAAAAGCCTAAGAGTTGCATAAGGTTTTATCTTTCAGCCAGAGGTGCAGTAAAATGGTGTGAATCGAGCCATGTTTGTGTTTTAGAATGGCCCAGTCAAAGTACAGATTCACATTTGTTAGTTTATCAAAGGAAACCTTTAAAAATATGTTTGCTGTCGTGATGTTCAAGGTATGTGAATGCTTTTCCAAAACACTTTACCCAGTTTGAGTTAAAAACATTCAGATCCAGTTTAAATAATTGTCTGACTCATCAATTGGAGAATACCTGGTAATTACTTTAACATTTGGAGCGCTTATAACAAGACTTTATCACACTTTTTCTGCATTCTTGTAAACACAAAATGGCAGCATAAAGACAGGCTACATCTTTCTTGAGTAATCATAAACACAAATTTGAACACTTAAAAACACATTTTTAATCCAGAGAATTGTTCGCTACCATTCTTGATAAATTTGATTTAATCTCTGTTAGGAAATAAGATGAATAGTTTGTTCTGTAGTATTAATGTCAGCTTTTTATAATTATTTTCATGGTATGCACAAGGTTAGAGCAGACAGGATGGGTGTTACTCGATTGTCTTGGCCCGGTTTAAGTCCAGGCCAAAATCTAAATGAGAATCTTCAGTATCAATGCTTTTCTGCAGACACTAACTAATTGACTTGAGATATTTAGCCAAATTAAGACAATATATACATATTTTATATTAAAAGATTACAGTCTGGTAAAGTGACTCACTCAAATCCCAGAACTAAATCCAAGCATGGATTTGTGGCAAGAGTTGAAATTTGATGTTAACAGATCCTCCCATTCAGTCTGACTGGACCTGGAGTCCTTTTCTGACATTCTCAATCTGCAACGCGAGACGTTAGACCACAGGTGTCAAACTCCAGTCCTCGAGGGCCGGTGTGCTGTAGTTTTTAGATGTGCCACAGGTACAAAACACTGGAATGAGATGGCTTAATTCCCTCCTCCTTGTCTAGATCAGTTCTCCAGAGCCTTAATGACCTAATTATTGTCTTCAGGTGGTGCAGCAGGACACGGGCCCTTGAGAACTGGAGTTTGACACCCCCGCGTTAGACCTTGAGTCTCCTGTTTGCGGGTTTTCCTCCCTTCAAGAACGTTGGAATACAATTAATGGCAATTGCCAAAAATGCTCCCTGACTCCAGCAGCAGCAGCAGCAGCAGCAGCAGCAGCAGCAGCAGCAGCAGCAGCAGCCTGACGCTGGGGCCTGGTCAGAGCGCAGGCCTGCGGGGACAGAGCGGGACAGGTGCCTGGGTTGCTGGACGCCCAGAAATAGTCCCACAATGAGTCAGAGGGCGAAAAGAAGGAGGGATAATTCCACTTCTATTTTCAGGAAGCGTGACGCTCGACACCCTCTCTGCGATTGTCATGAGGCCGCGCTCTGGCTCCTGCAGGAGCTCCGGCCGCGAAACCACTCAGGGTCTCCTCCAAGAACAATAAATAACAGCAAGATGTCATAAAGTCGGCATATGGCGGCAATTAAACGTAGCAGCCAGAGTGAGACAGTCTGATTGTGTGTGAGTGCATGACAGATTAGCGGCTTGGCAAGCGGAGCAGACGAAGGCCTGCAGACATGTTTGACTCGACACTGATTGCATTCAGAGTTTAATGTCTGTTTCAAAACTAGGTGTGTTTAACACATTGAATATGTAATAATACAACATATTTTACAGTGTAACTGCAATATATTCGACATGTAATGCAGACTTGAAGTCTTTGGGGAGTTTTTGGAAATACACAAGGAGATGTACTATAAAAATATGAAATATTTAATCTTTTAAATCACACAAATGTTTGTGAACATGCAGAGTGAAATGCTGTAATAATACAGAAAATGTCAAGTTTTAAACAACACAAATGTCCCGAAGATGTAAAAAACACCAGAACATTTCAGTTTGAGGTGAACAGACGTTTACCGTGAGAAACTGTTAAATTACAGTAAAAATGTGTTTCAGCGTTGGAACGGAAATATTCATACACTTAGCAGGAAATGCTTTATTCTATTTTTTATATATTCATTTAGAGCGTAGCTGTGGGATTTGGGTCAAAGTGTGTGGCTTGAAGTTTGTCTTGTTCTCGCAAAGACGTCACAGAAACAGTCTTTGCATTTGGGTGTGTGATGTCTGTGCATTCCCGAGAGGTTGGAAGAGATCATTATCAGTCTAACAACCGTATCTGATGACGACTTTGTCTGACAATATCCCGACACCTGGTCGGCGGGGGTCAAAACGAATCGGCACAAGGACAGACAAGAAGCCGCGACATTAAGGGAGAGTCGATAAAGACCCCAAAACGGCATAAGATGGAGCAAAACGACCAGCCGGTTCTGAACAACACATTCAGTTCAAGCCAGACCAAACCAGAAGCGGGAAGACGGACGAATTAGACTGGAGGTCTGCACTGAGCATCCACTGTAAAAAATGATTGGATCGATTCACATTTAAAGCAGAAAATTCTACCAAAACTGTTAGGAAGTTTACCAAAACGGTGGCATGCGTACACATTAAGTGGACATCTGATTTGAATCAGTCCTTTTTTTTTCTTTTTTTTTTGTTCAAGAGCGTTACAAGCGAAAACTAAACGTTCATTTGTTCCTAAATCTGGTTATTTCATTCATCCGGCCTCCGTACCTGCAGCCGACAGAGCCAGGAGACACAGCAAGCGGCACGCAGTCGCCAGAAGCTTCATTTTGGCTGCCAGAGGACGGCTGATCATCCCCCTCGGATATATATACCACTGCGGCTGAAGGTCAGAGGGCACGCCGCTGGGGGTGGGGTCGCTTTGAGTGTCAGAACAGCTGCCCGATCCAGTCGGGAGTGCTGAGAGGAGCGGAGCAGAAAAAGGCGGGCTGAACGCTTGTGGTTTAAAGGGAGTTGGAGGCCTGAATCTAAAACAGCCAAGATAGAAACTTTAGCTCTAGTTCCATTGACACTGATGGACGGATGGATGGTTGTGGGTTACAGGACTTTGTGGATTTAAAGATGGCCTACCTCCTCAGCAAGGAAGCATTTACGTCACAAATCCAGGCTGAGAAAGAGAAAGGTAAAGCCCTCCACCAGGAAGAAATGGACAAACTCCAGACTTCCTACGAGGAGCTTCGCGCTAAGTGTGAAGCCGACGTTGCTCTGGTGAGGCAGGAGTTTCGTGAAGCGAGGGCCAAAGAGCCATCTCAAACGATGTGTTTCAAAAAACAGATATCACACTTCTGCAAAACACTGAGAGAAGTTTGCAAAGCTCAAACTTTCATACAAACTCAACAGCAAGTGCGAAAAAGATGTTTCTGGACTGAAACAAGAGAACGTCTTGGACCAGGAGAGAAAAGCCAACTCGGAAAGAGCAAAGCAGGACCTCCAGCAAATTGATGAGCTGAGAAGGATCGTCTCTGAAGAAATGACAAAAGAGTTCGAGTCGCTGCAGGAGAAATTCAGGGCATTGGCGAAACATTTAAAATGTAGCCAATCTTCTCTGCAGCAACAGGTGGAACAACTTCAGCTGCAGATCACTCGGGAGAAAAAAAGCTCGTCTGGACGAGTCAAAGGAGGACGTGGCGATTCCCAACAAGGCCACAGCTATGAATGCCGCCCTCTGAGAAAATATCAAGAGATCAAACTGCTGCTAGAGAAGGAAAGGGGTGAACAGGTTGAGGTGGAGAGGATTAAAGGTTTGTACCAGGAGTTAAAATGCAGGTACGAAACCGATGTTGCTGCATTGAAAGAACGAGCAGAAAAAATACCAGCAGCAGACGAGTTGTGAAAAAAGTGTTCATTAAGAAAGAGCAAATGAGGATCTGCAGCCTGCCAACACTCTGAGCTGAGAAGGAAGATCTCAGTGACGGAGGAAGATCCAGAGAGCCAGCTTGACCAGGTTCAAGTTTTAGGTTTAGAGCGGATTTAGTGTCCACGTAAGAATCCTTCTGATTTATTAAAAACGACGGCATTTGTGGATTGAGATGCGAGGGGAGTCTCAAAATTCACACACAAATGCAGTGCAACTCACAGGCCAGAAACAGCTGGCAAAGCAAGATATACAAGTGTGGATCTCATCCTGTGTATTTGTGAATCTTTTTTATTTGTGAATTATGAAACAGTTTTAGCTCCATAAGGCCCAGTTTGACTCAATGGTTCATATTTTTGCTAAATTACCAACAAGTAACTACAATAAAATCAATTCTAACTTTAATACAACTCTTAAAAAAAATAAAAAATAAATAAAATGTCGCCACCTAGTGGCCAGACAGTTTTATATGTAAAATAAAAACTGAAACAAGAGAGTGTAATAAAAAAGTACAAATTTTATTAATTTTTTTTTACTTTTTCTTTTTTTTTTTTTTTTTTAAACAAAGGCCGGTTCATCCATTTTTTTTATAAACAAAATATAACAGCTTGGCATCGCCCTGGACTGATGAGAAAATTTTTTTAAGTCACACAAAATATATAAAAAAAGTCTCGTCACTATAAATGGAAAACAAGAGACAAAAAAAACAAAAAAAAACTAAAGAGCTGAACGACAGAGGTTAAACTGCATCACGGAAAACAGCTTAGAAAACATAAAAGGCAACAAAAGAGAAACAAAAAAAAAGATTTAGGCAGTACAGAACAAGTGCTTCATATATATATATATATATATATGTATATATATATAAAAAAATTCATCAAAAGGACAGCCGCGCTGCCAACAAAATTTACAGAAACATGAAGGGGTGAAACGATTTTCCGACTGATAACCACACCTGAGATTTAGGCTGTGGATCAACTAAGATCAGCGAAACGCTAAACCCTTCAACAAAGCTTCACAAACAATATGTAATCCCCTCCCTCCCCGTCTTCCCACCCATGTTTGGCTTGAAAATACTACTCTAACCAGCTGATGAGTGAATGAACAAAACCCAAACATCCCACACAAAACAGTGTCACAGAATGCAAAAAAAAATAAAAAGAAAGAAAAAAATCAGAACAAAAACCTACTTTAAGACAAGAAAATAAAAAAATATATAAGATGCATTTGGTTGGCAAAAGAACACACAACATCAATAGACAGAAACTAATCCAAAAGAAGGAATGTTTACAGCATCAAATCAGCGACTCGAATCGAGTCTGACAGGAGAGAGGCTTTGCAGCGGGGGGGGGGGGGGGGGGGTTTCCAGTCAGAGTCCCAGCAGAAACATGAGCAAAGTAACATGAGGTGCACAGGGGCTGCGGGGCATTTCAAACAGAAAGTGGGGCTGCGCGGGGGCGAGGGGGATTACGAGGGGCACATCTGCAATTCTCTTCAGCTCTTCAACGTCAAAAACTTCGCTGTTAGTGTTTCTGATGCTCTGGCTTCGGTTTCCCCCGCTAAAGCCGCGTATGGTTAAATTTGTCTCTTTTGTAAATCGATTTGTTTCCCTAAATTAATTGAAGAGTTACAGTCTGTGTTTGTACATTAGGGGGAAAGAAAAACACTCCGACTCCTGTTTTCTTGGAAGTAATAACTTCAGAAAATGGAGGCACCAGGCATGAACCGGTTATCTGTTCGAAGGAATATTTAAGTTTGAGGCGTTACCGTCTAAAAAGGATGTATTATTAATAAGTTGCCAAGTTAAGTACTGGAGTTTTCTTGGGATGAAAATGGGAATCGCTCCCTTTCTTCTTGCTTGCATCGCCAACAAATCTCTCAATTTGGAAATACTCCCTAACCCCAAAACACACAAACGGTTATTCATCATAAGTATAATGGACAAATATATTATCTTAGCAGCTGCTGCAATAATTTGCTACTGTTCTTTCTGTAAACAGAAGCACATAAAACAATTTCTGCCAATCAAACTGGTCCGTGCCTGGTGCCTCCAGTCAATGAAGTTGCAGGATGTGTTTGTAAATCAAGTTCTATAGCCAAACTATGTCTAAAATAATAATAAAAATATGCATATGTAGCCAACTCCTATACTTCTGGCTCACTTGTGGGTCAGGAAAATAAAATAAAATAAAATAGTCTCATTTTGCACATATCACCAGCAGGGATAGCTGTTGCTGTTCCGTTTTGAGATCTAAAAATGACAAATTCTGCAAGAACTGCGACACCATTGTATTTTTACTCAACGTTATCAAACCATGAGAATCTATTGCTGGTTAAACTTTGTGGGATTTGTTTTTTTCTTGCAAGAGAAGACACCAGAAATTTAATTCCTGTGTTGTCGAGTTCAACATGTCATCTGATTAAATCTCTGGGGGGGAAAAAAAACCAAAACAAAGGAAAGGTGACTTATTGCAGGTACTTTTGGCCTCGGCTTGTTGCGCCCCTGCAGATCGCCATGGTGACTAAAACAAGCACCTCTTAAGTACTACATTCTTCCATTTAAACACGTCAAGTTTCATACACGGTGCATAGAGAACTTCACCCTATGTTTAAATGATAGCGACAACGAAAAAGAAAGAAAAAAAAGGAACAAATGTACAAAAGATGGAATTGCATAAATCCCAACATCTCTAGTGCATAGTCACCAAGACCAGATGGTGGATTCAGGCCCTAAGGGGGAAATGCTGGAAACATGATTCATGCCCATCTGTTTCAGAACTTCGATGGAAATATTTGTAGATTCCAAAGAGTCTGATTCAGTCAAACCGTCTCGGGTTGATCGCTTATTTACAAAAATGCGGCACCTGAATGTTTTTTATGCAACAAGCTGACATTAAGTTAAAAACGTAATGGTGCATTTTTCTCCTCCCTCCTGTTAAGAACAAACAAAACAAACAAAAAAACGGTAAATGAAAAAAAAAAAAAAAGTCAACTAATTTTAAATTAGGACAAAACCTTCAATGTTATATATAAAACATCTAAACTGAAAGACCAAAGAAGGAATTCAGCTTACTACTAAGGGCTTATTTAGAGTTTAAAAACAGCTTTTTTTTTCTTTTCTTCAAGTAAGATTTTATGTGTTGGTTCAAATTTTCAAATTTAGTATTTAATAGCTTAAGATTTGACAGCCACCAGAAATATACGAAAAACAAAAAACATGTGATTAAGGATCTCCTTGCTTATTGTGTCGTTACATTCATCTTTCTGATAAACTGACTCCGTTAGATGTAGCTGCACTGTCAGGAGTGACAGAAAGAGGGCGACGATGATTCCAGGACTATATGGAGAGCACGCACAAACGAGAAACATCAGGGGGGCTAACAGCCTTTCTTTTTTTTTTTTTTCTCCTTTCATTTTTTTCTACAAGTAGACCGTTTGATTATTCAAGTAGCTGCAGAGATCCAACAGATCCTGCACGCTGACCCTCCTACCTCTTCAATACTCCGAAAAATTACAGTACAAAACTTGACGCAGAGCTTAAACCACTGGATTTAGGAGTTTAGGTAATGCCAAAGACAGATTAACATGAGTAGTCAAGCTCCTGGAGGGAATCTTACAGTGAGTAGGGTGTCTTAAGTGTTTGTGTGCGTGTTGGAGGGGCGGGGTTAGGCAGGAGTTCAGGGTGGGTGGGGGCGGGTCAGTTCATCAAACAGTCTTCGCCCTCCGTGTCCGTGTCTGTGTCCGAGCAGGCGGTGTCCATGGCAACGTGGGTGGGGCTGACAATGACTGCTCTCCTCTGCTCGTCCTCGGAGCTGCCTCGTCTCTCCTGGGTGCGCTCGATGTGCTGGATGGCCTGGGAGGGGATGAGCAAAAAACAGGAACATTTTTTTAGAGTTAGTGCTTTAGAGTTAGTGGAACCATTGCTCATAGTTAGCGTTTTAGCAGAACTAATGCCGATTGTTAGTGCTGTAGCGGAACCAATGTTTATAGTTAGTGCTTTAGTGTTGGTGTAACTAGCTTTCATAGCTAGCATTACCGATGTTTATAGTTAGTGCTTTAGCGTTGGTGTAACTAGCTTTCATAGCTAGCATTACCGATGTTTATAGTTAGTGCTTTAGCGTTGGCGTAACTAGCTTTTATAGCTAGCATTAGCGTTAGCAGTACCGATGTTTATAGTTAGTGCTTTTAGCGTTGGCGCACATGAGAACAAGCTCCAACCTGCACAATGGTGTCCAGGTTCTGTCTGGAAGTGGACACGGTGCTGGTGTGGACAGATGGGCTCATGGTCACCACAGTGACGTGATGGTGTTGGTTTAGTGTCGGAGCTGGGACGATGACAGTGGGGTGGTGGGTTGGGGCAGGCGGAGTGGGCGGAGCCAGCACCTGAAAGACAGAAGACCAAATGGAACCCAAAGTCCAAATCTTATTTCCCCCCCAATGATTCTCATGGATCTGGAGCACAGGGACTGCCAGGAGAGAGGAGCGTCTCTGACCTGAGGACTGTGTGTTTGTCTGTCGGCGGCAGCGGCGTGGATCTGCTGTAGCCGCAGCAGCGTCTGGCTCTGGATGAGGGCCTGCTCCTCCTCCACCTGCTGGGTGATCACCTTCAGACGCTCTGGGTGCAGCTGGCCGTCCAGAGACCGCACCTACGAGCAGATACCAATCCAGTCAGAGCTCGTCCTTACAAGAGGGGTGTGGAGTATTCGTGACCGCACACTAGTTTACCCACAACACGCATTAATTACAGAAAAAGAAGGGGGGACTTCTAACTTAAGGTTTTTTCCAATAAAGAGTTCACTAAATTTAGTACTTTACTGGCTCTATAAAGGCACCCAGAGAGCGAGCTTGGAGCCTACAGACAGTCTACAGTAAATGTTAGGTTTTATTAACCAGACTTTTTCCCTAATGTTCCCGCTACAAACGTCCACAGAACTACTGTAATATTCCGCTAAAGTCAAAAAACACACAAATTTGTAATAGAGGTTTTTCTATTAAATAAGAAATACAATTAAAATCACATGTAATTAAGTTAGTTTAAGATGCATGCTGATGTCCATCAAATTTCTGACATCTATATTAGATCAGGACAGCCCTAATTTAAAACAGTTAAATAATGCTCAGATAAACATCTGGAAGCTGCTCTGAGCTCCACATACTCAGGAGGAAATTTACACTAAAGTATACACACAGGTCATTGAAAATTATGGCGTAAAAGTTCCAGAAAGGAAGAAATGCTTCGGATCTGTGACAAAATGAGATCTCTTTAAAGAGATCAAACTATTTCTCAAGATGCTGGCGACTCCTCCAACTTCACGGTCTGGTTGAGTCAGCTGTGTCTATAATTACGCTCACACAGGTGTCAATGTTTAACCTCCCCCTCTTGTTCGAGTTTCTGTTTGTGTGCAGCACCTGCTGTTCAGGTAGATCCAGGATGTGACCCAATCAGGACCTGGCTGCTGGGCTGATAAATGTGTCGGCGCCACAATCGGCATTGTGTTTGAGTGTTTGCTCTCCTAAAGCGTAGCTTAAGGGCCTTATTGGCTCAACATCAAGCGTTCAAATACGTGGGGAAGAGTTTATAATGATTAAACGCACAGCTGAGATCACCTGCTCCTCCAGCTGCATGCGAGCCGAGCGCTCCTTGTCCAGCTGCTGCCGCAGCTCGATCATCTCCCTCCTCAGCTCCTCCACCTTCTCCTCCTCCAGTGTGTCCGGAGACCCGATGCCTTCGTCCTTCTCCTCGGCTCGCCTCCTTTTGGGCGAGGAGCCGCTGAACTCCTGCAGGAAACAAAACACCAAGTTTTAGGGGCGCGATTCCTAACTGAGCGACCGAATCGGACCAGAACTCTGTTTGGAGGCAGAATAAAAGACTTAAAATGAGCTGAAAGTGCAAGAACTAAGTAACCAAGAAAAACACAAAACAACACCTCCAGCTATAAAACACACCTCACCGCATGCTGCTCAGGCGTTACCAACACCTGCTTTCAAGGTGAAATACAGGGCGACATTTTTGTCAAACAAGTTCTGGTCTGACTAGTCAGTGGTGTCTGGTGAGTTTTTACATTTTTTTGTAATAATTATAATACTGGCTGAGAAAAATCTATAGGGTGAGTTACCCAGAGATGTCATATACCACATTGTTAAAGAGGCTGGGAAATTTAGATTTCAATCAAAATAAGACATAAAGAAGTCAACATAAAGATTCATTATTATTCTGATAATCACCATTTTAGATGTGAACCTTTTCTGAAATCTTGGGCTGGTTGCAAACATCAACATTTACCAATGTTTCCAATGTTAAACGTTCAGCTTCATGGTTTCACCAACTCAAATTTAAGACTTAAAGACCACTATGGACGGAATTTAAGACCTCTTAATTGTACAAACTTCCTTCAGCCAAGTGGCCATAAATTTACAATTATTTATTATAAAATCAAAAAATGACAGCTAGCAAGACAGGTTATATTAGAAGCTAGTTAGCGGTAGCCTCAACTGCCTTGTGTCACAGGATGTAATGTGGATGTCTCAAATCTTTGCCTGAGAAAAAAAAAAAAAAAGGATACGAATAATGCTGCCAAGACTAAATTTAGGACCTGTGACATTTAAAAAACAATGAATTCAAGACATTACGGCCTTAATTTTAGATGCATGATTTTAACTATTTAAGGATGCACGGCCACCCTGACCCTTATTATTAACACTGGCCCAGTTTTACTTATTGGGTGGCTATTAACGTGTTAGAAAATGACTAACGTCGCCCGATATCAATGTTAATGCTGATATAGCAACACAGCAAATATGTACAGGAAATGTCACAGAGGCAAAAATACAACAACACTGAGGACGGAGGTTTAAAACCAATAAAACTAGAGAAAACGTTTCCGGTCACATGCAAAAATCTACAATTAGCGTTCTAACCTGGATGAAGCGTTTGAGCTGGTTGTTCTGGGTTAGCAGCTGGGTTTTTTCCTGCTCCAAGGTAAAGATGTAGTCCGCCGTTTGTTGAAGGATGGCAGCCTAGTAAAAGGAGAAACCAGCAGCTCAAATTAGGGTTGAAAAACTCTAAATATTGTCAGTGAAAAAGGAACAAAAGAGACTTTAAAGACCCGGAGTTGCTCATTATAGCGCAGGAGAATCTACCTTGCTGAGCTTCTCCCCGTCTGTGTGTGGCAGGAGTGTTTTGAGGGACTGAAATCCAGCGTTGATGCTCTGCATACGCCGCCGCTCGTTGCTGTTGGCGATTTCCCGACGGATCCGTCTCTCCTGGTCCTGGGCCGTCTCTGGACTGAGGGGGATGTTCGCCAGGCTGGAAGACATCGGAAGGAGAATTAAAAATGTTCTCCTTTATCCACATCTTTATCCACAACGTCTCAGTTATCCACATCTGCACACATTCAGCACTTCTTTTTCATCTTTGGACCTACAGAGTTGGCGCACAGCTTCAAACTCTGGCTGTGGGGATGAACTCAGACCTGAGCCTCCAGGGTCACATAAAGACAGTTACAAAGTCGGCCTTCTGTCACCTGAATAACATTTCCAGGATTAAAGAGCTATTGTCCCAGCAGCAAGACCTAGAAAACTCGTCCATGGAACATTGATCAACATATTTGTTGCACGTTTGTTTGATGGTTTTGATGATGTCTCACGAATTATGTTCTTGTGGGGCAAAACACTTTGAACTGCTGTGTTGCTGAAATGTGCTGTACAAATAAACTGACCAGACTTTTCTTTAGACCTTTAGAGATTAGCTGGGCAGCTGGTGGGAAGCTGGGATATGAAGATGGAGCTGAATCTGTGATTAAAAACGAATACACTCATGTTTGATGATGTAGTGCGGCCAAATTAAAACCTAAAACTGATGCCTTGTTTTATCTCCTTTCAAAGTAAGCCTAAAAAAGGGTTTAAGTTTATTTTTAAGTGAAAAAACGTGGGGAAATAAAATGTTTTGATACATATTACAATTTATGCATTAGTTTTACCTTAAAAAACTAAAAAAGAGCACAACTACGAAAGAGAAACAATAAACTTAGTCTGAATGGGAAGCTTCGAACCTCTAACTTATAGCTTTGATGGTGACCTCTTCACATTCCTGACGTCTGGCTCCAGAGGTCACGAGTTTGGCTGAACTTGCTGCCCCTCTCGAGCTCACAGCGCCGGGCGGCGTGCTGGTAAAAAGCCTCGCAATTATTTACTGTGAGGGGGCGGGGGCAGCAGTAACGACATAAACGGTCACAACAAACCTGAAGAACCGGATCTGCAATGTTGAAGTCGGAAAGTCAGAAAGCAACACGGCTCACGTGGTTGTAAAAGCTTGCAGGCCACGCTAAGCTGCCGCGATCTGCTGTCTGATTAAAGAGACTTTCCTCACAGGAGACGTTCTGTGTAAAGCACTTTTAATAAGCAATTTTTTAAAAATATTCATACCCTTGAGGTTTATTTTATTCCCTGTGAATTAAAGCTGCAAATTGCATTTTTGTTTAATTTCTGAATTCTAGTGCAACAGAAGCTTGCTTAAGTTTCTTTGGGATTTTTCTTAACCATCTATCGTTTGTTGGTTCATTGTTTTCAAATACCTGTAAAGAAAGAAAAAGAAAAAGAAAAAGAAAAAAAATCAATAAAAATGTATATTCGACATACATTTTCTCATTTTAGAATAAGACTGCCAAGTAGAATCACCTTGAATGACATTTGAAACAGTAAATATTGGATTTTTGAAGTTCTGTGTGGAAAAGGAATTGGTTTCTTACCAACCTTGACCTCAAAACTTAACATGGCTTACTTTTGTAAAAAATAAACTTGATTATTTTATAGCTCAAATAAACAACGTTTCATTTGAAAAATAATGCACACTCAATTTTTGTTGCTGTTTTAAAACAGTGAATATTTTACAGCAACAAATGCAGTAAAAGCAGTTCCAGGTCAATTAACTGAGATTTACTCTAACCATGAAGGTATAAGACTCACATATTGTGCCAACACTTTATGGCAACACCTACATGTTGTTAAAAGTTGGCAATTTTGCCAGAATTACAACTTTTAAAAGGTTTTACATCGATGAATAAATTAGAAAGTTTATTCATATAATGTGTTGCTAATATAAACAAAGAATGTTTAGTTTAAAAAAATACACAACTTAGTTGAAACCAATCTCAGAAAAGAGATTAAAAACAAGCCAGCTGTAGAATGATGTCACATTCTGGAGAAATACGCTTCCTCTCATTTCTACCGCTAGGGGGCGCGTCTTCCAACGGTAGCGGTTAGTGAAATGTGACACCACCTGCAGAAGCAGCAGGCCCCCTGGCACCAAGAACAATGCTGTACGCTATTAGCATCGAGCTAACGCTTTGTCTGCTATCAGTTAGAGGCAAATATACTCACGTGTGTACCCTAGCTTGTGTTGAGCAACTTATTTAAATAATAAATATATCGTGAACGTGGGTTTAAAGGAACCCAATCACAGTCCACACGGTCGCTACTAAAGTGCGCAGCGACATATGATTTGCTAGCCAAGCTAAGCTAATTTTAGCACATGACAACGTCGCCCGCTACGAGGAGCAGTTGTTTAAATACACAAATACCGAAGCCGAAAACTTGCCGAACGAACCCAAACGGTATACATCCATTCAGAAAGTGGTTACTAATAGTGCTCAGTGGGAACTAGTTGGGTTTTAATAAACTATAGTGATTTGAAACATGATTTGGTGCGGCAGCGGCGATCATGTTAACTACCACGTGGTTGGCGTCCATCTGGACATGAACGTATTCGCTCCATCTCGCGGTCTCACAGAGATCCCATCTACATACTTTCGCCTACATAAATAACGCACATAACACAGGCTACATTTAGAATAATATATAATAGTTCTGAGCAGGCACGAATGTGACAAAAAACAGCTAATTTCTACAAGCACATTCCAGCTGCCAGTAGCTAACAGCTAGCATGCTACCCGAAGTCCCCGCTGCACCACACACACATACACACACGCTACGGCCACATGAAAAACCCTTCACGCACATGGTGTGGCTGCACCACAAAATTGTTATTACACGGTTTACACACCTGCAGAGTCCGCCGATAACATCCTTCTCCGTCCGCTTGAAGTGCTGCAGGGATGTTATCTTCTCTGTCGGCATCCTGACATAGTCCATGCTTTCAAAGCCACCTTCTGGAGTTCGTGTTTGCTGTTTTCTTCCCCTTCCCACTCGTGCGCTCTCGTTCAAGTACTGCGTTTTCCGTCGGTATCGCAAGAACCCGCAAAGGCGCCCCGCAGCAGCGCAGAACCTAAAACCCCGCTCTAAAATTCAATCTGAGGAGGAGGGAAGGAAAAAGCGAAAAGTAAAATCGAGCTGTGTTTCTTTCCACAGCTGATGGGGTTCCCTCCAGCGTGTGTGTGTGTGTTGCCTTTCAGCCTCCGCCTACTACGACTCTGCGTGTGTGTGTGTGCAGCTGATCTGTGTGAGGCGGGAAACAGCTGGTTGGAATCAGAGCTGGTTTTCCGGAAAACCGAACAAGCAGGGCTCTGTTGTTGAAGCTCTGCAGCAGGGACTGCAGTTCTGCAAATTAGCCACGACTGAACAAACAGTACCGATTAGAACTGCAGGAGACAACTGGGAAACCGTCTGCGGGACAAAGAAAGCCCTGAGAACAAAGGGGAAACACTATATATATATATATATATATATATATATATATATTATATATATATATATATATATATATATATATATAAGTACTTTGTTGTGTCCCATGTGGAGATCTGTTTGTGTGTTTTGGAAATGTATTAAAAACAGAAAACCAAGAAAATATATTTGCTTATCCATTCACAGCCTTGCATGACATCAGAGATCTCTCTGTAAACCTCTGAGACTGGATTATGGTGAGGCATAAATCTGGGAAAGGATCCAGAAACATATCCGCTGCCTTGAATAGCTCAGTGACTTCCGGCATTTAGAGATGAGTCGCGCTGCGTTTATTTTGGTATCGATCCCATCCTAAGTAAATATGGAGTATCGCCAATACCGATACTGATAACGATAGTTTTTATATAAGATTGATATGAAGATTAAAGTTTTGATCGTTAGGTGTTTTTTCCCTCTTTGTATTATTTTAGTCAAATATAAAACTGAATTTGGACCAAGTTTGTAGGGGTCTAAAAAATGTAAATGACCTTTATTTGACATAGGAAAACTAAGAGCAACTATATCGGTCTGGATATTTCTAAGACTGTTTTGTTGTCTCTGTTTACGCTTTTAAATATATATATATATATATATATATATATATATATTTTTTTTTTTTTTTTTTTTTTTTTATTGTACTAGGCTTGTCTGTTATAATTTTATCCAGAATCATTTTTATTTGGTCTATACTAAAACTACTAATTGTAATTTATTTTCAGTTCTATTTTACAAAGTTTTGTGACTGTATCCCGGAAAGGTGCTCCATAAAAAAACTTTCCTTACTTACTAAAGGATTCAGAAACTTTAAAAAGGCCAACAATAAGCTTGTGGAGACAGCCAAGATTGTCTTCACAATGTTATCATTTTAAATTATTAGAAAAAAAACAACAACTGCACTAATACCAAAACTTAATTGGGACTCAATGTTAAGTTAAACAGCTGGTAATATCGGTCTGATGGTGAGATTGACTTATTATCCAAGTCTGAAGACATTATTTCAGGTTATCATCTTAGAAGCTGAGCCTGCAAAGTCGAACATGGGAATAAATTTAATTTACCTTTACACAGCATTTTCACAAAGACACCATTGCATGAGGCATTGAAGACTGGAGGTAGAAAGTGTGAACATTCCCGCTTCGTCCAGCAGGTGGCAGTACTTCACAGAAATATTTTCACACAATCAGGATGCGCTTTGTTGGGCACGAATTTGACCTCCGTTTTCAAGTGTTCAAAGATTGTTGTGAACAAATTCAGAACTGACTCTTAGCTTTATGAAACACCCTAAATTTGATTAAGGTCATTTTAAAATGAAAATGAACTCGATTCACCTTTGAATTAAGTCCTGTTTCCAATTTAACAGACGCTTAAAGCAGCTTATCAAGCATTATTTATGTCTGACGAGGCAGAAACTCCAACTTTGCCAATACAATATTGTGCCAAAGATTTGAGTCTACCTTGAAATCTTTATTAAGTTTTGTTTTCAAAAAGTTAAACTTTAACATTGGTTACTTTCTTAAAAAATGAGAAAGCACCTCTACTCATAGAATGCTTGCTTGGTCTGGTACCAGGCAGGACTGGACTGAAAAGTTTAATGAAAAAAATTGCAGAACTATTTATCAAAACCACTTATTATGTTCTAATAATTTTTTTTCTATTTTAAAGCAACATATAAGGAAATCATTGGCAGTTTCAAACTTCTGCAAAGTCCTGCTTTATGTAAAGAGCACACATCTTTATATTTAACATACTAAAACTGACATGCAAAAGTAGATTTTTTGCAGGTCTTTATTTTTCAATCTGTAAGAGTTTACTGTAAAGCTAAGAAAAAATACAATTCAACAACAAATATTTGGTCCTAACAAAAAATGCCAACGTCTTTTTGTGCAAAAGCACATATAAAATCTAAAAGTATCAACAGAAGTTTGCTTTTCTTTTAAGAAAACTCGGCCATGTCCATCAAGGCATGTTAGTGTAACAATGAAGTTAGCGCCTTCAACGAGGCTTAAAGCTCTGTAGAAATCCTGACAACAAATATTAAAGTTCTAGAACAGAGAAATGTCTCAGGAAACAGAAAAGAGCACAAAGAAAACATCTGTAGCGACAAAGTGCATTTCCTTTTTAGGATACAAATACTATATATTTAAAATCTACAAGTAAAACCAAATAAATCCTGGGTTTGAGGCAACATATGTTCAATTCTAATAGCAGATACAGAGATTTATAAAATTAATTACACCTTTATCCCTGTGAAGTGAAACAACCAGGAGCAAACTGAGTTCTACAAATCCTTCATTTTGCATACTTAACATACAAATAAATGGCTTTTAGGTTTCCTGAATAGTAGATTCAACAAATGAATCTAGAATATGAACATGATTATTCTTGATTTCCACCGTCTAGTAAGCTGTTACCTTGGATAAGCCCCGTAGAAACGTACAGTAAAGTAACAGAAATAGTTGATCGATATAATGGGATTGTAACAATCACTTTATGTTGAGACCGATGGCCAGATCCTCTTGGCAGCGGATTCCTCCACCGTAAACGTGTAGCTGTACTGAAAAGCCAAGAAACAAAGGAGTGTGTTTTTAATTTTTAATTGCAGCTTGAGGACGTGCGATTTAAATCCAAGGATCCCAGTTGAACCTACCTCATTTTCAATGTCTTTCACAGACTTTATGCGGATGTTGTTTAGTTGGGAATTCAACTGGAGAGCCGAAGAGAAGCATGGCGAAAACAAATACGCAATTCAATGTCAAAAACATCAAAAATTATTAAACAATCAAACAAAAGCAAACAAAAGAGAACAACCTTACCGTGCCATTTGCTGGCAAATCGAAATCTGGGTGCAGGCTGAAGGGAACGCCATCTAAAGCTGCAGAAAAAGATAAGAAATTTGGATCCTTCTTAATTAAAAAAACGACAACACCAACTTACAAAACATTTCTGAAACGCTTCATCCCGTTGTTGTTGGACGCATCCCCAGAAAATACAGTGACTGAACCGAAATGACAGAAAACTAATTGGCTACAGTAAAATTCTCAGCTCTTATTTTATTTCTTTTTCACACAAATTTAGGGCTGAAGCAATTAATTGGAATAATCATGAACACAAGAAGTAATCAACTGCAGAATGTGCAAATTGTTTTTAATCCAATTAATCGACAAATCGCCAGAACAATAAGTAGAATAATCGATTGCTAAGGTATACACTTTTAGACCGAAGAGCTAAAAGTGTATACCTTGAGTCTGAAGAACTGAATCTGTCTCCTTAAAAACGTCTCTGTTCAGTCTCTATGGTAAGGTACAATAATTGATGAGAAAGTCACAAGTAAACAGCATGAAGTAAAGATGCAAGACGATCGGGGATCCTCTTACGTCCAGTCATTTAACTGTCTCCAAGAGGTGACAAACATCAGCCAGAGACATAAATGTTTGATGAACGTGTAAAATAAAACCTGATGAGTCAGGACACATTTTACTGGCAGGTGTGAACAGTCATCATTCCAGTCGATCCGATTATCCAAGACAAAATATTCTAGTTAGGGTACTGTTCATAAAAAAAAACAACAACAAAAAAACTGTTCCATCGTCACCTGTAATCGCCTGAAGACTGTTGTCAGCAGATGTGTTCTGGACGTCCCCGACCTGCAGGCTGTACCGGCGATTACTCAGCCGGCTTTGCTGCGGTATAGGAGGAAGGTTCCTGCAGTGACAACCAAACGTTGACCCATGCGGCATCCAACCCGTATAACGTCTCTGCGTCTCACTCTGGATGCCTACCTGGGCCGGAGAGGAAGAGCCGGAGCGGACGGTTCCTCCATTGAGAGACTGCGCATCTCCAAGCTGATGCTACGAGGTTTAGCTTTGGGGGCGGGGCCGGAGAAATGACCCTTCCTGCACCACAGCACGTAGCCATTGATGTCGCTGCACAGATTGTCATTGACAAGTTAAAAACGTACTTAAGAAAAGTTATTTTAGTAAAGATGTGTGTCTGGCAATGATGATTTATTGCATCAATGTGGGATGGTGTGGAAGTTCTCGGCCTTCTTGTTTAGATTTTCCCATTAACCTTCCTAAAGCCACAGTTATTCTGTTGGCTTGCACACCTTTTCCTTCCACTCAACTTTCCACTGAGATGCCTCGTCACATCACTCTAAACAGCTGGTCTTATCAAAACAGCCACTTGAAATGTATCACTGTGTGTGTAACAAAACTACAAGCGTTTCACTTTAAATAAAGCAATATATGTCCAAAAACACTTTTTCATGAAGTTTCAAGAAGAGCTGTCCATATGGATGCTACTAACCCCACGTAAGTGTAGTGCTGGAGCAGCATTTTGCTTTTCGCGGTCAATTTGATGTCCAACACAGCCGTTTCTACATTGGCCACCGGGGACGTGCGAACAACCACCCGCTTCTTCTTAGACACGGTGGTCTCTGAACACAAAGCGTTGCACAAAATGCTTGTCAAGAACGCAGCAAAAACAAAAACACATCAACATTCCAAACCTGAGCAGGCCTGTACGCACTTGAATCGAGGAACTCTCTAATGTAGCTGTAGCCGTGGGGAATGGAGTCTTTGTCCGAGATGACCTGAATGTCTGAAACCACCACACTGCCTTTCATGTCCTAAAAGGAGAGCAATGCGGTTCAGTAACCTAAAACATTTGTTAAATGCAGTAAACGTCTCTCTGCGAGTCACCTTGCTGAAACAGAGGTAATATCCGGACTTCATGCCAAAGCCACGCGTGAAGTTCGCCGCCGCTCCATCTTCTGTGATGCTGATCTGCAGGGAGTAGAGAACATATAGAAAATCGCACAAGAAGATAATGTTTTTACCATGTCGCTGGTTGCTAAAGTCACAAAAATACATAGTAGTACTTTCTGGGTAACTTTAAATGCAGAACCGAGAAATGAATGTCGTTTTTTTTTTAATCATGCTAACCTCACAGTATTGAGCTTATTGTCACTCGCTGACCAGTTCTCCAGCCAAACTAATTAAAAATATTTCCTTCAGAGACTAATTGTAGCGAAGCAATAAGGCCAGTCGATGCTGCACATCAAATTTCCGTTTCCTACCAGGGTGAAATCTTTGGGGCAGCAGCCGATGTTGGATGTCCAAGCCACCGCCGTCAAAGGCAGGACTTTTCCCGACTCCATCAAGGACATCTGTGACAGAAACAACAAAAGGGAAAACTACATCTTTAATTAATTTAAAACACTCAATGTAACCTGGTTGTACTTCTCTTTTGTTATAATTGCACAAAATGCCTTTTTTGGGTTATTTGTATCGTTTCTTACCTGACTGAAACACCTCTAAAAAACTCTGTCATTGTTTTAATTGTGTTACTTGAAGAGCGGAAGCCCCACCTTTTTATTTCTTCTTCTGTGGTATTGTCTTTAAATTGTTTGCGCCCTTTAGAGCCACCCCTTTTGTCATGTTGTCCTGCAGGAGAGGTGTGTGCTGTTTATTTTTCATCTAAAAACATCCCGTTTTTTTAAAATAGATTTATTAAATTAATTTCTGTTATGTACCTGTAACACGGTTGTTTTCTGTTTGTTCTCGTCAGAATAAATCGAGAAACCATCTTTTTTAAAGACAAACTGTGTCACGGCTTGATCACTTAATAAAACCAGCACAACGCAGAAAGGACCCGGTTACATAAGCACCCTTAAAAACTGCAGAACTTTACAGATTAATGACGACACTTTCCAATCTAGCAATGGATTGATGTTCAAATCCCCTTTGCAGTGACTTCCTGACGTTTTGGCACCGAGAAAGTGTATTGTTTATGTCCATGTGACAGTGAGTGGGAAATCATTCAGGTCAGCAGAGTCCATTGTTTCAGACAGCCAGATCTCATTCAGTCTGCAGAGTTCTCAGCAGACAATGCCAAACAGAAAGAAACTATTCAGAGAAAGAAATGTCGCTCTGACAGCTAAAGGAAGTGGCTTTTCTCCTCGAGTCCAAAGCAGAGACTTTAGTAATGCTTACAGAACACGCAGTACTGACAATAACGAAGTGCAGACAGCCATGCTGCACGTTCTGGTTTCCTTAAGCTCTACAAAATACAGCTGCTAGAAAGATTTTTCTTTTTTTTAAACTGTGTTTGATTCTTTCTATTCTCCTAACACAGTCTGAGCATTTTGAGCTGCGTTCCTGAAGATCAGCATTCAGTTTCTGTGCCCCACAAATCTGGAACAAACATCCAGGAAACTGCAAAGATGCTGCAACGCCGAGTTCCTTTAAATCAACGGTGAACCCATTTGTCTTCTGGCCTTAACTGTTAGTAGTTCTAGTTCATGAAATAAATATAATTTTGTATTTTATCTAAATTGATTTGCCTCAGGGTAAACATACATTTTTAATGTCTGTCTATTTCTCTGGTCTTAAGACATCAATGTGTTACTTGATTAATTGCAATTAATCAGATCTACATTCTACATACGTGAAGCTCTTTTATACTTAGCTTAAATTTGCTTTAAAAATTGAATGAATTGATTTGGAGATGGCCACAGTTTGCTTCTCAACACAAGACTTATTCATAAATTTAATGCCTCTGTTACCAATCAAACTCCAATGTATGTCCTGTAAATTTGAAAACGTAAAGGAACAAGCTTAAAAAAAAAACACATATAAAAATATGAAACCAGGTCTTTCCCCCATGTAACTGTACTAAAATTTAATTAATCAACTATTTACTTTTTTTTTTTTCAAATAAAGATCTTACTCTGATTGTGTTGCCTTCAAGGAACAATAACAACACATCAGCTTCAGGTACATTAAGTCTTTCTTTACGTAGCTCTAAATATAACCAGTCGGTTTCACAACAACCTTATCCTTTAACATTACCCAGTAAAGTCACGTAGTAATGCTATGTGTCACATTTGCAAATTTATCCAGACAAAAACCTAATTTAAATAGTACAAGCTGAACTGAACACACTCGACAGTTAAACTGGAAAACCTGGTTGTTTCCTGCTCAAAAAGCCACAAAAGCTGCTTGTTTTATAAAGTGACACACAAGCAACAAAGGTGGAGACACTTACCTTGTTTGAGAATCCCTTTCTATTTTTTCGGCGGCTTATATGGAGAATAAAGAACTTTTCAGCTACTAGCCGAAATATCTCGGTCGCAGTCGTGGAAGCAGGAAGTTCTCAAGTCATCCCAACTACAACTCCCGTCAGGCCCCGGGGCATTACGTCATGACGCGAGAGCAAGTTTGCGAAGTGAACCGCAAGGTGGCAGCAGCGGTATTTTTGTCACCGAGGCGCACACAGTTTTAACGAAAGACGGATATATATATATATATATATATATATATATATATATATATATATATATATATATAATTATATATAATTATAATTATATTTAATTATATAATATATATAATTAAATTCATCTCTGTCAGAACTACAAACAAAACACAATTTAAACTTTCTTCTGGAAAGGACAAATATTATAACGCTTGTGGATGTTAAAATTTAACCTCCAGGTTTTCATTTCTCTCCGACGAACATTTTAGATGTCTAAAGAAAAACATTTAAGGAAAGAATGAATTCATTTTCAAATATCAGTGCAACAAAACTATTTTATTTGCATTTATTTTTGATGGGAAATGTTGACTTTCAAGATACAAATAGCTTTTGGGTTTTTTTGCATTCACAAGCTCCATTTGTGTAAAGTGTTTATTAAACTTAAATGTTTTCCAAGGGGCTCTAGTCCAGATAGACTCATCCGGATTAAAAGGAAATCAGACAATCATTAGCTCAAAAACAGACAGAATATATAATAAGCAGCTTTTAATACGTGACTGGCACCCACAGACAATATTTGGAAAAGGGGTCAGCACAGAGGACGGGTTAAAGGCCAAAAGAGATAACGGAGAAAGTAGAGCAGAGCGGAGACAGTGCAACTGCTTTTTGCTCATCATGGGTTCACATGCTGCAGCTCTGATCTTCTGCTCCCTGATATGCTCAGGTAAGAGCTCGGGTTTTATTCAGAGACAAAAAAAATATTCCTCTTATTTTAACACAGGCCTTACAAAGGTTCCTGTCCTTTCTAAAGCACAGGAACCTTACTTTTTTACTTGTTTGCCGAATATCTTAGTTGAAACAAAACCATACTTTTGAAATAAGTTCAGATTCAAACTGCACAAAAAGGGATCATTTTAACCACTTTAGGGGGTGTCCAAATTTTATTTTAGTGTACTTCTACATATTTTACACAGACAACAAAGAAAACAAGATGATTAAAAACATATGTTTCTTTTTTTAGTCCACAGAGGTTTGAACTGGTCTGGAGACAGGCATTTCAAAATCAGATTAAACAAAGTTAGTAATGCGCTGTTACTGACAGTTTTTTGGTTTAAACTTCTACTTTGTCACCACACACATCATGATATATTTGCTTTGGGGTGATCGTTTACTCTTAGTGTCACTCAGGGTCTGTTGATTTGTACTTGTGTCTGTCCTCACATGTAACACCTCTGTCCCGCCGTGTACCTGTCGTCAGTGGCAACTCAGGCTCCAGTCGTTACCGTGGAGCCTCGGACCGCAACCATCCGCCAGGGAGAGTCTGTCAGCTACAGGTGCCAGGTGAAGAGCAATGTCCAACCAGTTCTGCTGGAGTGGAGAAGAGCCAATAATCAGGCCTTGCCAGGTCAGGAGCAAGTACACTTAAAACTGTTTGTCTTGTAGAAAATAATAATAACACCTTCAAATATTCTCTGAAATATTGTCTTTTTTCTCATACAGACAATGTAAAGATTGGTCCAGATGGGTCTGTGCTGACAGTTGCAAACGCTCGGCCTGGAAACCATGGCCAGTACCGCTGTGTGGCCATCAGCGCCGCCGGACGCAGCTTTGCCAACGTTGTGCTGAATGTCAAATGTGAGTTTTGTCTTTAAACTTCAGATTTGGAAAATGAGATTCCCCTAAAATAAGATAAACTAGAAAGAGAAGCTACATTTTCTAAGAAGCAAACCTCCATTTAATCAATATTTACCAAATATTGATTAATGTATAAGTTGTCAAAAAATGTTATGTTGTCTTAATTTTAGGTTGTCAGTGACCTGTAAATCTTTAACCAGTAACTGTCATGAGTTGTCAATACAACTGTTGTTTAAAGAAAAAATTAACAAACTCTTAAAAACAATTTTCATGTCCTACTATTCATATTAAGTGCTTAAATGTAAACAAGCTGCGTTTTTCTTTTGTGTTAGTGATGCTTTTTAAACAGCAAATTTTGGGGGCTTGTCTGGGATTGTACCTGTCTACATGCAGGTGGTCTCAGAGTCAAAACAATAAATGTACTTAACTGAGGACATTCAAAGGTTAAATGTCCTCTGTTAAATGTTTGATGAGATTTTGGAGACAATACAGTCAAGCCTGAACAGGTCATTAAATATTACTGCCAGATTTTTTGAACTGCAGATAGTCTGTAAGTATTCTTACACTTTAATATCATGTAGACTTCTCTCTATGCAAACCAAACCAGCCCAACTTTGGTTTGGTTTGGTTCTTCCTACACCCATTTCTTACTTACGCATTGAGCTCCCTCTCTGTAAGCAAACCACTAAACCACAGTATATGATTTAATGCTTATGAAAATACTCAGATCAGATGTGTAATCTATTTAAATCACATTTTGCCATGGGAAAACATTATATTAATCTTTATTTGTAGTCATACTTATTATGATTCATAATACAAGAGAGTAAGATTAAGACCCATGTACAAATTCAAAAGACCTTTAAGATCCCTCCTGCTGGTAGATCATATTTATTGGAATCAAATCAATTTGTGTCTTCACAGTAGACTGTAGGTTTTAAAGAACAATTATTAAATTGTCATGGGTTAGAAAAGTAGATTCCAAACACTTCAAACTGGTGGATACATATTTAATAATGGCTTCTCTTAAATACAGTTTTGTACCCCCAAAAAATTGGTAGGAAAAGACCAAGAAGTGATTGAAGTAGCAAATGCTCTGACCTTAACCAATGCCAGATTGACCTGAAATTCATTTTGGAAGCAATTTTTAGATAAATATATGTTTGTTTGTGTCGCCCCTTGGTAAATTCCACAGTTTGGTGTAGTTATGTGCATCCATATGTGTCTTAGATCCTTCTAAAGTACAGCTGACACCAGCAGGACCCCTGCATATCAGAACAGGAGAGTCTGTGGCCGTGGAGTGTCATGTCACCGGTAGGCCGCGCCCCACAGTCACCTGGAAACGCAGAGGCTCCACCCTTCAGCTGGTAACTCAGGAGATAAACGACGCCCACATTATAAAGGTGAAACATAAACGAAAGAAAAGGTGTCAGACTTAAACATTTTTTGCTTTTACACACTTCAGATAAGCGGAACAAAATGTTTGACTGTTTTCTCAGTGGCCGTCCGTACGCCCAGAGGACTCCGGAGTGTATGTCTGCCAGGCTGACAACAACGTGGGGAAATCAGAGGCAGAGGTTGAGCTCGTGGTGGTGGGTCCACCTGGAACACCAGTGGCTTCGGTTAACATCGAAGAGATTACAGCGATCGAGGGACAAACAGTCACCTTTGAGTGCAAGGCTACAGGTAAGCCTGTTTTTCTGGAGCCCCATATTCCCCCCATTTGTGTTTCTATCATTAATGTATTTTTTCCCTCCAGGCTCCCCTACCCCTGTCATCACCTGGTCCAAGCTAAGAGCACCACTGCCATGGAGGCACACAGTGGCTAATGGCGTCCTGACGCTGACCGAAGTGGGGCGCCAAGACTCGGGACAATACATCTGCAACGCCACCAACATTCACGGCTACAGCGAGGCGTACACTGACATGGAGGTGGACAGTGAGTAGAGCATGATGGGTGTGCTTGCTGTTGCTAATTGTGATGAGGGATCCAGTTTGCAATAGAATATATTGTGGCTATAATATCATTACAACATCAACATCACAAAGGGCTGTTTTGGAACGTAATAGTTATTGGCTGATACACTGCAAATGTCATAAGCACTGAAAAAGGTAGCCTGTTGGATTCAGTCTCACGTGAGCAGATACATGATAAATTACACAAGATGTTAACAGGCAAAGGCAGATTAACAACAAACTAGAGTAAGGAAAGTGTGTACTTATCATAGCTGACTAATTAGTGCAATATTCACCAATCATCCATCAATATTTTCTGATGTCCTGAAGCCCTTGTATAATTTTTCATCCTGTCATTTGCATTGAAAAGTAAGATAATAAGCAGAAAATTGGCAGCTTGAGGCCGTGTGGCCAATATGATCTTCCTTTGCAGAGAAGGAAATATGCAAGCCTTTTCCAGGTCAAGTAAGATGGTAAAAACGTTGTTTGTTGTCTCCAACTAGCTGGATTTTGACTAAATTAAGGCACCAATAAAGTTGTCTTCACACCTTCCTTCCTTTCAACAGACCCTCATTTCAAAGATCTTGAACTATCCCTTTAATGGCTGTCGTCCACATGCAGCTCCTCCGTACGCCACCTGCCTGCCCGACCAGGTGCGGCTCCAGCCTGGAAGCTCTCTGGTCTTACAGTGCCTCGCCCACGGCTCTCACCCAATCCAGTTCACCTGGAGCCGCGTGGGAAGGGGCAGCTTGCCGGTCGGAGCAGAAACCACCAGAGAGGGGAAGCTGATGATAGCCAGTGTTAAACAGAGCGATGGAGGAACGTATAAATGTGTGGCCACCAACCACATTGGTTCGAGCGAGGCCGTGGCGAAAGTCATCATAAAAGGTGAGCTGGTCTTTTGGAAAAGCTACTAAATTAATAACTTGCTTCGCTTGTTTTATTTCTAACCTCCTGATTTCTCCTTTTGTCGTTTGTCATCACAGCCTGAGTAAGCGTGGACCGACAAGTGGCATAAAAATTGCCTGCAGCAAAGATTCTATTTAATGTATCCATGTATTGTGGAGAATAAAAGCCAACATTTGTTTTGTAATCCTCATCCAACAATTACGGTTTGATTTTGTGCTCTTATTGAGAACTAAAGCTGAACAGGGTTGAACTTTATGCAGTCCATGTAAGTATGTTTTTCCTTACGATTGTACAGGAGTCAGGACAAGTACAAAATTCAACTTTAAATCATCTTTTATGAAGTAAATTAATTGAGACAAACATAAATGCACTGTATGAGAAAAACCATCTGATACATGTTAATATTCCAAAGTAGTAACATAATGATAAGACTGAAATAATAATAATAAAAAATTAGATTTACTTTGTTATGTGAGAAAATATTGAAAATATATCACATCAATATTAAAATAGGCATTATTTGTTTACGCTGATTATTTGTCTGGTTGCAAAATTTATTTGATAATCTGAAACATTACCAATTTGACAAAACAAGAAAAAACTAAACTTGTGTCACAGCACTGCATGAGTGTTTACACAATGTTCCAAATTATTATGCAAGTGACATATTCTCAGATTTTAATAAATGGTCAATGCAAATGACGGCCAGTATAATTTTCAACTATTATAGTACAAATAAAATTTTACTGAACAAAGCTCCCCATGAGAACAGCAATTTTTCAAAAATAAAAAACTCAAAATGCACTGTTCCAAATTATTATGATTTTCTAGACATTTTATGGATTATAAAGAACTGCAAACGGCCATTCTTTTAATGTGCAGCATTAAGTGGCTCACATGTACCAAAATCAAAAGCTATTTCAATCAAAAACATCTTAACAGACAGAGCTACATGTTAACATAGGACCTTGTCATACGGCACTATGCTATCTGATGATGTCCGTCAGCAGAGAGATTCTTTCTCTTTCCCATATTGCTTGAAACCTGCGGCCTGATTAATAATGTGGAACATCCTTCTGAAGTAGATTTCCTTTAATTGAGTTCACCAGACAAACTAATCAACCAGTTCTCTGAAATTAATTATAGTGATTCAAAGAGCCCTGACACACAATACCATCTATAAATTTAATAGCACAACAAAAAATTTAATATTTATTACACTTAAATCCAATTTGCATAATAATTTGAAACATGGTGTATATGACAGAGACAGCAGCATAATATGTATAGCAGGACTTCAAATGTTACACTATGGAAAGATTTGTAGCCCCTTAATATAAAGGACATAAAAAGGACCAAAAAGGAAGACATTTCGCAGCAAACATATATAGGAAATATAATCCAAACAAATGTAAAATTGCAATACAAATGATAAAACATAGCTAATTTGAAAATATTCTGGAATGAGAAAAAAAAATACATCAAAAAGAGAGAAACAGACTAAGTATATGTTTCCTCCTTGTGTCTGTAAACTCACCAGGTTGTTATCTTGATCAGACTGAAATGCAAACAACAAATAGCCCCGGGGGAGACTGAAAGTTCAGAGTGGCTAAGTTTGACGGGCTGAAGGTTCGGGGCAGTGTGATGAAAACATGCCTGCTAAAAAAATGGAATAAAAAGCCAAAGGAATGACGGAAAAATGAAATAAATCAAACATGAAAAAAGTGAAATGTTAGTACAACGTGTGAAAGGGACGAGCATATTGGATATTTGATTTATTATTGAATAATCAATAAGGTGCATAAATTAGTAACCCAGAAATGCTAGAGCATCTCATTGTCTCATTGTGTTTCTACTAAAAACTTGGAAGTCATCTCAGATACAGAAGCCAGTCTGCAGATGAAAGGTCAAAACAGGAAGAGAATCAAGATGTTGCAATGTTCGCTCAAAGTCCAGGCCTCAACCTGACAACAATGCTGCTGGAACTGAGGAAGTGCTACAATCAAAAACCTCTTTACAAAGACCTAAAGTGAGACAGATGAAGTCTTAGGCTAAATAATTACTTGTCACAGCTTCTAAAAAAACTTCTAAGCAACTTAATCCAACTTTCACTTTTTATACACGAGGTTAGATTAAAATAATTTTACAACCTGGTAAAAGGTTGGGTAATTTTAATTGTTTTTAGACTTGAGAGAGGGTCTGCTTTCTTTTTCCTGTAACGTCATTGTGTCTTGGTATTTTCCCATTCCAGGAAACACTTCTGACAGTTCTGCACCATGTACATGCACACCATGTACATGACAAATATCACACACATAGTTTTGTGCCTGGTTTCATTTAGTCTGCATAAGCAGTCAAAAGGTCAAAATGAGCCGATCAGCTCATTTAGCATAGAAACAGATGTGCTCTCCCTTTAGCAAGTGTTAACAAGACACCACAGCATGTTTCAGTTATCATGACTTCAAATCTTTAACCACAGGGGGCTTGATGCTTTCAGCTTCTCTCTGCTTGGGGTTATGCAAAAACAAAGTGACTGTCAGTGTCTTAATTAGGGCTGAAAAGATTAATCGTATTGGTTGTGATTAATTGATTATTGAAGTAATAGTCAACTAGTAACCGACTAATTGTTAACAAGAGTATAGATTCACACAGTTTTTTACAAAACTGTAAAAAATAAATAAAATAAGAAATTTTGCATTTACGATTAAAAAAAACAAATTTTCTTTGCGTGTAAATATGTTTTACCCAGAACTCCTCAAATAGCATAATTTGATCTTCACCTGGCTCAAATTCTGCAGACAAAAATCTACTAAACAACTTTTGCTGTTCAATTATTAATTGGTTAATTAAAAAAAGAACCAGAAAATCCATGCGGTATTATCATGCAATAATATATTTATTTTCTTATTTATAAAGGGACTCCATTATTTGTTTATCTGTATCTTTTAGTATTGGAAATTTTGCACAGCTTAAGCGGTTAAATGTAAATTTGGTAATTTGTTACCGAATTAATCGATTAATCGTCAGAATATTTGATAGAACAATCAATTTGCTTTTGTTTATTTTATTTATTTAAATCACATCCTTCTGTCGTGCATGCATTGAATGACTGTTTTTGAAATCATTACTAAATCTAACCACGAGGTGGCAGTACGGAGCTGGAACTTGCAGTCATTACACCGGCAGGCCAAAGAAACAATCCAAGCTGTTAACAGTTAGTAAATGGACGGCCAGATGCACTGGACAGATGAGGCATAATTCTCCAGATGACTTGACTTAATGCGAACGTTTACAAAAGACAGAGCGCTTTCTCTGGTCTTACCAGCTGTCTGTCTGCATGGGGATTATATCCGCCCACTGAGCAAAGTTTTATTTGACCAGACCAATATGTTGCAACAGGCAAGCCCCCACTGGTCCGGCTGCTGGAAGTAGCTTTGATTATATTAGGTTTAAGGTGAAAGCTCAGGTTTCATAATCGCAGCGCCGCTTGGAATGGCAGAGATGTGTTTTCCAGAACTGCTGCCAGAACGACGACGGCATGGCCTGCGTGTGACAGTGGCCTCCCTCGTAAAAAACCCTCCGTGGCTTTATCCTTTTCCACTATCTCCATCTTTACAAAGCACTTCAGAACTAGAGAGAGGAAACATCTGCCCTCTGTCACCTTTAAGCCACCCCCTCACTTCACAGAGAGACCGAGGGACGGGAGGAAAACCGGGGATGAGAGGAAAATACGGGAGCTGAATGTATTGAACAGTGCTGCTCAAAAGTCTTGCATAAGTGAATTGAGTTTTTTTTTTAAAGTGGTTATAAATAATACAGTGCAGTATTTTGACTTGTTTTCGTACTGTGCAGCACGTTAGGGAATCAAATAGTTTTCTTAATGTGCTTTATGAATAAAAAAGATTTAAAAGCTAAAATGATCGCTTAAATGTGATGCTCAGTCAGTCTTTTGGGTTATGTCTATATCACGTTTGCACATCTGCAGGCTAAAATGTTTAGCTCAATCTGATTCGATGGGCAGGAAGTCTGTATTAGCGCTGTCAATCATCCTCATGTACTCGCTGCTAGAACTGGGAGAAGGCAGAGGAAACTTTTTCCATAGATTATCTGCATCTGTGAAAAAAGATGCAGACAATACTGACGACATAGTGACAGTTTCAACAAATTAGCAAAAAAACAAAAAAAGAAATAGAGTTACATCCAAATTAAATTATTGAAGTTTGTTGTATGGTGGAGAATGTGAAAGAGTTCAGAGGGTATGTTTACAAGGTACTGCAGCAGACAATTAATTATAGGTTGTGGTTTTGTAGCTGCTATAGATAGACATATGTAATAAAATCTTTTATTCTCTATTCATCTACATTCACAACGTGCAGTTGTGCTGAGCAATAAAAAGACAAAGAGTAAAATAAAGCTGGCAAAATGTGTTTTAAAAAAACTACAAACAAAAGTATTGATCCTATCACGCGATAGGATCGAACCAATATCAGCTGGTATCGAACCAATATCAGCACTGAAGATTGGAATAAATCCAGCCATTTAACATTTTGTACAGGCAAATCAGTTCCTTAAACGTAATTTAAGTTTTTTAATTATTATTATTATTATTTTTTTTTACCTACAGGGCCCGCTGTGACGAAAACTACTCCTACGGATGACGTCTAAGTGAGGAGATGTGCGCACGCACTCGCTCAGTGTGTCACACTTTCACAAACATTGCAAAAGTTTATTCGGCTGAAAGAGCTACTGCATTTCACAGAATAATAACATGTTGCCGAAGAGGTGAGAGTAGAGCTCTTTGCCTTCCTGAGATTTATTATCACCAAGATCTTTGTTTGAAGAAGGCCACGACATTCATGAACTCTGTCCAACTTGTTCATTCAGGAAGGAACCAATGAGGTAGGAGCTTCCTCAGGAAGTGATAGGTGGGGGTGGGGGGACTGTGTCTGTTGCCATTGGTTACGGCGGGGCCCTTTATCGGAACAACAGTGCACTCTGGATGGATGAAGGTAGGCTGAGGTGTCGAGTTCCTGTTCTGCCTGATGAATACCAGAGCAGAACACCTCGGCTCTGTCTGGTCTCACATTTGTGTCACGGGAAATGTTCCTGTTCCCACCTCGAGCTACAGGAATATAGCAATATGTCCGTCAAGCTAATATCTAAAACAAAAAAATAATAATAAAATAAAATAAATAAATTCTTTGATGTAAATGAAGTGAATTACTGAGGATGCAAGGGGCAGTAATTCCCTCTGCTTTCCCTGGAGGGGAAACATGCCTTCACTGGGAGAAATTCCTGCATGCAAGTTCACTGTTACATTTGGAGAAAAAAAAAGAAAACTAAACTAAACTATCTGTCTCTAAGGTAAACAAACTCTAACTCTATAGTTACTTTGATCATATCTGCATATTTATTGCACAGTCACTGTTGTGGTTTCACAGCTGGAGCCATTATATCTCCTCTGCTTTAACACCATTTTTTTCCCTTTTCATTTTTAGACGCAACATAGATTAAAATTAAATAAATGTAGACGTAGGTGGTCCTTTAGTTTGGAAACCTGTGAAGACTATCATGTTCAAATTGGACCTTAGATTACAGAGATATGTATTTTGTGACCCAGAACACAAAATATTGGTTATTGACTATTAACCAATAAGCTGCCTACAAAATACACTTAGATCTCAAGATATTGTGTGACCTTGAACGGAAACTGTAAAGTGAAAACCAGACAACTGCACATCGTAGCATCCTGTTATTGTGAACGAGGCGCCGCTCTGGAGCCACTTCGGTTTAAAAATGCTATAGCCAAACCTGACCGGTCATAAGCTTGCCAAAAAATATCTATTTTGAAGTCAAAAAGATCATGCTAAACTGAACCTGACTTGATTTAGATAATTAAGAAAGCAAGTAATTTTAAATTGTTGCACCTTTCTATTTCTAGCCATGTGAGGTCCAGCTTGGGTTTGACTACAGATTATGGGATTGGAGATGGTGAATGTGGTGTTATTCATACAGAATCAGAATTAGGAGGAAAAGGTGATTTGACTTTTTATGTAGCAGTAGTTGTTACTAGACAGGCTGTTCCTGGAAGCTGTTGATCTAACCAGATATTCTGGTTTACAGAGCATGGTTCTAAAAGAAGAGCTATCCAGTGGGCTACGGTTGTGTGGAAGAAAATGCCTTCTGGATGTCAGAGGTCAGATAGGAAAGGGCAGTGATGAAGTGATTTGTTTTTACAATAATATATATTTGATAATGTATGTAGAAATTATTATTTTATTGATAAAAAGAAAAGAAATGCTCTTGGGGGGGCCCCTGGTGGTCGCGGTAGGTACCGCACGCTTCGCGGTAACGAGCTGCCATGCAGAGCGAATCCAAACGCCCAAAGCTCCGGAAGTTAAGTTAGCAAAACTATGTCTCAGAAAAAGGACTTATCCTTCAGGGAGGGAGAAGAGAGGAAGAATATGAAAAAGCCAAGATAAAGGTTTGTTTTAACGTGTCTTTGTAACGTAATGTAAAAGATTTGTAAAGCTGCTAATAGAAAATTAGCTTGAACAGTTCAATTCAACGGTCAAACATTTATGCTAGCGTAAATGCTAGCGTCTTTGTGTGAACCTGAGCTTTAACTTTAAGTGACTTGATTCTCCTGCTTGGCTCTGTATATTTCTGAGTTTGTTTGGCTTCAAAAAAAATAAATAAATAAATAAAAATGGCGTGTTTGATAACATTTGATGAGAAAACTTCTCAGTGTTTGACATTGTCTAGCCAAACGTTTTCCATCAGTCACATTAATATATCAATTAGCCGCTCTAAGCTGTAGTTGGTGATATTTTGTGTGCTGCTGAGCATTTATGTATCTAACACAATTTTTTTAAAATAACATATAAAGTATATGAAACTTCTCTTAAAATCATTTGAAGGTTCAGAATCAACCTGATACTGGTACCAGTCCACATTCTCAGGGGAGAAAGACTCACCTGGTGTAAATTACATTTGTAGCTATTGGAATAACAGTTAAGAGAAATACATTTCATGACACATATGTCATGAATATGTGTGTATGTATTCCATCTTAAGTTGGGCTGCAGCGATTGCAGCTTTCTGGCCGGTTACCTATCTTCAAAAACTCTTGCCTGCCGAGTTTGATTTTGACCAATACCAGTTTGTTTTTTTTCTGTCTGAAATGTTGCTAAATATAGCAAGAATATTGTTAATTGCAAAAGTACAGGCCTTACCTGGTGGGTCGGTCTGCCAGTCAAACCTCTCGCTGCAGAGCAGAAGAGGTTGATTTTTAAAAATCCTTTGCTGAGGAAGATAAAATAAGTGGCTAAGATTGGCTTCACATGTAAGTATCGGCCAATTACAATCTCCCAAAATTAAGGACATCGGTGCCTAGAAATCGACTGGGCAATAAATGTATCATATATTATACATGCATAGGATATAATGTAAACAGCTCCGTCAGAGATGCAATTAGTTTATAGTAGGTGTGCGAATGATTTAATCGTCTAACTGTTGATTCCAGCAACCCACATTGTTAGCAGAAATAGAGGGCCCTTTTATGAAATCATGTATTCTAAACCGATAGACCAAAAATGTGCAAGCACACGGAGCAGAAAATCAGCCAACACAAAGCAATCAGACTTTACTTTTTTTATTCTTTTTTAGCGCTAAAAAAGGAGACGCTGACCCTCACAGACTAGAAGTGAATGTGACTGAGTCTGTACAACAACAACATCTGATAAAAAACGGGAAGATTCGTTGCTTATGATCTAAGAACATGCCCAGTGCTGTTATTTTTCATGTCATTTCATTTCCATTTATTGGGGTTAAAACACAAAAGGGCACCCCACACCCCCGAGGCGGTGGATCGAAATCACAATGTCCCTCTTACAGGCTAAACAAGAACATTCAAAAATAAAATGTTAAAGGAAGTTTAATTGTTAGAAGAAAATGTGAGGGTTAATGAACTATAAATGAGTGCAATTTTCAAATAATATGTGACTATTAAGAAACTGTGACATTAATAAAATGGTCAAAATGAATAAAGGGTAATAAAATGTTAAAACAATATTTGAAATTGAAGACGACATTTAAAAATCAATTAGTAAAATGTTAAAGAGTAATAAAATGTAAATCGAGTAAAATGTTAAGTTAATACTGTAAATCTTAATAAAATATAAACTGAGTAATAGTTACTAAAAGGCAAAATGAATAAATATGTTAGTAAATATGCAAGATATAAACCAAAAATTAATAAGATAAACTTTAAAATGAATAAATGTTAGATTATACTTAAAAATAGAAAATGTAAACAAAGAAATGTGAATATCCCTTTTTGAAAGGTCAAAAGGCTTGAATCAATGAAATGTGAAAATAGTAGTGAAGAGGTTAATGGTTATGATAGGATGCAAAGTTACCAAATGAAAAGAAATATGAAGGGCACAGAATATAAAACAAGCACATTTTAAATTTGCAAACCAATGAAGTGAATCAGTATTACAGGCAAAAATTTAGTTTAAGTACAATGTAATGATACTAGTAAAATCAAATGTGCAAGTAACTGTAAAAACTCAGTAAGATTGAATTGTAATGAGATCTATAAAGTTGAATCAGAGTAGTCTTTTTATAGCAAGACCTATCAATGTCAAATCAGTTTCTGCGTGTGTCCAGATGCAGGGGCGGCGCAACTCGATATAAAACCCAGACAATGCCCACGAGGCGTTTCAGCTGTAAGTTGGTTCACCAATCGCAGAAGGCGCCCGCAGTCTCACATCCCGGCACACCCAGAAAGGATTGGACTCTGGAAAGTTGAAGTTCCACGGTTGTTTTACGTTTCTGGGAAGCCATCTGATAGGCAGGGGGCTTTACATCACTACCGCTTCCCCTCTCTATGGTTGAAATAATGCACCGTACAGCCAAGGACCTCAGACAAGGAACACAGCAGCAACCACAGGTGATCAGGAGAGCAAAGAAGGTTGACGCAGAGACGAGCAAAGAGATGATGATGTCCTTGTACTTCCCGAACATGTTTGCGAACCACTGATCCAGGGGGTTGGAAAACTCCGGACTGCTCGTGCATGGTTTTACTCAGGGCCTTAAGTCCTTCCAGCGCCTTGGTCACCATTCCAAACCTTTTAGACCGAGGTGGGCCTCCACTGTTTGCAGGTCCTTGTTTTTAAAGTGGGTTCCATTGTCTGACCTGATTTTCTCTGGGAAACCGTGCCTGGGGATGTAATGGTTGATTAGACATTTTATCACTGGCTTGCTGTCCTCTTTTGCTGCTGGCCCCAAAACCAAATTTGTTTTTAGGGCCCCCTCTAGGATTGTTCTGCACGTGGTTGCAGAACAATCACATTTGCTTACAGCTTTCATACATGACACAGACCACCAGGGGGCACCCCTTTGTCACGCCCTAAGCCTATAGGTGAGAGTGTTACACCTTTCTGTAAACAACCTCCTCTGCAGACAATGACTTTGCAATTTCTGTCCAAGAGGTTTTAGCAATGTAGCAATCTTTGAAGGTATTTTGTGAAGAATTGTACAAATCTACATAATTCATCACTGTGTCTGATAAATGTTCCTCCAAGGTTTTCATGTCGCTTGCATGTAAAAAAGTAGTGATAGATTGTAGTACCTGGTAGGTAGCTTGGTAAAAACCAGCCTCATGTTCTACGCTTTGCTTCCAACAGAGGATGTGGACCTTCAGCTTGAAGATTAGCAGACATAACCCGCACTGTAAACAACCATCCTCCACTGCCCATCCAACCATCCCCAGTGCCGAGCTGAGCAGACAGGAATGGTCTGTTTTTGTTCCAAACATTAATGTTTGGAAGGGTGGTCAACACATACTGAGCAGTTTAGTTCACTTTTAGCACTGCCATTGCTAAAACTGCAGGCAGAACTGAATTGAAGTGAAATTTCAACGTTGCTATCCGAGTGCATTTCTGTACAACACACTTGTGACCAATTACCCAAATAGTTCAACCCAAGCTTGGTGTCAACAAAGGGAGCAGGATACCTCCCTGTGAACAAGATGACACAACTTTTGTCAGCGAGGGGCGATTTCAACACTTCTGATGAAGTTTGGGAGTCTTTATTGAGCAGGCTCACCAAAATTGGACTATAATTGGCTGGGAAAATGTTAAATGGCCCTATGAGTATCGATTCCAGCTAAAATTTGGTGTAAATGACATAAAAGCATCCTGCCTTGTATTAATAGTTTAGGCTGATGGTGTAATGAGTATATAATATGATGTCCATCTCCATTTGCGACCACAGTGTAACTATTTTGTGGAACTGTACTTCCAGTACAGTACTGTACGAGGTTCCAAAGCTGCCCTATTGAACACAGTAAAAGAGTTCACTGGGCTTCACAGCCACCAGATATCCATAAAGTAGAGTTATCTTATAGGGTGCGGTGGGCATAAAACTTACAGCAGCCATAAACCCCAAAGCGACATCCGCACGGCGAATTACTATGCTTGGTGAGGGGAGTGCTTTTTCTTCAACATTGACAAGAAAGCTGGTCAGAGTTAACTTGAAGATGAATTCATATGCATAACTACACATTTTGTTCTCTACTTCAGTTATCGTCAGATCCTGTGCCTCATTGTGGTTTTATACCCAGCAAAACTCCAGCTCTGGCAAGCTTAAAAAAGAAATAAACCCGCTAAAAACATGGAGAATTTTCCAACTCTAATACTGCCCAGCTTAATGCAAACTTCAAGTTTGATGTACTTGCCAAGGGCAATTTCGTCTGAGAGTATGCACAGCATCAAGTGCAAGCTCCAACACTTTGCTGCATCTGCTTTTTCAGTTCTCAGTTGAGACATATTCTTCTCACAGAGTTGCAAAGGAAGCTAAGAAATGTCTATTTGCATGGTGTTAGAGCAAAGGGAGCAAAGAGTACTGCAGGTTTTGTTGCACAATCTCTCTTCATGCAAACTCACAAGAGATTCATACTTGTTTGAGATAGCTGTGTAAAGTTTTACGAGGAGAATACGGCGCAGATTGGCGTGAATAACTGGGGTCGAAATGATGAAACCAGTTCCATGTGAAATAAATATAAAGGTACTCTGCCTGTTTTTCTTAAAGGCAACATTAACACAAGCCATTTTCAGGATCCCCTATAATTACTGCTGCTTCACTTTGAACTCATAAACCACACACACCCACCAGCACACACACACACACACACACACAACAAGGGCATGTCCTCAGTTTGTGTTATGAACCCATTGTACAGATGCTTTCACTACCCGTCTCTTCTTCCTGTGCCAAAGAACATCAGCGACAAAAAAAAAAAAAAAAAAAAATCCCGCTTTGCAGATTAAATTAAGCAAACTACCAGAACTGAAACCGCAGCTGCGAGTGCGCGTACTCCACAGCACATGTGGTGTCACATAAAAGCCACTTGAGGTTCGGCGGGAAGCTGCGTACGCTCCGGGATAAAAATACGGGGTATAAAACCATCAGAGTGAGGGAAGTGCACACACCATATGTGGCTGCTGCAGCCACACACGTCTTCTCGCTTGCTAACTGAATGTTTGTGCATTGTCTGTAAAGCAGAAGCACACCTCAAGTATTGAGCAACGTCTGTGTTCGCACACTGACAGTGAAAAGAGAAGTAAATGAAACAGTAATTTGCTCTGACCATTGCATGTAATGTTGTACAATTACTAAACACACAGACGTCATACCTGTCATCTGCTCTGAAGTTTTGTACATTTCAACTGAAACAGAGAAAACAATGTGAGCAGCACCTAAAACACCCAGCTTTCTCTTCTTTTCTTCCCCCCTCTAACTGTTTTGAATATTAAATAAAGTGAATAAAAGTTAAATGCCATAAAGGGGCAGTATGCTGTATTTTCCAGGCAGATAGTGATATTTCATAAGAGTGCTATAAGATTGCTGAATATGTCAAACGCAACTTCAAAGAAATTTGACTTTACAATTTAACGCCTTGAAATTGGGTCTCCGTCTCTTTAAGAAGCTCCTACTCTTCCCAACATTCGGCCTTCAGCACCCCATGGCAATGTTTCTCCAGGCCGTTTGCTAGTGTTGAACTAAGAAGTCGTTTCTATGACGAGCTCAGCCGACTTTCCACGAGCTGTTCACTAATTTCTGCTGCTGGAGGCTCAAAAACACTGATTTTACAGATATCGCCCCATCCTTTTAATAGTTTTAAAATACAGTATCTTGGAAAGATTTTTCAGATAGCTCAAACTTTTGCCCGTTTTTTCCACCTCAATGCATTGTGTGTTAAGTTGGTGGTGCGTAATTCTGAAATGGGAAGAAATTAATGTGAGGATTTCAGACAACAATTTGCTTTGACATCCCTAAAATATGTCCAGTGCAACTAATTTACTTTAAGAAGTCACCTGGTTTCTAAATATTGTTGACTTGCTAGGTTAGAGAACACCATCGTGCAGACCAAGGGACACAGCAGAGAGCTCATGTGCGAGTCCTGTTGCCATGACAACTAACTGTAAATCTAATATTGATGTGGGTCGTACTATGGCAACATGTTTCTTTCACTGGTGAGAGCTGTTTGTGGTTGCAACGTGACAAAATGAGAAAATGTTGACCGAAGTATTCACAGCGCGTCACTTTTGTCATGTTTTGTCAAGTTACAGCTTCTTTCGGAATTGTACTAAATGAATCTCTTTCCTCTAAAGTCTACACATGAATATCTTATAATGACAATGTGGAGAAAAATAGAAAACCAAGAAATCACAAAGAAATCCAAAACTTTTCTTCCACTTTGTCATAATGTGGAGATTTTTGTATGTAGAATTTTGAGGAAAGAGATTCATTTAGTACAATTCAGAATAAGACTGTAATGTAAAATGCTTGGGGCCACACGCGGCGCTGGTACTAAAGCGGAAAATACGAGACAGAGAAGAGGACACAGGAAGGAGGATGTGGTTACTGAAAGGGGGCTGTTGGGACTGCCAGTTTTGACTCTCCTGCACCTCGTAGAGAAAACATTAAATAACACATCTGTGTGTTGTTTTCAGGATGCCAGTAGCACCTGAAAATGAGTGATTACAATCCACTTGGTGTGTTTCCATATGGAAAGATTCCGTTTGAGGGAGTGTGCGTCCTGCCAGCTTCAGGGCTCGGATATATTTCTATATCTGCTACCGGAGTTTTTCCACGGTGCTGCTGTGATGCAACGGTTTTTGAAGCAACTTGCAGACTGCCAAAGAGCCCTGCGTTAATCATTAAGTAGAGTGTGAAGAGTAAATATTGAATTTTTCTTTAAAGAATTATTGAGCTGCTGGAGAAAATTTACTTTTCCCCTTGATGGTTGCGTCTGAAAGCTCACATGAGCCACAGCCAGATTTCAAATCTATCTTTAAGAACAGGAACTATAAATAACGTGGCCTGTCTGTAAATTCTCTATCTAACAACAAAAGTTACCAACGAAACCATTTGTGTGATCATAACTTTTTAAAAAATACATCTTTGCATGAAGTTATCCGGAAAACCATGGCTGCTGGGTTTGCACCGCCGCCATGGCAACTTGTACAATGTTAGCAAAGTGTGATGTAAACACAGGCAGCACAAGCCTTGGCATAAATATAAACTGTGAAATCTACGCTGCTGAACAACGTAACGATACAAACTCAGGAAGTTTAGGTTCTGCCCCAGCTAGCTGTCGTGTCACATGAATGGAAAGCAGCTGAAGGTTCATGTTTTTGAAATTCAAGATGAATATTGTGGAAAAAATGTACCAAGAGCATAATCCAGTGATTTACTGTTGCAAATGAAGAATTTCTCTTGAAGTGCAGGAGAAAAAAATAAATGAATTTTAATTTAGCTTTTTTAGCTCTGGAGGAGCTTTGGAGCCTTCATCTCCTATTTTCCCCTGTAATCTTCTTAAAGTCTTCAAGATTGAAAGCCTAAATGTCCACTTTTAACAAAATCTACAGATTTACAACTTTAATAAGAAAAATGTCCCCAGATAAGGTGCTGATGTTAATTAAAAAAACAGCAACCTGAGTAATTCGGGGTCAGATCAAGCAGCTTAACCAAATGACTTTCTCACGTCTGAATTGTTGCAGTGCCATAAAAAGGCACACATAACAGGGGTTTGTCCATTTGGCTCCTGACAAACTGTTTAGAGGTTCCAGACATTGATTAAATAACAGGGCTGTCCAGATCCTCCTCCTCCACATGCTAATCTGCAGTAAACAGCTCTGTTTTTCAGTATCTGGGCAAAATCAAGCATAGGATTCCTTCACATATTTCATGTTAAAATAGCACACTTTCATGGATTTAACTTTCCAGATCTACCAGTCCAGTCTGTTCACCCTAAAATACCAGAAAAAGGGGAAAAAAAAGAAAAGTCTTTGGGATACCCCCCCAAAAGTTGTGCCCCTTTAAGCCCTTTCCAAGAGTCTTTCCCAGACTGCATAGCTTTCAATTTTTGGTTCACTTTAGATTAGCTCACTGCTAAGCTGGTCCGGTGAATGACGGTAGCAAAGCCACAGTTTCAGTTTCTACTGTCCTAATCAAGTGACGCGGCGTCACACTGTCACATGCAAATCACATCAAAAGTACACGGAGGGCTGCCCACACAAACTCCTGAAAACCGGTCAAACTGCTACTTGTATAAATAATATTCTCCCTCTGACAGATCACATTTTTCCCACACAGCTCCTCCGTTCAGATGACGGATGATCACATTGCGCAGACGTCAGTTAAAAGCATGTGGGATTAATGCTTACTGGCGAGCATGACGGAGACTCACACACACACACACACACTCACACACTCACATATCTGTCCATATGGAAACATGAAGCCCATAAGAGAGCAGATACAGACTTAGATCCAGACAGTCATTAAAACTTAGACACAAACAAATCTAAACAGGTGAAACTCGCCTACATGCAGATATACGAATACACACACACACACACATACACACGTGGTGTGTCTGCTTCTTGTTTACCGAAGATGCTGAAGCAACATAAACTCTTCCTCTTCCTGCTGGCATGTGCGGATGATTTGTGCGTCTCCATGTGTCTCTCCGTTTGTCTCTGTGTGTCTGGCTCTCTGTCTGCACTAAAATGATGACAGGGAGTCAAGATGATGCTTCTGGAGGCCAAGGTAGCATGAAACCATGTGAAACTAAAGGAGGGGTAAAGGGACAGAGGGAGACGACGAAATCTGGTCACATCAGTGGCCTTTCATTGAGCCCGAAAGCCTACAATCGGCTCGACTAGAAAAAAGGCGAACCAGCTGCACCAAACCAAAACTCTTAATCTGCAATTTCCTTACATGCTTCAGAGATTGTTTATGAACACAGCACAGAAACCATGGCAACGGCAACCTTTTTCCTCTCGAACAAGTGTTGGGGAAAAAAGCTGATACACGTCATGATTTGAGTCCACACATCCTTATCTCTCTTTTAGTTGTTTACAGTATCTTCAAGCATTCTTGTCCTCCTCACACATAGCTAGGCATGTTTATGACTCTTCAAGTAGGATTGTGCATCGGCAGACAGTTTGCAACAATCAAACAGCTTTAAAACTCTCCACCTGGTGTAGGAGATATGGACAGTTTACCATGCGCAGCCGATTGTTTTACTTCCTGAACCCAAACCAAAAGGGCAACTGATCAAGGAAGTTTTTGAGATCCACAAATTATGAAGGGTTCACTGTCTCCTGTCAGTTTTGTGAGCAAGGAACATCTGAAGTAGGAAGCAGGGAAAAGGGCACTTACTTTAGATTTGGTTTGACTTTCTGTTTCGACTGTAACAAGAGAATGTCAAACAAACAGGTCAATAAACCACAACCATCTGGGACTATTGATCAGCTTCTGGAAAGATTATTCGATAGAGGAGCCAAAGTATCTCTTTCACAAAGACCAGACGTCTGGTTATTGTTTTACCATTTAATAACAAACAATAATTCACCTGGTTTAAAATGCTGTGGCGGTGTTTTGATCTTTCTTTGCCTTCTTTTCCAAACCAGACTTATTTCTCGTAATTCTTTCTCATAATTTGATTTCCGTCAAGTTTTTTTTTTATATGTATATAAAAAGTAAAAAAAGATCAAGTTCTTTTAAAAAAGGAAGTTATCAGATAAAATAAACAGCAGATTTCAATGTACTTTTGTTTTTACGCCAATGCTGAGTTGTGCAAGATTATGACGTGGAAGAAAAACCCCTCTAATCTAAACAAGTTAGACAAATTGTAAATAGAGTTTGCATGTGTATAACTTTGAAAGCCTGTTAGACCTTTAATGAAAAATACTCCATCATGGAGACTTAAGTACGCACTATCTGAGGGCTGCAAATACAGGTGCAAACTTTCAAAGACAACGTGCCTGTCAAGAAAATTGTTCCTCAGAGAACCAATCAAGAGTTTCATGTAACTCGACCTCATCCGTGTTGGAACAATCCAGTCAAAGTACAGTGCCAAGTGCAAATGAAAATCTATGTGAAGACTTGAATGTTCACAGAAGCTCGCCATTCAATCTGCCTGAGCTTCAGCCATTTTGCAAACAAATGGGCAGGAAATGTCAAGTCTATAGATGTGGGATTTTATTTATGTATGTCAGTGCAAATGGAGTTGAATACAGTTTTGCTGTTTTATTTGCACAATGTTAAAAATTGGGTATCATACTTCCCAATTCAGTACCTGCGTAAACTCAATGAACTCAATCTCAATGAAGTTAGTTGATGCAATGCTGGACAATTTCCATCGCCATGCTTTTCGCAAGGCACTGCGAAAACCCCCCCAATATAAATTCACTTTATTTTTTCTATTTGTCTTTCCCATGTCAATAAGCTAATTACGTTAACATTAACTCACTTACCGATGACATGGAAGCCCAGTTTACTCTAAGCAGCACTCTGTTGTGGGAAAAGAAACAATTGGAAAAATCCTGAGGCATATTTTCTATTTTTATTTTCAAAAATGGAAAATGTGTTTGGCTGTGATTTGCCTCAGCTGTGCCAGACTGTCCTGGAAGGAAGCCCAGCAACAGAAACAAAGCTGTTGCTGTATTTCTGCTATTGTCGTGTAATCTCATTTACACACATTAAAACCAGCCTCACCCGTTTTTTCTGTTTGGTTATCAGCGATCAAGCCAAGGGGGAAACAAAGGGAGCAAACTATGAGAAGTTAGTGTGATGTAGTCTGATCCATGCAAACACTAAATTGATTCCAGATAGATGATCATTTGTCATAAATGACTATTTCAAAAAGGAGCAAAACTGCAAAGATTTATGCGCAAAATCCAAAAATCTTCTAACTAAAGGGACTCTGGGCTCATCACTTAGTATTAACTGTTTACCTCCTTCTGTAAATGCTCCTATATGTGGATGCTAGACTTCAGAAGCACAGCAGTGCGCGGCTAGCTTAGCTTTATTTTTGTATTTCATACTGCAGTTCATGCTTCCAGGTGGTGACAAATTGAATTTGCAGCAGAGCTGCTTCTGAAATTACGACGGATGTGTGCTGGTGCCTGTGTGTAGTTTTGTGTTTGTGTTGGTTTTGAGATTAAAGTGATTAAAGTGGTGGAGTAGGAGATGAGGAAAGAAGTTTGAGTTATTTCTCTATATCTTATACTTTTTTAACAGTTTGGTGTGATACAGGTTATGCACCTAAGCCTCCTCACAGTGTTTTTGATAAAACCAGTTGTTTTTCTTCATCTACTTCTGGTCTGACTCACGGCCTTTGTGTTTTAGGTTCCACATCTGTCACAGATAGTTTATCTGCTCATGAGTCACCGTGGATGCAGGTCATGTATACATCAACAACTATCTTCAAAATGATCTGACCTGCATGTGTCTTGGCAAACCCTTACAGTCTTTCCTGGTATATACTTTACTCACACTTTTCTAATGACTGGAGAATGAGCCATGAAATGGGCCTTATTATTAGAGCCTTGAATCTTCCCCCGGGTTGTGTTATGTGTGTGTGTGTTGTTTATGTCAACTATATCCGCCGATGATGAGATAAGTTGCCTGACTAGTAGCCTACAGTTTGGTGGAGAGTGAGAAGCAAAAACCTCTTTCCTCCTTTAGAAAATAAAATGCCTTTATTTTCACCAACCACTAACAAGTCTAAGACCTTCTATAACTCTTTAACTCTTCGGAAAGTTGCAACGCCCAAGTTCCAAAAGTATTTTACTGCACCGTTTTCAGCCGTTGCTGCGTCTCAGAAAAAGAGATACAGTTTGGTAGAACCAGATTCTACAGCCATAGCCCAGAGGCCCTGTGCGCAGTAGATGGGTATAGAAGAACGTGTGTTGCCTGCAGAGAATCCTGACCGCAACACAACAGAACACATTTGGGATGAATTAGAGCAGCGACTGTAAGCCAGGCATTTAGATACCACTACAGGAGAACTTCCTGTCCATACCGATTACCTTCTACAGCGAAGTTTTGAACAAATCTGTGTAAAATGAGCCATTACAACATTTGATTGCCCTTTGAGGTTAGTGAAGTATTTTTGAATTGAGTTGAACTGAATTTCTTGTTTCTATGCGGTATGTTGTATGACACCGCAAGAGTAATTTGTGTCTCATGTCCAAAACATCTGAATCAAATGACTGTAGGAGTTATTTCAGTCCTGCTAATGACCTAATTATATGAGTGATGCAGAGACACAGTGAGATGTTGCGGAGACAACAGAGGAATGGACCTGCTATCTAGAGACACTTTTTTTCTTAGCCACTGCTTTAAAAGGGAAAATTGCACTCACAAAAAAAGTTTAAAGCAACCTGAACGGTGACAATCAAGGCATGATGAAGACCCGTGTTTCTTTCCACCACACACAAAGCAGAGGATGGTAAGAAAGACAAAAACAATCTCCAAGAACCACTGGTAGAATTTCAGACAGACAATAGCTGCATAAAATCTGTTACTTTAAGGCTTTTGTACAAATCCTAACAATGAGTACTTCTAATTGTGGTTGGAATTTAAGTAAATGCAACGCCATCAATGACATCGGTGTGTCATTGATGGCACTGGAGAACGTTATAGCTGGCCATAACGTTCTCCAGCTGAACAGAAACAAAACTGATTATGATTATCATTGCTACAGTATTTAGAGTCAGCACACAGCTTCAGTTATTACAGCTAGAAACGCGATCAGGTCTGAAATCTGAATGTAGTGATGAACCTGCAGAGTCACATGAACACAGTTACAAAGTCGGCTTCCTATCACTTGAAGGTCATTTCCTGGACTGAAGCAAGATCTGGATATACGTGTTTATTTTAGGTTGAATTGATCACTGCAACAGTGTTTTCAGAGATCCGCTCAAAAGGTCAATAAGAAGGTCAATAAATCACTGAACAGCTAAGCACCAAAATACATTAACCAGAACCAAACCTTGAGAAGCAATAAGTGGAACATGGATCAACATTTTTTCCATTTAATTTCATGTATTTGCTTGATGATTTTTCATGCTGGGATTTAACAAACTGTCATATTTACTGCTTGTTTTGTAATCAGTTCCTGTTGTATGTTTTTAGTGCTGTAAAGCGCTTTCACCGAAACATGCTTTACAAATAAACTCGACTCGGTGCTTGTAAGGCTACGGACTGGTTTTGCTGTTCTTGAACTACTTTTAAAATACCAGAGTTGGAACGATGTGCAAGTTTTCGCGGGACACCTAAGCTTTGTTACCACATCATGTCATCTTATCCACCCAGATGCTCTTCTCTAATCCACACCAGAGAAACCTCGCAGAGGTCAACCCCTACATCCGTCTGCAGCCGGCTTTCTTTGTGTCCCGGGGGGGTGAGAAAATGCAGGCACTGGAAAATGGGTGAAGAGCTGAATGCTGCTGAAGGAAAGAAGGGAAAAAGCAGAGAAGGGGGAGGGAGGAAAAGTAGAGTAGAAGTTAGAGGAGAACGTGAGCGGATATAAGTGTACTTACTGGATATTCTCAAACTCTCAAGCAGCAGCTGTTTAGATTAAATGTTAGTCATCACACTCTTTTTCGACTTCTGTCCACCCCCCAACATCCTCCCACCCTTCTTTTATTTTTTTTGGGAAGGCTGTGAATAGCTCCTGAAATAGAGGCCAGTGGAGCAGCAGAGGATATTGTGAAAGCATATGTGTGTGTGTGCGTGTGTGAGAGCGCGGGGGTGCGTGGGTGTGTGTGTGTGTGTGTGTGCAACGTGATATGACGAGTGTGAGAAACTTGTTCACAAGGAGAGGATTTGGAGTGAAAGACGAAGAGATCGAGACAGAGCGTTGTTGAGGGACACAAGTCTGCAGAGATTAGAGAAAGAGAGGAAAAGAGAGGTAGAAAAAACCAGAGAGAAAAGGGGAGGGGAATCACAAGAGAGAGAGAGAGAGAGAGGAGTGTGCTCAGACTGAAAGTCTGAATCAGTAAGAAAGAAAGCTGGTGACTATTCACTGTTTTTAGTGCCTCATTAGTATTTCCCATCTTAAAGGAGTGGGTTTAAGTTTCTTCAGTTCCTCTGTTTTTGGATTTCCGTGACCCTTGGACTACAAATCGACCCGAAAGCTTTTGTGAGAGGATCCAGTCTTTGTGTTTGAATCGAAGCTCATTGATATTTCGTGTTGATCTGAAAGAAATCTCCTGTGTGGATCTATTTATTGCCTCTGACATGGGGTTTGGCAAAGGGCTGCTGATTTTGGGTAAGTCTTTCAATGAAGTTTGTGTGTCTTAATGTTTCCCGTCTGAGCGCATGGAGAAACCAAAACTAAAGACAGTTTACTAAATGATCTAATACTTTGTTTTCTTTGCAAACTCTATAAAAATAGAATCACACAATCAGAAAGCAACTCTTTCAATTAAAATAAGAGCTTAAAGAGGATAAATGGGACTTTATAGAACTTGACAAGAATAACGCCTTAAAGTTTTAATTGCTTCCAGCTCTTGTCAGCCAAGGTTTTGAGTTGTGAACTGTCACCAAATTGTCGCCAAAGTGACCTTCTCCAGTCAGAGGTGCTTTTTAGGCAAAACGGATCTTTAAGGTTTGTGAATGAGGTTCAAGTTGTGAAAATCGTGGCTAATCTGAATAAACTACAGCTGCTGACGTTTTTGATCACTAGTGGAAAGACGTGTTTTTGTTTGTTTTTTTTTTAGGTGAGATGTAACCAAGGCCGTTTAGCCGGTTGTGTATCTATGTTTATATCTTTTCACATGTAAAAACATATAGTGTGTGTTAGTTAGAATATCATACCTTCAGAAGTACCTGGTATTATATTATTTTAAAAGGATAGAATTACAGAGTTTGTGCAGATTTGTTGGCTGAATCTTCAACTTTTTCTTAAAGTTGCTAAGTTGAAAGTCTGGTGACTGTCGAGGTCGTTGCTCTCCAATGACATCATCCCATTAAAAAAAAACATTTTAAGATGTGAGCTTTGTGGCACGGTGTATCCATCATACATAAGGCTCACAGCGATCTTACACCAATGTATTTGATCAGCATTGGCACTCAGATAGTCTGTGGTGTTTAAATCAAAATTACAAATGGTTCTAATTGCCCCAAAGTATAGCTGGAAAATATCCCCTGTACCATGATACCACCACCACCAGCCTGAATCTCTGATGCATGGTCTGATGGATCCGTGTTGCCATTTTGTTTAACTCTTTATTTAAGTTTACACAGTTCAAAGCAGAAAATTAAGTGAGATCTGTTGGAGCTCTTTTCCAAACCTTTATATAATCTATATACTTTAAAGACAGGAATATCATGTAATCATGTTCCAACTCCAGTTGAAAAGATTCACTTTCATTTGTAAAGATGCAGTCATTTTTCCCAGCACACACCTTTTATAGGTAAGTCATTTACCGTTGGTGACTTCACATTTTTCCAATTAACATTTGTAATTTTCTTAGCAATCAATATTAAAATACACAGAAACAAGCTTTGAGCATTGAAATCGTCGGGACTTCCCTTTTAGCAGTTTTCTCAATCTCGTTGAAGATCATTTCTGACCATAACATGGCAACGTTGCTGCAGAAATCGAGACCGCTTGGAACTGGCAACATTTTTTCCATCTTATAGTGTCCAACTATAGTGAGCCCTTATAAATTATGGTCTCAGATTTCTGCTCCTTGCTGAAGGAAGTGGCATTGGCTGTTGTTTTATTACATACTTTGGTCGTAATAAGAGGTTATTTAAGCTGCTGTTGCCTTTCTATCATCTTCAGCCAGTTTTCTTTTTCCTCTCCAACCTCGAACATCAACAAGGAAAGAAAAGGCCGTGTGTGAAAATCCCCAGAGATCATCAGTTTCTGAAGTTCTAAGACCAGCATGTTGGGAATAAACAACCGCACCACATTTAAAGTAACTCAGATATCTTTTCTTCTCCATTCTGATGCTCGGTTTGAGTTTCAGAAAGTTGCCTTTGAAATGTCCAGAGCAGGTTAAATGAGACAAGCCCCCGTGTTTGCTTTGGAGTAACAGTGAACACAGGGGGGTCAGCAGGCTGCGGCTCCGGCGCCGCAGCCAGCTGTTTGGATTTTCCACACTCAATCTTGGTAACTTTGGCAAAAAGCAATAAATAACCAAAAAATATAGAATTTAACCTTTTATTTTTCTTTTTTTTTTATACATTTTTCTGATGGAAATATTTTACTAAATATCCACAAAATAATAAATTCAAAACCACCAGTAATCATTTTTTTAGGTCTTTTTTTTTTTTTTTGCTTTTTGGTCTTTAAGTTGGAAACTATGTGCTTTTTCAGAATCAGAATCAATTTTAAAGGTAAAGATCTTGAGCCCAAACAGGAATTAACCTAATTTTTAACATTCACAGTTTACAAACATTTGTCGCAAATACAAAAACTTTAGAGGATTTATTTTTTTTAATACAAATATGAACATCCCATAGAAGGAACTTTATCCACCCACGTTATTGGGAAAAATGCTAAATTTAGAAATAAAAATGATGGTTCCTTAAACCCAACAACACATTTATTTTTAGTAGATATTTATCAAAAAAATATAAGCAGTCTATTTTTTTCTAACAGATTATGTAACATTTGCTTCCCTAATCAGGTTTTATTTAACTGGGCTGAAGACAAAAGGGTCAAAGGTCGCCCTACATGCCTTAGTCATTTGATACCCAGGCTCCAGTCAGTCCACTCCTTCACCAATTTGTGCAGCTATTCACTCAATGCAGCGCCACTTCTTTCATTTCCACTTGGATCTTTTATGAGTAAGCCAACCAGTTCAAAGACGTGAAATAATATGTTTATTTCTAATTTTAGAGATAAATTGCTATAAAAACATTTGATGGAAACTTTATATCACCAGTCATTACAGTCTTGATCCTCGTTTGAAATCGCTGGCCTACGAAATATGACAGATGGTGAATCTGATTTACCACAAGCAGTTACGGAGAACAGGCAGTGAATGCATGCACCTTCATGTTTTTGTAATTGTCTTCATCTCGTAAAGTTACAATAGGAGTCCTGTTTTTTTGTTTTTACTGCTGGTGAAAACTGCACTCTGAGAAATAAATCACAAGCTAATCACAGCACAAGGCCATCTTTAGTAACTGTGGAGTCAGCTACTTTCTGTGAAGGCTTAATTTATAAAATAGAGAGAACAGAACTTTTTGGAGCTGCTTGTTACTGAACTCTGTGTGAAATATTTATCGTTGTTTGTGTCTGCCTGCTCAGCATTGAAACTGTCAGGAAATTGAAGTGACATCACTCTTTTTCTTTTTTTTTTCTTTAAACATGGCGAAATGTGTGTGTGTGTGTGTGTGTGTGTGTGTGGGTGGGGCTGAAAGAGCTGTGTGATGTGTGTGTGTTTTTTTTATACGTCAGGTGACGCAAACTGTCAGGAGCGGAAAGAGTTTTTTTCCCCATACGTTTGTACATTTGTCGTGTGAAAATGTTTTGTCACTGCACAATTTAAAAACCATAGAGGAAGACCAGCTGATCATTTTATCTCTTTATCCCACTGGGATACCTTAAAGTTAACCTGCATTGTATACATAAGCTGAATTTAAAAGAAATTGCCCTTTTACATTTGTGTCTGATCTCAGCAATGGATTTGACTTCTTCAATACAGGCAACGTTGTCCAAACTTTTGAGGAATATATTGGGTTTTTTTTTTTGCCATGATTGATGTTTCTTAGTCAGTACTATCAGATAAATCTCAGACTAAATCTGACAAAATGTTTTGAGAGAAACGCTGAGTTCAGGCAGCTGTGTTTTCTGGACTCTGTAGCCATAGCATGCTAGCTCATGTTCGTGAATCACCCGGCGTTATCTTAGTCCGCTTTCATTCCAACTGAGGTCTTCCCATCAACAGCGGGTGCTGCACGGATCAGATCCTGATGAGGTCTGCCGACACTTATTCATACACGCATAACACTCATGAATGTGGGGCCAAATATATCTTTGTGTTCAATTTCCACTGAGGCTCCACATGATTTATTACAATGACACGGATGATTAAGGCACAATCGGCCTCTTTTGAAATGTCTTCAGAAACGTCCTTCTTCTCAGCGTGGTCGTCTTGGCAGCTTCATCTCAACCTTGAAAAGATAATTTCTATCTTGGAATGCTTGTTAAGCGTCCGACATGCCTCACTTCCCAGGTTAAATGAGACAAGCCCCTGTGTTTGCTTTGGAGTGACAGTGAACACAGGGGGAGGCTTTGTTAGTGCTCATTGCACTAACAAAGCGCGATTTGTTAGTGCGATGAGCTGTCGTGTAATATAAAGTTACACGACACAACGTTGACGATGCAAGGCAGAGGAGTCACATAGCCGTCTTTATGACCGCCATTTGCAAAGTTTCCACATTCACTTCATAATGGAGTAAATGATGTTAATAGTACTTTGAGTTGCGGATGGAAATTTTTCCGAAATGCTGAAGAACGCTGTAAAGTTTTTCAACGTCAAGTCAAGTTTGTGTCGCTCGTTTCAGCAACAAGGCAACTCAAAGTGCTTTACACCTGGAAACTATGAAAAAGAAAAACATTAAATTTTGTCAAATGCCACCTTCCAAATCGAATATACATCAAATGTGTTGATTAATGTCCCAGATACTAAGAATCAAAAGCAGCTTTAAACAAGTGGGTTTGCAGCTGTGATGTAAATGAACCCAGTGTTTTGGCACGTTAGCCCCTTTAATCCCGTAAATGTTCTTTAGCTGATGGAAGGCCGGCTTTGTAATTGCCTTTATGTGTCTTTGAAGATTCAGGTCAGGTTTTGTACGTATTAGACCAAAGAGATCATGAAACACAAAGGGTTGAGGTGGATCCCATGATAAAGGGTGTCATGGGATCCACCTCACATGTTTTTATGCAACATCATCAGAGCACCAAATGTCATCATGAAACAGCTGAATGATCATAGTAAGAAAAAAAAAACCAAATCAGGTATCAAGGCTTTTAAATACACTTAGACTTTGCTAGGTCAATTTTTGCTTAGATATGAAGAAAACCTGACACCCAAAGGACCTCGGTTTAACCTGCTCCCATTTTTGGACTTGTAGCGGGAAGCCATGTTGAATGTTTTTGCCACATACGAGTCAGCTAAGAGGTAAAGGGACCGCCGTTTTCCAGACCTGCTGAAGACTGTAAAAAGGCACATTCTTTACTCTTCCTCTTCCTGAGCTGAAGAGTTTGAGAGATTATCAGCAAAATGTGAGCTGACAACATAATACGTTAAACACTTGTTGGAAAAAAAACAACCCAACAGTAAACACGCCCAAGGTAGGTCATAAATTATACACTACAAAAACCAAGCCACAGTTTGACCAAATACCTCTACCTCTATTGCCTCTGCAACATTTGTACACAATCTTCAACTGCAGATATTTGTATCCATAGTTAGTATTTATAATTATTTATTGAAGGCTGTGATAAAGAGACAGCCGTAAGACAAACTCATATAAGTAGATATGGTACAATAAACAGGGTAATGCATTAAATAATAACTAATAGATGATGTTTACACATATTTTTTTCAGCCAAAAACACCAGAATCATACAATCCTACAGCTAAGATTTAAAGATGCATTTGATCGTACCCATGCGATGCGTTATGGGAAATACTGGGAATAAAATCATAAAAACAAAAACCCCAAAGAAATTAAATTGGCATCCGAGCTCCGAACACATTCTGCCCTTGTTCCCATCTGCAGACCACTTCACCACATAATCAAACCCAGACACAGTTTTTCTCACTCTGGCTCAGTGAAACGCTGTCTGGTCTGCCTCTGGCTGACATTACGGGATCTCAGCGCTGTCACACTGCAACAGAAGGCTCATTGTGGCCCAAAGGAGGGAAACACAGCGAAAGGATCTTGGAATGTGAACCGGTGCTCCGTCTTTAAGCAGTTTCATTCACTCCCGAGTCATGGAAATGTGACCGGCGTTAGTTGAGGGGCGGTTTGCCTTTTGGAGTGTCACGGCTGACGTTTGTCTGGAAATACGGAGGAGAAAAAAGTCAAGTGTTTTGCATGCGAGTAAATGTGCATTAATTTCCGCAGCTGGTTAATTATTAACACCAAATGAAGATGGGGCGAGGTTGATAGTTATAAAATGCAGTTCGTTCCCATTGCTGGCCCTTTTGTCAAAAACAGTGTGGTGACCAATTTTCCAGTCTGCTCCACAGTCCCGGTCCAGTACATTCAGTGTAACATACCAGATGTATCTTCTGCAGCTTGAGTCTTATCTTTATTGGAGTGAAACGAGTTCAAAGCAAGAGTCATTGTGTTTGTGCATTTCTGTACACATGGCATGGCTTCCACTTCCTTGAGGACTGATAAATCAGCCTGGGGTTTTTATGTGTTTCCAGGTCAAGTTGCTCTGTTGCTTTTTTTCTTCAGTTTCTCTTCTAGATTTTACTAAGTTCCTCCCTCTCTCTCATTTTCTCTCTCTTTTTTTGGCAGCGCAAATTAAGGGTGGGAGGGAAGCTTATTTTTAGAGAAAAGCCTTCCTTTTGGAGGTTCCAAAGGCAGACGAAAACAATGAATTTAATCACATTTTGAAAAAGTTTATATCTTCCAACAGGTCGTGTATGGCGCTCGGTGTTTCAGATCGCCAAGCAAATCTTGGTGTCAGAAAATGATAACCAGAGTAATTACAATAACATGTATATTTATGCTGCTTTCAAGAAATGGAAAAACTGCAAACAGCAGCAGAGTTGTAAACACAAATTACTGAGTTTGTTGCAGCTGCTGGGAGGAAGGATCTGCAGTAACGCTCCTTTGTGTGACTGGGATGCCGCAGTCTGTCACTGAAGCAGCTGTCCTTCTTGGCTACAACATGAAAAACCTTTTGTTCCGATGCTCTGTTTCAATTCAGTGCAGTTTTACTTATTTAGTGCCAATTCACAACAAATGTCTTCTCAAAGAATTGTAAACCAAGTCGCCGAAAACATAGCAACATGAGGAAATTATTTTCTTTGCTGCACATCTACAGAATGGCTATTGGATTTGACGTTAGCGTCTCGGTTGCAACTTCTCTTGTGTCCTAGCAACAGTGTCATTGTTGTTTTACTGACGTGTTTACCTTTAGCACAGTTTTCTCCTCATCGCGTTACTTTTGATCAGCAATGATTTTCAGCTTCAGACTTTCCTGTCTGGTTCAAGTCTTTCCTGAGACTTGAACCAGTCTCTCGTTCTTTCTCATTGTCGGGCCTTTAACGTCTGCAGAGCTGTAGACGTTCTTTCCTAACCTCCTGGGTGAGTCATGGATCTACTCTTTTCGCAACTCCTGGGAAGGTTCATCACTGGTCCATGTTTCCTCCATTTGCAGATTATTTCTCTCGCTGTGACTTGTTGGAGTCCGAAAGCATCAAAATGACTTCTTTACCCTCTCCAGACTGATTTTTAAAACTTTTTTGACACAATAAATTGCTTTCTGACATCTTTTAGCCTACTTTATGTGACCAGACATGTTCTATAAAACTTATATTTTGATTCTTCTGCCTGCTTTTCTTGTAATCAAGAGTCCAATTACTTTTTACTCTACAAATAATCATCAGACATGTTCAGATGTAACCCTCAATTGTTGCTCTGCTGGTAAATTAAAGACAAAACTCCATCATTTACTCAAGTCTGTCATGGTATTGTGTTTCCACCAGCTTGCTCTGTTTGTGTTTGTCCCTCAGCATTTCTTTCTCATGCTCTCTCACCCCATTTCTTACTTTGTCATTGTAACGACTCCCGACGTCTCATCAGTTTCTCTTTCCCAGTATGCACATTGAGGGAATTTATTACGTGAGACATTTGGCTAGAAAATCTGCAGTTTCGGTAGGTTCCATTAAGCTTAAACCTCTGCTGTCAGAACCCGGCGTAAGATAAAAACCAGTGTCGCAGAAATCAGGGATTTAATCCGTTTGTCGGTTCTATAAGTTCACGGCTGGGCCATGACTCGCTGTTCGAGTGGATACAGTACCCTTTTGTTTTTTTATATTACAGCTTTGTTACATCAAAAGGTAGAAGGAGACTTCTAACATTTTCAAACTTTTATCAATTGCTAAATTAACCAACAATTATAACCACAAATCTTCCTTCTTTTTTTAAATTTTTTCGACATTTACTCTTTATTTTTTACATCTGCATTAAACCACCAGTAACCTGCATGCAATTCTGCTTGTTTTTTTATTTTTTATTGCAAATTCATAAAATGCGTGATTTATTTGATTCAAAACGGCATGCACATAAAAACTATTTGTGTCAAGCTCGTTGACAATTAGTCAGAGGACTCTCTATAAAAGAATAGCTCTAAAAGCCAGTCAGTGCGCACAAAATTCAGATTGACTGTTATATTGGTGGTAAACATGTATCTGACTCATACTTTCTAAATGAATGAGTAAGACAGATGTTTTAGTTTAAAAACTAATAAGTTTTGTTTTAGCTCATATTCATCATTTGGCAGATAAGTAAACAAAACAAAACAAAACGAAAAAATGTGCTAACCACAAAATGCTCAGACAATTCATGTAAATAAATCATCTGCTAGAGACGCGTAACTGTCATGACGTCTTGTCTTTAATGAAACATCATAAAACATTTGGCTTTCCAACCCCTCAAGCAAACTTGTGCGATGTTGAAACATCTCCGGTCTCAGGTTTATGCATTTTTACAAGCATTTAGAAAGATTTACATTTAAGACTGTGGTGGGTCGCAGTATGTTGGAATAACCTTTCCATAAATCCACTGAAAACGACGCATCCAGCCAAAGAAACCGACCTATGGAAGAAGAGTAAGACAGCAAGAGCCGCAGCCGCGACTCTTAACGGAATAGAGTTAATGTTTCTCTAGCAACCTATATTTCTATTTTGAATTCTTCTCCTTTATGAAGTGTTTAAAAAGATAAGATAATCAGACCACAAACAGCTACGAACGTCCTTATAAATAAGCTTTTACTAGTTTGCCATCATTGACAAGCTTACAAACAAGCCTTCACATAAACTGCTGTGACATTTTGTGTTTTTTTTTTTTTTTATTGGAGTAGTTTCAGCATTGAAAAAGTGTGCTTGCAGTTAGAAAGGGAAAAAGATGTTTTGGCTTCATCAAACTGGTGACGCCAAGAGAGTTATCTGCTGCAGGGAGGGTATCTACAGGCCATCATGCCTGTTAGAGCTGAACTTTCTGAGTGAAAGAGAACAGGATGTAAGAAAAAGTTTATTTCATCCTACAGGAAATTTAATCTAATTTTGTACACAGCACGTTTACTTTCTAAAATACAATTTTATGACCCCTTACTGTGATGGTCAGTGGGAAAAAAATGTAGAAAAGTCCAGTGGCAGTTCTGCATTCAACTGTAGAGAAATTTAAGGACATTTTCACTGTAAGAAAAGTGCCAGAACAGCAAAAACATTTCACTGATTAATCAGCAATAAATTTTAACGGCCGTCCACAGAAACGTTATTGCTTCCCAGCATTAAATGCTTTATAAACGGCTCAAGCTTTCTGTTTTCACGCGTATCCTCAAATGGTGCGAGGTAATAAAAAAAAGAAAACTCACATATGAAGTAATATCCCGTCTCTTTGCCTCCACAGGATTTGTGTGTGCAATGCAGAAACCTGTGTTTCTGCAGTGCAGCAATGGCTTCCAAAACAATAACGGCAAATGCGAAGGTACAGTTCTCACAGACCACTTTGTCTTTGTTCTTCTGTTTTCTGTGACACGATGATTGAGGCAAGAATTCAGAAATGGAGGTATGGTTGCAAAGTGTTGCTTTGCAGAGTGAAAAATTTGTTTTTTTTTTCAATCCTTAAGTCATACTGGCATTGCTTATGGAACAGCAGCCTCCTTCAGAGTTCTGATGTCAGGAAGCAGAAACGTTTGTCTTGACCTGCTCCCTGCTTGCTATACGTCTCAAACACTATGTCTCGAAATTGCAGATATAAACGAGTGTGATGAGATTCCTGACTTCTGTGGGGACCACGCAAAGTGCATCAACACCAATGGCAGCTACTACTGTGAATGTGATCCTGGTTTCCACAATAAAAAAGGGAATCCCAGCTTTACTGTTAAGGAGGGACAGTGCACTGGTAAGTGTGGTATCGACTGCGCTGGAAATGGATCTGAGAAATTGCTCTTAAGTGTGTTTGCATTTTCTCTTCCATCAGATATTAATGAATGCTTGGACAATAATACAACCTGTGGTCCCCATGGCACATGCAATAATGTTATTGGGCACTATAAATGCGTCTGCAACGCCGGCTACGTCAGCGCAGACACCAGCAACAGCACTGCACACTGCAGAGGTGAGTGTTATTTTCTCTCTTCTTTCAGTTCTGGTTGATAGGTGTTCTTGCACAATCTGGAAAAAGAACAAAATATGATCCAAGAGTTTTCCAGTTCCAGTGAAGTGCGGAAAAAGACAGAAAAGAGAAAAGCTTTGCCTTTCCAGACTCTTCTTCTGTTCTCCTATCGACTTTTTCATTCCACCAACCAGAACTAAAAATTGCAGGTCTGCTCATTCCCTCCTTCCTTCCCACTGCTATCAACTCATTATGAAATGATAACAGACCTTCCAGTCCGTGCATACGCAAACACTTAACTCTTAAGAGGCGCTCTAGACATCACGTCACTCGGTTTATTCAACAGAAACCCACTTGATGAACACCGAAATGAGGAGTAATAATAACATGAGCTGAGAAGGTTTATGAAAATTAAGAGGCTCAGTTGTCTTTGCTATACAGAGCGAAATACCTCTAAAAGCTATTAGCACACGAGAGCAGACCAAGTAAGGTCGCAATAACAAAACCCTGGAGGGTACTGGTGGATTTAATCGATACTAGTTGTAGGAAGGAAGGAGGAATGTGCTTTTTTTTTAAATATCAAGGATTTGTTTTTTAGTTGTAAATAATGGCAACTAGTCTTGCTCCCAGGCTGAGGAAAAGCCAAAGGTTTAAGCTAAACTGATGTGATAACTCTTGTGGAACGCTGTTGTTGCTGAGTAAGAAATAAAGGAATTACATGCAATAAATTAATGATTTTCAAGATTAAACACAAAGAGATACCAAAAAAAGAAAGGTCGTTCTTCACAATTTTCCAGCAACACTCTGTGGATAAACATTTTAATTACAAAGTATTTCACTAAGTGCTCTATTTAACAATCTTCTTAAATGTGCTGCCAGCAAGATAACAGCTGGCTCAATATATTGCGGGTTCAGAATTGCCCTAAATTGCAAATCATGACTAAACGGCTCTCTTTCAATCTGTCCCACAGATATAGACGAATGCCAGGAACACAAAGATATTTGTGGAGAGAAAGGCGCCTGTGAAAACCTTGAAGGGAGTTATCGATGCAAATGCGATGCAGGACACACCAACTATGGCCAGGAAAAAACCAAATGCTCAAGTAAGTGTAAACGCTGCACTACCAATCGTAGGAAATGTTTAAGTCAGCGTTTTTCTGCTCCTTATAAACCATATCAATGTACCAAAAGTATCAGGGTCACACTAAGAAGTTACGCAAGAGTAAAATTACGACTTTATTGTCATAATTTTATGACTGTTCTCAAAATACTATGATGTTATTCTTACATTTATTCAATATTATTCTACTGTTGGTTTATTCTTGTAATTTTTACATCTGTGATGCGATCTGTGCATGTATTTCTGAAGAAGTCACTAGATTCTCATCTTCAGATCTGTTTGCTTACACACAGCCAGAACCGGTTCTTCACAGCTGAAAAAGGAAGCCCCGTCCCTGTTGTGCTTCTTCCTGCTACAGTTTTATTGTAGATTCTTCTTGAAATCCTTAATCTACTTCCTGTAGTAGAATGTCTTACCTCAGATTTTACTCACCCATTTTACTCGCCTGTTGTCAGAACAGGATTCAGATATTAGAAACGCTGTGAATGTCATGTAAACGTTTAGCTTTCTCTTTTCTCGCAGAGCTCGAGTGTGACAGCTTTAACGCCGACAGCGACCCGGGGAAGGTATGTCTGGATACATTATCAGTGTGGTTACACCGTAGCCCTCATAACGTGAGGTGGAAAAAAATGAGCGTAAAGACAATTAAATCTCTAATTCTGTGCAAAAACACACGCTAACCTTCTCTGTTAACGAACCGAAATTGCAGTCAACGAGAAGTCGAATGATCTCTTTATTCCTCTCGTCTGTGTCTCCCAGTCGTTTGAAGGGCTGGCAGACATGTTGTCCATGATGAGGAACAGCTGCTTGGCTCTGTCCAACCCAAGCTTTTCTGCTGGTGGAAAGGCTGATGGCGATGCGCTGCTCGAGGTTAGGAAACTCCCATACGTTCTGAACCCACACGTGCAAATTATCTGTCGACACAACTCAGCTGCTGGGTTTCTGATTTAGTATTCATTTCTTTTGGTGCAAGCAGAAGCTCATTACGCAGAAAGTTCCTAAACACCAGTGCGGTGAGGGGAATAATCGTCAAGTTGAAACGAGCCTCAGAAGACTCACAAATGGAAACCAAACGTTCAATAAAAGCAGATTAACTGTATGAAAAACAAGTCAGCTTGGGTTTTACATAATTCATCAACTGTGGAGAAGTGGCTTTTTGTAAATGTAATTTTAGATGTTTTTGCAGACAACATATAAAATAAACATTCAAGCTTCACCAATTTGGACAAACCAAATGCTTTCTAGAGAGAAGAGAGAAGTTTATGATCTTATAAGAAAGATTAATGAGTGACAGACTTAATAAGCCCAAGGACAATGTGCCTATAGTCAAGTATAGTGGTGGTAGCATTATGCTAAAGGTTTAGCCACTGTACAATAATGCCTGTGCATTATTGTACAATGCATGTCCATTTGTACAATAATGCTTTGTTTTAAGAGAAATGTTTAACATTCTCATATTAAGGTTTTAATTTTAAAACGGCAACAAAAAAAACCCAGTTATTTATGGTTAAAATTGACCTCATTGAGAGAGTAAGCCATGTTTAGATTGGGGATGGTCATTTTTCCATTCTAACCATCTCCAGAGGTGACCCACAGGGTTCTGTGTTTGGACTAGTTACATGTATTTATGCTTTAAAAAAACATCAGCTTTAAGAAAATCTGCCATCTCCAGCTATTCTCCACTCTCACTAAAGTTGTCATTTAAGGTTTTTAATGAGAAAGAACAGATGTCTAGAGTTCAAAAACTAACAAATAATTTACAATATGTCCACAAAGCACATTTTTAGATGTCTATTAGACACTTCTTCGCATTTCCACAGGATTCTGTCCTTTGGAAAATTAAATACAACTGTAGCTTTGTCTGTATTTGATGGATTTCCTGTTTCTTCTTCATTCAGATAAGTCACTTGCAATGTGTGGAGTACCCTGACATCTTATTTAGCTAAGAGTAAATAAAAAAAACAGTAGTTGAGGAATGTTTTTTTCCAAGAAGTTCCTCAAGTAAATGTAACCACAGAGGTTTATGGAGAGGAAGGGGGAACCAGAAAATATTTGGGTAACACTTTATTTGATGGGGTGTGCATAAGACTGACACGACACTGTCGTAAACATGACACAACATAAGTGTCATTTGGTAAATAATTACACTTTTAATGCAAAGTTGCTCTAAAGGTTGCATTGAAAGTCCGTTTAAAGTCCCAATTTTAAACGGACTTTCATTATTGCGTTATTCATTATTATAAGTGTCATTATTTACAAAATAATACAACATTGGCACTTTTAATGCAACTTTTAGAGCAACTTTGCATTGAAAGTGTAATTATTTATGGAATGACACTTCATAACATGTGTTATGTCTTTATGAATGTCTTTAGGTGATATGAACATGTCTTCATGTTCCTTCATGTTCATAACAGGTGATATTTCAAGTTTATGACAGCGTCATGTCAGTCTTATGCACGCCCTGTTAAATAAAGTTTTACCAATATGGGTCCTCAGATGACCCAGCTGGCTTGCAATGACCCTGTTTATATACGCTATAAAATTAGTTCTTCTTTCTCAAAGGTCAATTCCGTCCTTATGCTGATGACACAGTTCTGTATTTTTGTGTTGATTTTTTTATATTACACCACTGCAGTTACATGCTCTGATGTATTTTATTGCATCAGTCTTGGAAATCAGAATTCTTTGTTTATGTATTTTCCAATGATAAATAAATAAAATCTAAGCTTCACCTCGTCATTTTTATGTGACTCTACAAGTTGAAAGGAAATAGAACAGGTTTATAAAATGTCTCCGTCTTCTGTCTCTGTTAGAAACTTCTGACAGCGACTGACACCATCCTGTCCCCTGGACATGTGGAAAACAGTAAAGGCGTGAGTGGGCTGCTCAGTGCTGTGGAGAAGTCGATTTTACTGATTGGGCCTCAGCTCAAAGCCAACAACACCAAAATGGAGACCAAAGAAACGGGTATGTTTCAACCCATGAGCTCGTGGCTTATAGTAATTAGAATAAGGACAATAGCATTGTGTCGTATTTGTCAAAACAGAAGCAAAAATTGCAGTTCGAAGAGGAGCTACCCGCCCGACCGGACAAATCCATCTGACCAGTGAACACGCTGATCTCAACACTGACTGGACAACAGCAGCTGGCAAAGGCCCATATCCTGGTGAAGGCTTCACTCTGATAAACAGGTCACACTCACCGTCACAAACATAAACCAACCTTGAGTCTCCCAAACAGGTTTCGCTCTGGCCGCATTGCTGAGCTACAAGAACCTGGAGGGGTCTGTAAACACATCTTTCGAGGACCTGAAAGAAAAAGAAAAAGACGCCGTTTCCTTCCAGGTCTTCTCCAAAGTCGTGTCTGTCGTGGTTTCCAACCCATCGACTCAGAACCTGCACAGTCCTGTCAACATTACTTTCAGACGTCTAACGGTAGGTCCAACCTGCTGGACATCACATTTGGTTTTTCTTTGGTCCACTTAACTAGAACTCCGATTCGTTTGTCTAGAAAGTTTGGTTCATTTTGGGGAAGTGTGAATGCGATATCAAACTCCGATGCGAACCAAAAAAGCAAACTCTGATTCGCCTAAAACCCCTCAATTCACTTCACTTCAATAATTTGTTCAATTGAAGTGAACTCTGGTGCGGTTCGTCGTCATATCTGGACGCAAGCAGGAAGTGGACAATAGCACAGGGCATTCTGGGTAAATACAATCAAAACAAACAAAATACTCTAGTGCTAGAGGGAGAAATGTCACATGGTCAAAAGACAAAAGAGAAATCCTTCAACCACTAAAATCTCATGCCAGTTTAATTTTGTTTACATTTAGTGAAGAAGGAAGCTCCACTTGTTCAGAGGTTTTTGCATTGTTTACATTAGTTATTTTTGTGGCAGCGCCTCCACAGGCGAGGGGGGGAACAGGTCTTTCAAAGGGTTTGAATCGTTTGACGCAGGGCAGTGTGAAAGTGAACTGCACCATCTGAAAATGTAACAAATTTCACAACTTTGGTCCCCAATTGAACCACGTGTGCCAGACTATCAGGTGTGAAAACATCCAAAGAGATTCTCATTCCTGGTAGCTCTAATTTTAGACTCTAATATAATGAGAGTCTGCAAGAAAACACCGAATGAAGTCATTACCAGGCAACTTTCATCAGAGCTTTCTCTGAAATCCAATGAAGGTATAAATATACCACACGCTCCGTATTTAACTGTTGATTTTGGTTTTCACATTAGGACATGAAACAGACGCCTGAGGTGAGCTACATCTGCGCGTACTGGGATGAGAGAGGAGTCTGGTCCCCAGATGGCTGCTCCCAGGAGCTGTCCAACGACACACACACTGTGTGTTCGTGTAAACATCTGAGCAGCTTTGCTGTGCTAATGGCCCTTTATCCCATGAAGGTAAGTCACAGATAATGCTTACCCGGACAAAGCGCATCTTTTTTTTTCCAGATGTGGGAACTATGCGGAATCAAGAATGTTTTTGGATGCAAAAAAATATATCCACGGCATTAGGTAAAATATAAATGTTTGAACTTGGTGTAATATTATAACCTTTCTTGGCAAGCAAATTAGTGGGACGGTTTTGTCACGTTTGGTGGAGGAATTTGAGCCACGTGAAGACGAGAGGATCACAGTTACCTGCTGAGATGAAGTTTTTATAGAAGAAATAGAGCTACCGATGTCAGGAATGGGCTGAAAGAGAGTTTTTCTTTATTACCAGAAAGGTTATGATTGACTTTAGAACCACATCAGAGGAACTTTTGTGTTTCTAGTTGGAAAGCGACCAATTAGAAATGAACACAAAGGGAACCATCAGGACATAAAATTATAAATAAAAAAAAAATTCCCATAGATCTACACCGAAACACAAATCTGAACTAAAAAGGTAAACTGGCAAATGGACTGATGATAAATAATGTCTTTCCAGACACACTCACCACTCAAAGTTTTTATGGTTTCAACTTCATGGGGTCTCGAGCATTTTTACAAGAACGGACCCATTGAGATTCCGACGTAAACAACCAGATTCATTCAATACGAGTTATGTGTTCATCATTTCTGAGGGGAGCGTCATTTTAAGCTGACCTTTGTTCTCTCACAGACCAGCTTTCATCTCCAACTGTTGACCCACATCGGCCTGATCATCTCCCTCGTCTGCCTGGTGCTGAGCATCCTGACGTTCACGTTCTGCCGGTCCATTCAGGGGACGCGCACCACCATCCACCTGCACCTCTGCATCTGCCTCTTTATGGCGGACCTCGTCTTCTTAGTCGGGATTTCTCGAACTAAACCAGAGGTAAGGATTAGTAGCGTTACTTCAAAACAATATTACTTAAAGGGGGCTGTTATGTTAAATCAATTTCCTGGCATTTTACATCATGTTGCAATGTTACTCCTCATACTTGGAGAGTTGCTGCATGATTGAGAAATATGTGGATCTCCCATGGCAACCATCCTGGGTGCAGGAATGGATCTAAACGGCACATTGAGAATTATGTGCTGAAGACAGAGGGCTGGGAAGAGCAGGAGCTTCTTAAAGAGACAGCGACCCAATTTCAAGGCATCAAATTGCAAAGTCAAATTTCTGTTAAGTCATGTTTGATATAGATAGCGTTTGCATGGCAACTGAAGGTAACATAGTGACATGATTGTGCTATAAAATGGCACTAAAGTACATTATACTTCCCCGCTTTGTTTCCCCTTACAGAGGCACGAACAGCAAGACATTGAGCTCGATACTTATTCTTTCTTTTTTGTGTTATTTTGTCTTCCAGGGCGGCTGCAAATTTGTTGCCGCGATGCTCCATTTCTTCTTCTTGGGCGTAATGAGCTGGATGCTGCTGGAAGGGGTGCAGCTCTACAGAATGGTGGTGCTGGTGTTTAACGCCACCGTCCGGCCCCTCTACTTGTACGTCACCGGTTACGGGGTCCCTCTGGGGATTGTCATCATATCCGCCATCATCAGACCAGGGGGCTACGGCACTAAAGACCAGTAAGTAAACATCTGCGCTTTTTCAAAAAAATGTTCCACATAAAAGAAGTCATTGCTTTAAAGTGAAACCAGAAAATTCACATATTGCTTGTTTTGCGTCAGTGGAATTCAAACATTTTCTGTTATCAGCTTCTGTGACGTGAGCTTTTTTTTCTTTTCCTTCTTCTCCTGTTTCTTCTTCTTTCATCAGCTGCTGGCTGTCTGTAGAGAACGGTCTGATCTGGAGCTTCTTCGGCCCCGTGTGCTCCATCGTCGCGCTGAACGTCTTTTTCTTCATCGTCACTGTGTGGAAGCTCGCCCAGAAGTTCACCACCCTCAACCCAGACCTCTCCAAGCTGCACAAAATAAAGTTAGTCATACACGAGCACCTCTGCAATGAATGGAAAGTGATTTGAGTCAGAAAAAAGGAAGAAGCTTTTCTACTTCTAGCCCGTTTCCCTACATTGATAAGCTTTGTTTTTTTTAACTCCTTATCGACAGCACATTCTCAGAAAAAGTGTTCAACTGTAAAATTCATTGGAGTCTGAAAATGTCCTTGCTTGGTTGCAGAGGCTCATAAATCCAGGCTTAGTCTGAGAAATTAAAAAAAAAAAAATCATCCTGTTGCATAAAAAGCAGCTGCTGGACGAAGCGGCCATAAAGCATGAGATTGGGATCTAAAAGGGGTCGGTGGGCAAATGAACAGATGGTTGACTGAATGTAGCGAGAAGCACCTTTTCAATCTGAAGAAGCTGAAATTAAAGAATGGCCTATAAAAGTAGATACGTTACAATTTGTCCCTGGGGAAATTACGACACTTCCTTAATCTTCTTTAATTACGACTTCTGCTTTTAAGTTTCTTTGGTTTTTTTTTTTTTTTTTACATTTGCAACCCAACTGAAAGTACACTGTAATAATGAAGGAAATAGGAAGTTTTCAATAAGAAAAACAATGGAACTAATTTTCTTCTAAAAACAACTAATTAGCAAATAGACTCAATCTGTGTGTAATCTGAGCACTGTGCAGGCCATCATAAAAAAAATAATTTATTTAAAGAATATGACTCACAAACTGACTTCGCTGTCCATCCAAACCGGGGTCTGCAACCTTTTCCATCAAAGAGCCACTTTTGCCCCCGCTGCTACAAAATAAAACCCATACAGAGCCACGAAAAGCGATTTTATAAATGTAACTATGAAGGTTGACAAAATGACATTAAAATTTAGTTTTATTTTTAGATTTTAGAATTATTATTTTTACAAAATAAAGAAAATTTGCTGAATGAGACAAGCCTTTAACATGAAAATGGAAATAGGTAACATAGTTTAAAGCTAGATACTTTTAAAAACCTGTTGTAGGTATTATATTTTGATTTTGCATTAACATTTCCAGGAAAAAATATTCCTAAAACAACAGTTTCTTCATCGAAAACATTTCCTTTTTGGTATTTAGGAGCCGCAGTTGGGGGTCCAGAGAGTCACAACTTGCATAGGAAAATATGATGACGGGACGGCTATTAGTTACGATCTCCAAAACTCTGGAAGACTAGAAAAATTAAATCCACTGCTGAGTTTAAGGTTGTAAAGCAGAAAAAAAAAAAAAAAAGTACAAACTGGTTGAAGAGGTATCGACTTCTCAAATCACAGTAAATTACAAACTGAAGCTGTCCATGCAGTCTGATTGAGCCTACTTATACCAAAAACACTTATATTGTTTTTTTCACGTCACAACACTTTTGCATGCGAGAACCTTAGAGGTTTGGATACTTTTGCAAAGTTTTCACTAAAGACATGCTAAACGTCTCGGTGGTGGCAGTTTTGTCTTCGGGGATTCTTCGCAGACGCTGGCAACGTCTGAGTCACGAATGAGAAATATTTGTCTGCGTTCTCTCCTCCTCCAAGTCCCGCCTGTCTCATTTTGTCGTTTCGCCCCGCAGAGCCTTCACAGTCACAGCCATCGCCCAGATGTGCATACTGGGACTGATGTGGGTGTTTGGAGCCCTCTTGTTCAATGAGGGCATGACGGCGGTCGAGTACATCTTCACCATCCTCAACAGCCTGCAGGGCACCCTGGTCTTCGTCATGCACTGCCTGCTGTCCAAACAGGTAGAAAGGATCTGGAAGATGTTTGTGGGAGTGAATAGTGTCGGAAGGAAGAGGATAAAGTTCAGTATAAAAACAAAAACCACTAACCAGACCGGCAGTTTTAAAAAGAGAATAAATGTTTTAGATAGAAAGCTCTTCCAAAAAATGCTGTAAATATGGGACTGAACGACGCACAGCGATTTGAATATTTCCCCGTGGCTCTGCTGCCCCCTGCAGGTGAGAGATGAGTACGTCCAGTTCCTCTCCTGCGTCTGCACGCCCCAGAAGAAGAGGTACTCAGACTTCAGCAGCACCAATCCGTCCAGCAGTCAATCTCAAGTACGTGCCGTTTCCTGCCTCGCATGTATTTGATAAGCTGTTTATCTGTTTCCGTTGAAGGTGTTTTATGACAAAAGCTGCGTTTCTGCACAGGTGCAATTCATGATCGACAACTAAAACCAGACAGCTGCTAAAGATCCAATTAGTAGTCAAAAGTATTGATTGTTCCACATGTTTTCTCTAAGTTCTGACATCAAACCTCAGCAAAAAAAGAAAGTAAATTTGCCACAAAAAAAAAAAGAAAGATAATTTAACCTATCTTTGATGTTTGTTTCTAGCATCGCATCATTTTTACATTTTTCAAAGAAACAACCGGACTGTCGGAAAATCTTTCATCTTACTGGCCGGTGTAAGATACTGGAAATCTTGAGTACCATTCATTTTGGTTTTAAAAACCAAAATGAATAACACGATTTAATTTGTTTTATGTCAAACCTAACATATTAAAATAACACACTGATTATCACAGTCTTAGTAATATGTTGAAATATTATTTCTTTTTTTTCCGTCTTCCAAAGTTTTGCCTTTGATACTTCTGTTTGGAAAGACTCTTGTCTTGAATGTTTAGAAAAAAAAAATGTAACATCAGTTAGTAACACTGATGTTATTATTATTATTATTATTATTATTATTATTATTATTTGTATATAAAGACCTATCTGGTGAGGTTTGAAATGGAACATCTGTACTGTAAATCATAATTAGTGTCATATTTAATAATAATCAAAGACTGTGATCTTCCATCTCTCTGCTTTGCAGTACATCATGTCCTGTACTGCTGTCCATTGGGTCCTAATAGTTGCTTTTAAAATCTGGTGAGCATTGTTAAGTCTTTCCTCATGATGCGACTTGTTTCCCTGCAGGGTTCCCGGAGTGGACAGATCACAGGAGAATCCCAAATATGAAGAGCTTCATCATTTTTACCCCGCCTCATGGGCAGAAAACCACTCCTTCAGACTGTTCGGGCAAAGACTGGCAAGGTTCACATCACCTAGAAAAACAAACTTGTCCTTTTTGTTTCAGTGATTTTTTAAAATGATTATTCTTTCAGCCTGCCGTTGTTGACTCGTAGGAGAGCAGCAAGAGTGAGCTCTTATTTAGAAACTAAACAGAAACGCTATAAAACCGAAAAACACATTAAGTGAAACCATCAGCTGGTTTCAGGATTTGGACTTAAGCCATTTTACTTTTTTTTGAGACTTGAGTTAAGGGCGATCAGACTGTGAATTGTGAAAACCAAACCCTCCATCTGCATCCAGTTTCACCAGGATGAAAAACAACTTTAGAGCCAAAATGAAAGGCCCATTCACAAGTGTTTCAAACATTGCAAAAGGCCAAATTTATCATATATTCAATTTCTCGTGACTAAACGGTGCCCCCTTGCTGACTACTAAAGCAAACGCAACGTTTCAGGAAATTTTTATTTGTCTTTTTTGACAGTTTTGTTTAAATACTCTGTAAGGTCTACATAAAATACCATAGAGAGAAGGAAAAAAACAGAAAATCCTCTTTAATTATGCACACTGACTTCAATTGAAAAAAGAAGAACAAGTCACCAAAACATAATGTAGAGAGAGAGAGAAAAAAAATAGGTCAAAGGGTTTGGTAGTTTTTCATGTTTTTACTGCCATTCTCAACAGGACAGATTGTGTGTGATGTGATTTATACTGTAAAATGATCCAGGTTATTATTTTTATTTTTATTTTTTAAATGAGCCTTAAAAATGTTTATTTAGGAGCTGTTTGACTTACATCGATGCTGCGTTAGTAAGCAGAAGTAGCTCGTCAGTTCAACCGGAACATATCACAGTTATAATATAAGCTGTACTGCCTTCAGAGCAACTAAATCAGAGTTTTATGGATTTAGACGTATTTATTTCAGAACGCAGACCACAGAAGTTAATACACACGTGAGCAGATAGTTTGCACTGTATTTTATGTAAATGTTACCTGTACAAACAGTAGTTTTTGTTGTTTGTTTTGTGCGTACCGTAGGGGAAAAAAGGTGTAGGATACGTCCAAAAGTACACTTCTAATGTGGTGATGGGGGGTCATGAAATTCACACCAGATGTTGGTTACAGTCCAAGTTGTCCTCAAATGTTTACCGTCACCTTGGATTAAAACACACGTTTTCCAGTACAGAGTGAAAAACTAAATATAAACTAAATGTATGGCACTGTTTTCTTAAACGTCAAATAATTCACAATTTAAGAAAAGAAGAAATTCATTCGTATTGAATGAAATGAGACCCGTCTGCATGTTTCCATTTATGTATTTGGACATTTTCTAATATTTACAGATTTTTTCATGGACCTCTGAAATTTCTAAGCTTGGTCCACTTTTAGCCCACCGACTGTCAATTAGGACCGAGCCTGTCGATATCGACCACCACCACTAGGGGGCAGGAATTCTTTCAAAACACTGAGATTTCCTCACCTACCTTTAGTATCCAGGCCTTTTTTATAGGCTACATATATATTTTGCAATGTATTAATTTTAATGCATTTCATCCTAATTCTCATTATACATGTTACACATACTTTCTGACACATTTGTTACGATTTTGTTGTATTTGGGCTAAGTTTGGCTCCTGCCAACGTCTGGTGTGAATGTCGTGGCAAACAGCCAAATCAGAAACATATTCACCTGGAGAAATGCTGAAGTGTTTGATGCTTATTCGCCGGGCTATTTCTGTGGTATTTGTTTTCACGTACTGTAAATCAATATTTTGCTTATAACGGGACAGAAACTCACAGACAGCCTCTGATTTCAAACAAAATGAGTGATGTGTATTGCTTTAATCACTCGTGGCTAATGTTAAATTCTCCGTCTTGGCTTATGACTGAGCTTTCCTGCTCTTTTATTATTACTATTGTTATTATTACTGCAGTTGCCAAGCAAGTAAATATGGGACACAGTAAGAGCTTCTGTAAACAACATAAACGGGCCCACCCTGCTGATAAGGCTGCAGCAGCTTCCCCCCATCATGCAGTGTTTGTTGAATAAATGTCCATTTAATTACCGCATTCTTATTTTAGAACTTGTGTGTGTGTGTCCAGGAAATGTTAGTCGCTGTAAGCCTGAGGCTTCATCGCTGAAACGAAACGAGAGCTTAGATAGCCACAAGATTTGTACAGACCTGAGTGTTTTGTATCATTGCACTTTTCCGTTGTAAAAAAAGAAATATTCAGTACAACTATAGGTTTTTCATATTGCTATGTAATAATAGAAGAAGCCGCACTTGCAGAACATTAATAGTTTTGTGCATTTTAATTTTCCGTCTTTCACATTTGTTGAATCGGACATGGAAAATGCTTTTTCAAAATAAATTAGAGGCTTTCGGAGCTGCGTTTTGTTTTATCTTGCTATTTATGTTCAGATTTAAATGTTAACTCTTTGTTTTACCAGCTGTTCTTTGTTTTGTAATTGTCATGGTTTTTATTGTTATTTTTACCGTTTTTATTCATGAAAAGCAAAAAGTTGTATTTATGCTTAAAAAACAAACAAAAAAAAACAAAAAAGAAGCAATGTGCAGCTTTTTTAAATGAATGTAAGATTCCTTATTGTTAGAATATATTATAGCTACATTTATAAATATGCTTATTTTTTTACTTTAGTTCACTTTACACTATTTGGTACTTTTTTCTTCAATAGATATTGTCCACATTTCTGAATAAAGCTTTTTCTTCATGTGAGAAATCTCATTTATGTGTGCTCTCATTATCAAAACTGTCTTTACTGACTCATTCAATGAATTTGTGTCTTATGGAAAAGTTTATATACTTAATAAAGTGAGTAAATAATTCAATTTATTAAGTAAATAAAGTGAATTATTTACTCACTTTATTAATACCTGCTTAAAGGATACCTTTTTAAAGATCCCTTTCATCTGAGTCTCATCAGAAGCCCTATTTTGATTTAATGTATTAATGCACGTACACCCCTAGACCCGTAGGTCTATCAGCGCACACCGGCGGGTCTGAGGGAGGAACTGCAAGTCTGGGTTTGACTGGAAATACACTAAACAATCAGCCACAAACTTATGAATCAGAGAAATACACCAATAAGCTACATCACAGCATCGTTGTCATGGAAATGATTGCAAAAGGTGTGTAAAAACAAAACGTCTTCCTCACACCTGTACACATAACTCTCTTGTATTGTACAGTATGTGATTAGGTTTTTTTCCATGAAATGTAAGGAAATGAGTCATCTCACGCTCATGAGTGTCAAAAGGTTTTAGACAGTGGGCTAAATAAACTGAAGAAACCACACAAGGCTGTACTGACACTGGATTTGACACAAGTTTTCTTTTATAAGCTCCTAATTTGTTTTCAGATGTCTGGTTAGAAGCTCACTTACATCCTGGGGATTATCATTGTACAGATTAGCCCGATAAAAACCACCCTCTTCTTCTGCGTTTTGCTTCGTTCTGAGAGTCTGGCATCGACTGTTTGAGCCTTTAAATTTGACCCAATTGCTAATATTTGTCCGTGACGTATGAAGCTTACCAGGAAGTTGCCAGAGGAAAACGTAACGCCTTCATGAGCTCAGACAAAAAAAAATGAGGATGGATGCTCCCTGTTAAAATATTTCATGCCGTCTTTCATGTTCTTTCAGCAAACAGTTGGGGCAGAGTTGTTTTTGGTTTCACCGCCATTTACCTGCTGTTACACCTGCCATTGAAAGTTTTCCTAAAAGATTGTCTGTCAGTCTGCAGCTCATGTGACCAAACCAGCCGAGGCGATGAAAAGTTAACACTTGAGTGAAAATGTTGTTTAAACTTAAGTTGAGTTAAAACTCTAGTGTGAGTGTTAAGTTTTAACATTTTAACTCAACAACCTCTTCCTAACTAGAGGTTGTACCCAACCTCAAGTTAGGAAACCCCAAGATCACTGGGTCTTCTTAAAAGATAGAGTTTAACAGTTCTTAAAGATACAGTGTTTTCAGCAAAGTTGAGCAGACTGTCCAGGAACGACACAATGAATTTAAAATTTGCCACAGTTTCAACAGGCTGGCCATCAAGTGAAACTGGAATCACTTTCAGGTCTGATTTATCTAATTTAATTAGCTCTACATCCTTAAGAAAATAAAAAGGTTTGTTCTTTTGTGAGGGAATTTATATTTCACGATTCCAGTAATGCCAGAATTAATAAATAATAAAGACTCTGTGGTAGTCTGATTTAGTGATGCAATTATGTTAATTGTGTTACCACCCTCACGCCACTAGAGGCAGTAGCAGGGCCGAAAAGATGCGGCAGAGGAGCAGATTTAGAAGTACACAGAAAGCCACAGAATTTGCTAAAAACTCTGAGCTGCGCTGAAGTAAATAAAAGAGAGAAGTTCAAATGCATGCTGAGAGTGAAACTCCTTCCTAAAGGTGAAGATATATCACAGATTAAAATAAATAAATAAAACGGTAGGCCGCAGGTAATATAAGAAATAGCGCCCCCTTCACTTCCGGAGTGCAACAGTCCCATTTCCAAATAAGGTATGAGCCTGACAGCGGTCCGTCCCCGCCCCTTTTTGGACTGACCAGTAGGAATGGCGCACGAAGGAAATGGGTCAGGCTAATAAATTTGGGGCTTTTAATTATTTATCTGAAATGTCTATATATAATGTGTAGTCCTGTGTATCTATTGTATAAACAGTAATACAACATAAACTTTGGCATTTAGTTTTTATTCCCCCCCATTAAATTCAGACATTTTTAAAAACAGGAATTGGCTCCACGAGATTAAATCATCGTGGGTTTCCACTATAATCCCAAAATCGGACAAAAGCATACATGCAGGTTCAAATGCACTATTTGAATCATTATTTGGTAGCAAATTGCTCCTTAACTATCTGCTTTCTTTCCTCGAAGCCATCACCGCCGCCGGCATTATTCTGACAAGATCCATAAAGTAAAAAAAAAAAAAAAAAAAGCTCCTTGTTCCTCATAAAGACATAGCTCTCTCTTTTGGCTCAGGGGCAGATGAGTAACACTCCCCACTGTGACGCTGGAGCTATGAGTTGCAACCTGCTCTGCTCTCTGCTATGCGCTGCTTGTCAGACACTTTGTTCCTGACAGCTGCTCAGGAAACATCTGCTGCTGCTCACCCTCTGCATTAATTACTTCTGGATCCTTCTTCCCAGTGGAGCCTTTCATAAAAACCCTGAACAGGTAAGTAAATCGTCTCTGTTTCTTTTGACCCATTTGTTATTTTTTTCTCATACTCCATTTGAATCCTGTTTGGTGTTTTCTTATTTGCAGACGATGAAGCTGCTGACTTGTGTCCTTGTGAGCTTGGTCCTCTTGGCTCCCCTGAGGCTCGTCTCTGTCCCCTGGCTGTCCGGCCTGATTGCAGGGCTGGGCGTCCTTGTGGTCTGGACGGGGTCCTGGAAGAACATTCGTATTGCTGCATGCACCATCAAGAGAGACCTGATGTATGTGAGCATTGTGCCGTGCACGTCTTGCTCCTGTTCTTTCTGACTTTCCATCGCTCCCTCCGTTTCTGTCCCCCTCTTTTCAACAGGTGTCTGGCTGCTATTGCGAAAGTGAGGCTTTCCATTCACAGAAATGTGCGAAACAGAAGAACCGTCCCTGCCTTGTTTGCTCAGAAGGTGCTGCAGCATCCGGACAAACCCGCCCTGATCTTTGAGGCTACAGGAGAGGTGAGGAAAAACATTTCAAAACTGGTGCAAAAATCCACAACAAGTCTGAGTGAAACTTATTGACTTTCCCATGCACATTTCCTCCAGGTCTGGAGTTTTAAAGCTCTGCAGGAGCGATGCAACGCCGTGGCTCACTGGGCTCTGGCCCAGGGCTGGGCTGAGGGGGACGTGGTGGCCTTGTACATGGAGAGTCATCCGCTGGTGGTCGCCCTGTGGCTGGGGCTGGCCATGGTGGGCGTGGAGGCCGCGTTCATCAACCACAACCTGCGGCAGGACTCGCTGCTGCACTGCGTTGGAGTGTCCGGAGCTCGGGCCCTGGTGTTTGGAGCCGAAATGACTGAAGGTGGGAGGCAAAGCGACACGCACCCGACACAAGATTACAGCGTTTCTTCCTATTTGCTAAATGCCAAAATTGTAAAAACAATTTCAGAGAGACTTTTTGTTTTTTTGCACTACTTTTGTCAGAGTTACAAGTTTAAATACGACAAGTTTACAACAAAAAAACCCAGGGAACGACTTTAAGGCTTTCTAACTGATTAATTTACAGACTTTGAGTTAAAAGGACACACACCTGCTGGAGATAGCGCCTCAAACACACCCCTCCTTTGGCGTAATGGAAACATTAAAAGCAATCAAGTTATCAGCAAGTGAACTGTGAACCATGAAGTCCTGGGAATAATTGTCCAAATGCCAGAACGTGCCACAAATGTTAGTTCAAACAAATACAATCCGTGAACCAGAGATGAAAATGAGCACAATATAGAAATCCACCTGAAAACAAAAGCAAAAAGACTTTGTGAAGTTGTTGGCTAAAGCTGGTCAGGGTATCATTAGAGTGGAAGGAGTCTAATATCGGACCACACAGCGAGGAAGAATCCACTGCAGTTTGCAAATGCACTCATTGGACAAAGACCCTATGGTTTTTTTGGAGATGCATCTTTTTTTTTTTTTTTCTTTTTGATTAATTGAAATTGAAACGTTTGGCCACAATGACCCCCTAACCCCATCCCCTCCCAACAGTAAGGTGGTGGCAGGATGATGTTATGTGGGTCGTATGCAGCAGAAGGAGCAGGGAACACGTAAAACATAGATGACATCACGAAGAAAGACTATTGTGTGAAAGTACTGAAGCGAAATTTCAAAGGATTGTTAGGAAATGAAACCCGGGATTGAAATGAGCTACAGAGCTTTCTAACTAAAAGAGAATAAACTTCTGTTTCCACAAAGCCCTGATCTCACTCCTATAATCTTAGAGCAGAGCTGAAAAGGTGTGTGTGTGTGTGTGTGTACGTGCGTGTGGGGGTGTGTGTGTGTGGTGGGGGGGGAGAGAAAGGCCAACTACAAACTTCACTCAGTTCTGTCAGGAGGAACGGTCCATGATTCCTGCAAGCTAAAGTGATCCAATCACATTGTTTAAAAGGCCAATGTGATTGGTTCTAGTAAGTACTTAAGAGGTGTAAGTTAGCTTCTATATTTGAAAAAAAAAAAGCAATAAAAAAAAAACCTAATACATTCTGTCAGTCTTTGTCCTTTCAGGAATCATTTTGGTTATTGAACCAACCTAAAACAGAAACGTCTCAGTCTGATTTATTGCAGGAGGTTTTGTGTCTGCACACTGAGAACATCTTGATATCTGTTTGCAGCAGGACGGGAGCTTAATGCTGGAAGATGCTGATTAACGGCTACGTCTTATTAAATTAGAATATGATCAAAAAGGTCATTAATTTCACTAATTTGGCTCTAAAATTAGCCTCATTAGACTCACACAGAGCAGTAAATCTGCAGGGTTTGCTCCTGTTGTTTTGGCTGGTTGTCAGCCAAAAATCATCAAAAATTAACATGACCAAACAACTGAAACATGGCACCGTTCATGATTAACCCATGTTATATATTAGTTTAATGTTATTAAAATACATTAACTTTTCACTGGGAACGAACCGACTGCAGAAGATTCAATCCGAAACACAAGCTGCACATCTTTATTTTTTACAAGCAATCTCTTGAGGGAAAGAGTTGCCTTCTCCGCATTCCCATGCACGCCGCGTTACTCCGTTTTTCTTCCAGCGGTGTCAGAGGTGTCAGGATCTCTGCAGCCCGGCACGACTCTGTTCTGCACCGGCGATGAGGAGGACGAGGATGAGGAGCGGCGCCGCAGCTTCCGGGCTCAGAGTCTAGAGGCCCTGCTGACCTGCTCGCCCACACACCCGCCGTACTACAAGCTGAGGAAAGGCTTCAATGGTAACACTCTGCAGCTTGTGTAGCGCCAATGCTTTGTGTGTGTGTGTGTGTGTGTAGCTGCAAAGTTATAGTTCATGTTTTTTTAAAATACTTTGATTGCTACACATTTTCTCAGCAGGTCTTTGCCTGCCAGATCGCGCTCTTTCTCTTGAGGTTCAACCCGTATTAACACGCAGACGACACAAAAACGCAGACGCAAACTTCACCCGTCAGTCTCTTGTGCGATGTCGTAACACTTTAGATGTCACTAAAAGAAATATTTAAGTAATCACTCCAGACTACTTCTGGAGTCTGGAGTGATTACTCCAGACTCCAAATAATTGGGAACAGCATCCCAACTATTCAGTTCTGTTTCTGTCTTGGTTGTGGTATCGCATTCCCGAGTTACTCTTCATGTCTTTGCTTGCTCGGCCTGTCAGGGGAGAAAGAAACGTGTTTGGTGCTAATGGGGGGGGAATCTGAGGGCGCGTCACACAAGTGAAAGCCCTGCTGAATGTGACAACGCGCACCGAAATCACCGGGAAGCCTTTTTAACATCTCTGCGCGTTGGGTTTCTGCTGGCTTGCAGACAGACTGTTCTACATCTACACGTCTGGAACAACTGGAATGCCAAAGGCGGCGGTGGTGGTGCACAGCCGGTGAGTTTGTCTCATTCAATTTGGTGAATTGGCACAACGTTGAATGTCAGCATGTCGCTCAAAAACAGCCAAAAATGTTTAACTCCAAAATGTAGGCGCAGCTGCTAAGCATTTTTACTTATTTTGTACCGTTTGAGTTCTCTTCTACTTTTCATCTGAAAAGCATTTGGGCTTCGCTCCACTACTGCGATGCAACCAGATGAAGTTACGTTGAGCTTTTCAAAACAAAAGCCTCTCTTTTATGACCCTTAAAATCAATAAATGAGGATATGACCACGATGAATAGGTTCTATATGACTAACAGTCTGCAACCTTTACAGTACATTTTCACCCTCAGTCCTGTGAAGTAGAACTTTTTTCCCCCCTTCTTTTACTTTTGTCTGTTCGACATAAATAAACGTCATCACCCTGAAAACAGCATCCCCATGTTCAGACAAGGGAGTGGCGCCATCATGCTTAGGGAATGCGTTCTTCAGCGGTGACTGGAACCCAAACAAACCCTCTGCAGTGTGCCACCGTAACTTGACCAAGCGAACTCAGAGTAACAAATGCTGATTGTCTCGTCTTCCACTTGGCTTGGCAGCTATTTCCGCATCGCTGCCTCCGGTTTTCATTCGTTTGGCTTGCGTCCCGATGACATCCTCTACACCTGCCTCCCTCTCTACCACTCCGCAGGTAGGCCCTGTTTTTTTTTTTTTACTGAACAATGCATCTCTGTATTTATCACACCCTTTTTAGAAAAATCTGCCATAAAACTGTTTTGTTTTGTCCAGGCTTTCGCTCCTTTTTTGTTACACTTACTCAAATTGTCTACCTATTTACATCTTTCTCATTTCATTTATTAGAGGAACAAAAATCTTTCTAAACCCCAGTCTGGTATGTAAAATACATTTCTCCCCAACGCAGCTTTTGTCTCAGTCTATAAAATATTTTATCCAAAAGATGATTTTTGGCAAGTGCGAGACGACACTTTGTGTCCTTTTTACTCTCGGCTGCCATTTTTGCCCAGTTCTATTTATTACACTGACATTAACAGGGGAAACTGATTCGAGCATCGGTTTAAATGTTTTCCTTGGTTATTTCATGACCTTTTGGATGAATTGATGCACTCACTTCAAAGGTTCGCCGTTTCCACCATTTACGGATAATGTCATTTTTTAGAGGTTCGAAAGGACCCGAGTGCAGAGCTGAGCTGTTGTTAAATAAAGTCCTGTAACAGTAAGGAAGACGGCGGGAATGGAGGGAAAACAATGTTTATTTTTACATTAGCGGAAACGTATGAATCCAGCAAGGAAACAGTGAAAAACCAGGAACTTAACTACTGAGGCAGAGAGGTGGCATCTGCAGTCTGAACGACCAGGTCCAACTTTTACATCATGCTGACTGCGGTCACATTTAAGTATTCGTTTGAATCGCAGCGCAAAAAATAAAATAAAAATAAATAGAATTTCAGCAAAAAAATCAAAACTGAGCATCTAGCTCTGCTGTGCGATCGCAGCCCAAGACTCAACGGATCCACAAACTGAAAGCGACAAATCCCGACAATAAACTAAGAGGAATATATTAAAACAAAAGAATAAAGCAGCTTTTCAACGCCTTCCTAACAACACTTGTGGTGCGTGACAAGTATTACATGTTTTTGATGATCTGAAACATTGTGTGAGGAAAAGAAAGCAGATGAAAAGCTGGAGGAGGGCGAAAACGTTTACCACAGCAAAGTATTAGAAAAGAACCTCTTGGGTTTGGCTCTTTGGTTGTTTTTACTGTATGTGTTGTTTGTTTGCACAGGGACCATCATGGGCGTGGGACAATGTTTGCTCTTTGGCTTGACAGTCGTAATCCGGAGGAAGTTCTCAGCCAGTCGCTTCTGGGATGACTGCGCGAAACACAACTGCACTGTGAGCTCACGGCGCCGCCGCAAGCCGGACGGTCGATTTTCTCCAGGCTCGTTTGTAAACAACTCGGCCGAATCTGCTGTGTAATTTGTCCCTCGTTGTGCGTCAAAAACCCAGGTGATCCAGTATATCGGTGAGATCTGTCGCTACCTGTTGGCTCAGCCTGTCCGCCCGTCCGAAGCGCGTCACCGGGTCAGAGTTGCCATCGGCAACGGCCTCCGTCCCTCTGTGTGGGAGGAGTTCGTCCGGAGATTCAAGATCCAAAGAGTGGGCGAGTTCTACGGCGCCACCGAGTGCAACTGCAGCCTGATCAACATAGATGGAAAGGTGTGTTTTTATGGAAGTGCTGAGAGTTTGGATCAGGCCTCACAACCCAAAGATAGGCCCAAACCCAATTTAGACTTATTGTTTTAATTCATTATTTTTGACTGCTTTTGTTTTAGTAAGTTAGTTTTGTTTAACAGCTGCCTTGTCACTTCTTGAATCAGAATCAGCCTTTGTTGTCGTCATACAGAAAGAAGCACAGTCAAAGTTGTTTCAGTACAACCCATCCAAAGAAGAAAGTTAGACAAAAGAACATCATAAGTCCTGGGCAGACAGGTGGCTGAAGCTGCAGCCATCATGAGAGAGGCAACGCGAGTCAAGTTCAAATCATCCGGGATGTGAGGAGCTGCGCAAACTGGGATTCCCACAATAAATTAGTTTAATGGAAACCCTGTAATTTCTAAAAAAAAAAAAAAAAAACCACTAAAAATTAGAACGTTTTTGCGCTAGAACGAGACAGTTTTTCAGCTGCATTGATATTAGTAAATTTCCCAGGAACAAACTTCTTCATTGTGTTCCTTATTTGATGGAAACACTTCCGTAGCGAAATTGTGGGGTTTATTTTTACATTAGCGGAACGTCGACGTAGTTCTGCGCACATTTGCGATGGAGACACAGCTGTTGAAAGAATCTCGTTACAGTCTGAATAACTTCTGCGTCCTACTCTCTGTCTTTATTTCCTCAACAAGTTAAACTATCTACTCCTCTACGTAGAAGAATAAGAATAAGAAGCCTTGCTGAGCTCAGGGAATTCAGACGCGTCCCGTCTCACCCATCCAGGTGGGAGCTTGTGGCTTCAGGAGCCGGATCCTGCCCAACCTTTACCCCGTCCAGCTGGTCAAGGTGAAAGAGGATGAAAAAGAGCTGCTCAGGGATTCGCAGGGACTCTGCATACCTTGTCTGCCTGGTAACACAACTCTCTCTCACACACACACACACTTAAACTAAAAAAAGAAAAAGGTACCAAACAGGTTCCCAATGCGCACATCTACCTTTGCCTCTGCAGGGGAGCCGGGTATGCTAGTGGGCCGCATCAGCGACAAGGATCCGCTCAGGCGGTTCGACGGCTACGCCGATCAGGACTCGACCAATCAGAAAATAGCTCACCATGTGTTCCAGATGGGAGACTCTGCTTACGTCTCAGGCATGTTGCATGCAGTCCGCGTGTCAGTCTCTGAATAATAACAATGTCACATCTGGGCTCTGGTTTCCAGCCTTGCCGTGTTCAAACAAAGGCAAGGCTTTTGTCTCCTCCAGCTTTCTGTCGGCGTAAGAAAGCCGGGGGAGACGTTGCAGCGACACGCACGGCGGTGTAAAGTATCAAAATTACACAAGAACAAGTCGTCTGTGTTCTCCGATTGCTGGTCAGCTCAAGATAAGGCAGGCGTCAGCTCCCTGCGACTGGAAGAGCAGACGTGTTTAATAACAGATTCTCTCATGGTGTTTTTTTTTTTTTCCCTAAGATTTGGATAATCTTCTAACAAAGAAATGAAAGCTTATAGTTTGTTGCAAGTGTCGCTGCAGTGCCAGGTTGAAAAGAAGAAAAAAAAAACACAACAGAAACAAAATCTGATACTGAACAATCTAGAAAAATCTAAGAATTTAATTCTACTTCTTAGTTTGTCAAGAGTGCATGGTGCCATCTTGTCACTGTTTTCCGATTGGCTCATTATTGTAGTGAAAGATCCAATCATGAACCATTTACCTCTAAGGCTTTTGGAATAAAAAAATATAAATAAACAGACCCGCAGCATCACAACACCTTCCCTGTACTTAGTTGTGGACATGATGTGCTTTCCCAGATCTCATCCTTTGTTCCACGTCCAAACCCACCTGTGGTGTTTGTAGCTGAAAAGCTTATTTTTAGACTCGGCTAACCAAAACACAGGGTTCCAGCTGGAGTCTGCAGCAAAGCTCAGCAAATCATCCTCTGCTATCATTATATAACAATGAATGTCCTGAAATCAAACGTTGGGCTTTTCTAAGTTGTTGAGTCGGACAATAAAATGTGATCCAATACCAACCGTGTACAGGGTCCGAATGTATGATATCAATACTGATAACGATACTTTTTATTGAAGTTTTACGTATAATCAAACTTTCTGACCTTTTAATTGTTTTTGTTCAAAACTTGGACAGTGTCTGGACGAGGTTTATGGATTTCTACAAAATACTTTAATAACTTATTGACATGATTTGTGTACGTTTTTCCTAAATAAAGTGGGAGAAATACATAATTTGAGAGCAAAGCGAGAGAAAATCTTTTTTGAAGAAGAGCCAAGAAACCAATAAAAAAATAAAATAAAATTTCAAGATGGAATCCGAAACTAAAGTATCGATAGTATCGATCCAATACTGATACCGACTCGGTATCTATATTTTGGATCGATCCACCCACTTTTACTCTATTTCAGAAGGATAAATATCTTTGATCTCCACTTCATGGATGAAATTCCTGACTCCTTTTTCTCCACCTTTGTGTTTTTGTCCATCAGGCGACGTGCTGGTGATGGACGAATACGGCTACATGTATTTCAGGGACCGCAGCGGGGACACGTTCCGCTGGAAGGGGGAGAACGTTTCCACCACTGAGGTGGAGGGGGTCCTCAGCGGGTTGCTGGGACACACTGATGTAGCCGTCTACGGCGTGTCTGTTCCAGGTACGAATGAGATGGAAAAACACACACACACACACACACACAAGACCTACAAATGAACCCAAACCTGAAAACTCAAGAGCCTCCTGTGTTTGCGCAGGCGTGGAGGGCAAAGCCGGCATGGCAGCCATCGCTCACACGGGAGCCGGTTTGGACCTTGATGAGTTTTTGAGCGCCGTACAAAAACACCTTCCCTCCTACGCACGGCCCGTCTTCCTGCGACTCGTGCCATCTGTGGACACGACAGGTGAGGCCGCGATTCAAGGACTCAAACGTGTTTTGACAAGAGCTGAAATACAAACTTTTTTTTTTTTTTTTTCCCCCATTTTTCCTCTCAGGTACATTTAAAATTCAAAAAACGCGTCTGAAGAAGAAAAGCTTCAAGCCACAACACACGGGGGAGGAGATCTATTTTCTGAACAGCCGGGCTGGACGCTACGAGGCTGTTAGTGATGAACTGTGTAAAGCGATCGTTGAGGGCAAAGTTTCTCTCTGAGACAAGAGGACACCCATAGAGCCTGCTGTATATTTTATTACTTGTTTTTTTTTTAGAAAACTCCATTGTACGATGGAAACCTTGTTGATTTTTCAAATAAATGTTGTTGTATATAAAATGTTTGAGAAACTTCTTACGTCTTAAAACACATCAACTAAAGATCTCTAGATAGAAGTCACAAATAAACACTAGGTACTCTGTAGTGTACTTGTGTCTAAACTATACGTACAAAACTATAAAGTTTAACTTCTGAAAGCAAAACTCCAGCTGTGAGTTGCATTAGCTATTGAAATACACTGCTCAAAAAAATAAAGGGAACACTCAAATAACACATCCTAGATGGACAGTTTGATTTCACACAAGTTTGATTTACTTGGAGTTATAGTGTGTTGTTTAAGTGTTCCCTTTATTTTTTTGAGCAGTATATTTAAATACAACTAACCAGATAGTATGTTGAACTTGTAATTTACTATAAAATTAGAAAACACAGATTAAAGTTGTAATTTTTTTTGTGTGTAAAAATTGAATTTTGCAGCAGTAAAAATACATAACATATTGTTGATGGATGTGAAAAAGCAATCCATTCGCTGTCCCGGCAACCTACATTTCATCTGGCAGTTTTACTGCAGAGCAAAAAAAATTAATTATATTTGCGCAATGTAAAATATTCCACCTGGACTTAAATACATTTTTTTATTATTACATTTGTATAACTCTTTTTTTTTCTTTTATTTGTCACACTGTTTGCACTTAATTAGATTTATTTGAAGTTTCCACGGTGAGTGACGGTAAAGTAAATTTTATTTCTATAGCATATTTTCAGCAACAAGGCAATTCAAAGTGCTTTACATGAATTAGAGGAAATACAAACAAAATAACAAGAACAAAATGTACTCCAGAGAAACCCCTATTGGCTTATAAATGATGGATTCTTGTTCTGATAAAACTAGATTAAAGGTATGAAACTACATGTTTGTTCTCCATTATTAATAAGAATAAATTATTGTTAAACTAGCCGGTGTCGCTCAGGGCTTTGTTCAGTGAAACATGGTAGCTCACCTTAAACCTGCTCTTTCTGCTCTGCTTCTTGACAATATTTCTGGTGTTTGCCGTCTTCTCCTTTCCTTCAGGTTTTCCTGGTTCCTCCTTTTCGCACAACACAGCGGCGTCAGTTTCTATATTTTCTGCGGCACCTTTCGCGGGCCGGTCCTCCGAGTTCACGCTGATCTTCACTCTCTGTTCCAACACTGCGACGCCTCCACCGGCAGACGACGACTCATAGTAAGGATAGACTGCTCCCGTGAAACAATGCGTGAAGGTAAAAAGAGGCGCGTCCGTGTCAGCATCTACGAATGTCACCGTTCCTCCTTCAAGGTCCAATTTCACTCGGACTCTGTTGAGGTGGCGCGAGCTGCCGACGTCGAGGGTTTGAGTGGGAGTCGTGAGAGCTTGGTACTCTCCATCTTTGAGCCTGATGCACCAGAGTCCGGCTTCTGGAGATGCTTCACATGCGGTGGTTTTCAGCGCTGACAGAGCAGCTACACCCACTGTCCATCTGTCGGTCTCCCCAACCTGAGAGACGAAAGATAAACCTTTAACCTGAAATTTCGGAAAGAATCGTTATTTCATGAGATCTAATTGTTTCCTGGTTAACACTTCACTTATTGGTACTAAGTCTTTATTTTCTGGACTTTCTCAATTGGTAAAATGTGCTCCAGCTTCGGAGCCGGAGTGCCGCAGGGTCGTATGCTGGACCCCCTGCTCTTTGCAACCACGGCTGTACTCCCATCAAAACCCTAAAATAAATAGGGTCTATTTTAGGGTTAGCAAAGTTTGCAAAATGTCCCATAACAGTTTGGCTCAGAACCTGGCAGTGAAATGTTTGAACACCGAATGGAGATCTTAGGACCGCAGGACAAAAATGTCCTGTTTTGACATTTTAGTAAATGTCAAAACAGGAACAGTGGAGCGTTGCATTTTGAGAGGTGGGTACAGTTGCGTACCCACCTCTTCCGTGCTAGCAACACATTAACAGTTGAAAACAAAATACATAATTTAAGTTTTTAAACTAGCTGACTTCCCTGAGAATCTGTTAATCAGTTTCTATAAATGTCCTCCTGACAAATATTCCAGCTGCACCAAAGACTCCACAGAGCTTCTCCAGCTTGTGATATAATCAGGAAAAGGAAATTAATCAGAACGGAGTTACCACGAGGTGAACAGCAACACAAGATGTGCGGGGAAAATATTATCAAAGACGTTTTTTTTCTAAAACAAGATAAAACCTGTTCCAGCTCCTCCCATCAGGGCAGATGTTACAGATCAATTATGCTCCTACAAAAACAACGTTTCCTGAACTCCCATGAATTTATTTGACACTGACTCTCCTTCCTGCTGAGTAAATTAACCGTGCGTGTAAAAACACTGCATGTTTAGTCAAAACTTTAAAGCTCACACAGCTTCATATCTGCAACGCCAAATAATTCCCCAGTTCTGACGGATTTTAATTTTTACCGACATTTTTCACCTTTCGTTAACAGTGTTTTAATGTTCTCTCCTTTTCTGGTTTCATTTTGTATTGTTTATGCTTTTCTTTTTCTGATGTAGCTTTTATGTCCATCCATCTTATTCCCGTGGATCTTTGGACAATCAGAGAAACAATCTCATCAATGAGAAAAATTATCTTGGAAAAAAAGATGACATGCCTCTCAGTTGGGATATGTTGGGATATCTGTTCGTTTTTTCAAAGACACGATATTTAAGTACTCTTTGCTGCGGATACCTTTTTATTTTTTTAGCAAACGCTTTTACTGCATTATTTCAGGAAGGTGACCACAGGCCTCGCAGTTAAAATGTGAGCTTATTCATACCTGAGTGAAGCTGGCCTCTCCATGTTCTCCAAATCAGACTAAACTGGCGTCAAACATTTGTGCAGCAAAAACTTTCATTTGTACCTCTATCATCTTAAAGATATCAAGAAAAGTTTCCAGAGGTCAAAGGTCACACAGCCCACTCACCTTCTTCAAACCAGACAAATTTGGTGTCAAATTGACTAGACTATGTTTGTGCTGCTATGGCTTTTAAGATATTAATGAAAGTTGAAAGGTTAACCAGCCTTTCGACCTTTTATAAAATCAAAATGACCTGTCAAATTTTATTCACATCTTCAAAGCCAAAGTAGCACAAACAAAAACTTTTGCCGCACAAGCCAGAACGAACGTAGTCGAGTCGATTGACACCAATTTTATCTGACCTGAAGAAAGTAGAGGGGTCAGGGGTGGCTGGTTGACCTTTCATGACCTCTGGGAACATTTCTTGATGTCTTTAAAATGATAGAAGCACAAACAAAAATTTCTGCTGCGCAAGCGTTTGACAGCGGTTTTGTCTGATTTGAAGAATCACTCAGGTTATACATGTATGTTGGTTACGGTATGTAGGCACCTCCATGTCCCAGCAGTGCACCCCGGTGCTAAAGCCCTCTCTTGCCAGGATGCCGGGATGAGGGCGGAGGTGTTCAGGCTCTGCAGTCCTCCAGGGTCCAGCGGTGACATGGAAACGGCTCAGCTCTGAAGACGACGCCGTCACAGCCCGGCCTGCTGTTCTGGGATCCAGAGTCACCGGAGCTGGAAGATGTCGGGCATTTAACAGACATCAAAGCAGGAAAACGGAGCAGAAAGTGCACGCGCATGAGGAGGACACTAACTATAGGGGGTGATTTGTTTCATCTTCTCCCAAACGGCGAATCGGAGGTTGCCTAAGTGTTTTGCCAAGTTGATTAAAGGCCTGTGAATCCTCTCTGGGTTCGTGTTACCGCACCCTGTGCTACAGTGAATAAACATGGACAGAAAACCAGATGGTTGTGATTTTTTTTGCTTTGTTGCTTATATGGATCAACAAAATATGATAAATCCTCATACCTACTCATTGTGTCTTGGTATTCCTGTGAAAAATAATTTATTTGAGAAAAATTCCTTTTTTGGGGGGGTAATTTTTTAACTGCTAAAAAAATAAATAAATAAAACCCATAAAATTTGATGATGTAACCTGTAAGTATTCGGTTCCTTCTCCCCCAGCATGGAGTTCCCGTTCGGTCAGCCGGATCTTGTCCTCCAAGGATGTTATCACCTCGTTTAGTCGGTTTATCCTCTCCGCAGCCTTCCTGCTCTTCTCCTCCTTCTCCTCCATCAGCGCATGAAGTCTGGCTGCTTCCTCCTCTCGCAAAAACCGATTAAGTTTCTCAAATTCTTCCTTCACGATCTCCTCTGTGAGGTGGGAATCAGTCTTTTAAAAAAGATTTAAAAGGTTAAGCTTATTTACACACGCAGACAGGTGAAGAGACATGTTTTGTTTTACTGTTGTTAGATGCACCTGGTTGCACTGGGATGTCGTTCTGCAGGCCTGCATTACGTCCTCAAAGTTTTTAATCTTCACGTCTAATCCGGTTAGTGATGTTTTAAGCTCCTCCTAGTGTTGGAAAGGAGAATAACTTTAAAACCAGGCTTTATGGAGCAGAATCCATATAGTTAACTGATGAAACCATGAAGGTGATAAAATCCTCGTGGAGCCAACTTTTTAGCAAAGACAACCACTTGGATTACCGGATAAGCATAATTTGGGAAGATTCTCTCAGTAAATCAGGACCATGTTCTATTTAAACAAGGCAGCATCTGTTTGGAAGAGAAAATGCATATTTACCAGAAAATTTATGGAGGAATGGAGGATTTATGTAAAGAATCCTCCTTGTTTACACATCTGCCGGATGTGGCTTCAGGAAGCAGGCGGAGGAAAAAGTACACAACACTCGGAAAGGGCCTCGAGATGGGGCGGGGGAACAGACATCTTGTAAAACTCTGCACTTCTGGCAATTCTTGATGACTTTTGCGAGTGTTTGGCTTTCTGGCATCATGGCTGCTGTGACTTGGGATACCAATGATCAGACATTCTGGTTGACAGTCAGCTGGTGTTCATGAGGGAAAAAGTCAATTCATGCCAGCTGCTCTGTTTCTCAGCACTTCATGATCGATTTTATTGCTTTTTGGGAAAAAGTAAAGTCCTTTTCCATTTTAATTTAATTTTTTATTTTTATTTTTTTACTTTTGGGATATTGTCAAAGTAAAGGTGTAAGATAAAGAGTGACATTGAAAACATAGTCTAGAATAAATAGTGCCAGTCACAGTTAATGTCATGTCGAGGGAAGGAAAACCCATAAAATGAACTCATCTTTTATTTCAGCAGCCTAATCAAGATTAAAAGAAAAAACATCTTCTAGTAACTTTCATTCATAGTAATTGACTTTTTATATAAATATCAATTAACAGTATAGTTAGGCTTCCACAGGCACACAAGAGCATGCAATGAAGCAGCAATAGCTTGTCATCTAAACTTCCTCATATCCAAAATCAGAGCAAATTGCCATGTCATGTTTTCCCCAGTGTGTTGAGGAAGCATGCCCTGCTTGCAGTGAACAATTGCCAGACATTTTTTTAATGTAGCACTGCACTGCATTTTATCCCAGAATCTTTTTTTATGTTATATATTGGGGGGAGGGGCAGAGGGATGGGCTCGCCGAGGGCCAGAGTCAAGTGAGAACCGCCACTGTTTTAAGCACTCTGCATCTGTGCTGGCCAATCACAGGAGCTCATTCAGTGAAGAACCGAACGCCACAGGAAATCATTCCCATGTGTGACAATGGAAATGATATGACTCCACCCTTCGACCGCAACAAACGGACCACTTCAATGCCAGATACTGATTCAGATGTCTGCATCCTTTTATTTATTGTTGGCCGTTGCTTTTCCACACAATTCAAGTCAATTCAACTCTCACTTCACTGCTCTGTTGGAGCTTTCTCCCTGAAGTGGACTTCTCTAGCAGAATTTTATGGAGCAAAAATAGTCTTAAAGTATCTCTGTGTGTGTAAAAGTATTTGTGCGTGTGAAATTATTAATAATTGCTCCATGTCTCATTATAATCGGAGAACAAAGCCTGCAGGTTTAGCTTCTACTTACTCCAGAGAGTAGACCATCGGGTCTCTCCGCCTTGTTTCTTGGTTCAGGCCAGCGAACCATTTGGCCAACCAGCGGTCGTTTTTCAGACCACTAAGTCAATGTTTCTGACTTAGTCTCCTGTACCGCTCAAAAATGCACAATGTCTATAAATAATTTTGGGATATTATAAAGAAGTGTTGAGATATACCGCTTTCCACCGAACTAACGTATTTGCCACTTCGGCACAAGCACAGTGACAAACGTTTAGAGGATAAAAACACTAGACTCAGCAAAATTCCGATGACCCAGCTTTCTACTAGCATGTAAACGCACCATCTACACACAAATCTGGGAGCACTGGAAGCGTGAAATGAGTCTCAAAAATACTTGGGCACTCGTAACCACATCTGTGCATACATTCAGTTTTGTGTGTGTGTACCACGTGACTTGTGCGTACTTTTTCCACATTTGTAGGCGTAGAAGATTTATTTCATTTTTAAGGTTTACAAATCAGTATTACACACACAGATACTTTTACACACACCCACAGATATTTTTACACAAATCTTTTTGCACATGCACAAATACTTTTACACACACGCACAGATATTTTGAGACTATTTTCACTCCATAGAATTTTAACCAGGCCAATCAGCAAACAGAAGGAGAAGTTGTGAACAATGTTGATTTTCTACGCTGTTTTACAATTGTAGCCTGCCTGAAATTTTAGCAATGACAGCAGAGGAAGTGAACAAAGCTTTTCAGACCGCGTTGGCCACGCTTTCAAACATTTAGTTAGCATTAACAGCCGTCTCCGTTTGGCTCGACACTTCTCTCTTCGCATTGGAAGGTGGCTATTTGCAGCGCAGGCAAGTGCCGATAAGCTTCATAGCATCCAACGTCATGGACAAACTAGCGATTGGGTAAAATTCAACACCTCAACCCATTTCACACCTCATTTCTCAACAGCAGAGAGTCCAGACCAGCTGTACAAAGCAAAGCCTCGAACAAGGATCTGGTTTCTTACCAGGCTAGTATCATCCTGATTAGGGTGGGAAGCCTGAAGGTTTAAATGTTTCTGACTATTTAAACTCTCAACTCTATAGCTTCAACACCTTGTTTCTATTTGTGAAAGAGTTATTTAGAATGCTTTCTCGTAAACACACAACTTAGGGTATCAAAGGTCAAGGTAAAATGTACAAGCGGCACCAAATTCCAGATTCCTACCTTGCAGTCGATTGCGGCCTCCTCTGAAAGGTACACCCTATGGCGTGCATGGCTGTCAGCTGCACATTGTTTACATAAGGGCTCCAAGTCATCCAGACAGAACAAGGACAGGTACTCCTTGTGTTCCTCGCAACATTCTGCAGATGCAAGCGGTGAGGGAAAAACAGTGTCTGCCTCTGATCCGGGCAGGGGCGAACAAGAAGAGGCCCGGTCACTCATGGCTGTTCTGACAGATATGAAGACAGTTTAGTTTGCCAGAATGAAACGGCGAAGGGGAAGCTGGGAACTGGAGAATGGCAAATGGGAGGCGCACTCAAGCGTCCTGGTGTCAGGGTTGCACGGTGGTCGGTTGGCATGCATCTGTTTAGAAGAAGTGAAGCTGAATAACAGAATATCTGCTTTCAGTCTTCTCATCTGACACGTCTCTACCAGATGAAGCCATGCATCGCCCAGCAGCGGTCTGTCTTCTTTAAAGCTGTGATTTATAGATGTTCATATTCCTAATTAAGACTGAGCTCGTCCCTTTTTGCACCAACTGTGTCATAGTAAAAGAAAAATAAACAGGTCTGAATACGAGTTATCCATTCTCCACCAGGTTGTAAAGTGACTTTGAAACCACATGACTATAGATTTCAATGTGTAATTATTCACTAAGCAAAGACAAACTGGAAAAAGTTTAATTGTAATTCTTGCTATTGATTCAAAGTGCGTCCTCCTCTTCCGCGACTGTTAATCAGAATCTAAGTTAGCTTTTCACGGAGGTCGGTCGGTCATAAAGTTCTGCTGTTTGACATGTAACTCCTCTGTATGGATCCAGTTTCGTTGGCCTTTAACACTCTGAGCTGCTCAGATCTTCAACTCATGAGGCAGATCAGTTTCATGTGACTCATATTTCTTTGCTCATGTACATCAACCGTTGACCAGGTTCAGGTGAAATGCAGTAAATGATTGGGGCAAAAATTTTTCTTTTTTATTTTATACAATTTTTTTTTCCAGCAGAACAGAAGCATGTTTAAAGACACATTACAATTAACGTGAGAGACCATAAAGCCACCCTTGAAAATGTATCAAAATAATAATACACTAACTTATTTGATAGCGAGTAGATTAAGATATATACGTTTTTTGATTTGATTTTTAAAGATACTTCTTGTAAAATGTGTGAAACCTCAGATCTTGTGGGGGACTCAATGTTGCCTTCGAAGTCAACTAGTTATTTTAATTTTACTTGTAGAGCACATTTCATGCCATGAACATAAACTCAATATGTTTAAAAGAAAATGTAAATATTAATGCAAGCAATGACAATAACATATCAAGCACATCTTTGAAATATGTATGCCCATTTTGATGCGGTCCCTTTGCTGAAAGCTGCAGATCGTCTGTGTTTTTGTGCCTCTTGCGACGTCATCGACTCAAACTGAAATAAAGCAGAATAAGCTGGTCTGTCTTCAGTATGGTTTTCAAGAGGTTTTGTATTTTGTAAAATTGTGCAGGAAAAATTCATGCTTCACTATCCTGCTGGGGAGGAAGTGGGGTGAAGAAAAACTATGTGGTAACAAATTCAAGAGAAAAGCAGATGATTTGGAGAAGTTCTAAAATAATTTTCATCTTGGAAACTTCAACTTTCGTCTCCTTTGACTTCATGCTTTCCAATTGAACAAATCAGATTCTTTGTGTTCTGAATTTTTGACCCACTGATTTTTAACAGAGCGTGTTACAGACATCCTGGGTAATCTGATTCCTCTCTGTAAGCATCATTAGTGCTCTCATCTGCTGAAACATTTGAGGATGAAACGCAGAGTCCTCTGAGGCCCGCCCTCTCATTCAGCATGACGTGAGTCAGAAATCAGAAACATAACCCTATGGCGCATAAAACTCAACAATGGCACCGGTTCAGGACGCCCCGGCTGACAGGATTATCAGGGAGGGGACTTTGCCTCGGTGCGTGGATGGGATCTGGTCATGTCGCCACCTGCAGGTCAGCAGAGATTTTGCAGTGGGAAGCAGCAACGCCGGAGAGGTAGAGAGTGGATCTGCATTTGGTTCTTCCACTGAAGCTTCATCCAGTGTCTTCAACATTTCAACTTTGAACACATCATGTGTTTAAAAGTGGATGGAGCTGTAAGACGGAGTTTGTCCTTTCTGGATGCTACGTCTGCATCTCCATACCTGAACATTGTGCTTTAGTGTGTGACATGAGCCAGCACATTACAGGTGAGTGCCTTCAAAACAGATAAATGTGCACAGATTTATTATTTTAACCGATTAGAATGATTTTTGTGTGTGTGTGTGTGTTTCAGGTAAGTCGGAGGACAGCCTGGCTTGTTGGGACTACAGAGCTTCCTGTCTTTAGCATCCTTTCAGTAACCCAGCGTTTGTTTGGCTACCGGCTTTTGTGAAGAACAAACCTGCTGGGCAAACATACCACAAACACGACATCAAAGCTCTGGTATGGGCGGCTCCCTCATCCCTGCTCCCACATCTGATCCAGAAAACATTTTATATTCATCTCATTTATCCCCCTTGTGTCTTGCTTTTGCCCGGTGCGGTTCAGCGCTCTGGTGTGAAGACTCACCAGAGTCCAAGGCTTTCTTGCATGCTGTGCTTGCCCTGGAAAAGCTCGGAAGACGAATTCAAACTGTAGCAAATCCATTTAGTTGTGAAGAGGAGGTGAGCTTTTATCAGAAACTGAGATATTTTATATTTTAGGACGTTTACTCCCCTTTCTTGGCAGAGTTGTTGTAGTTCATCCAGTTGGCTTCCTGGCGCTGATCTGGCTTTCGGCAGAAATCATAAATGTAAGAAAATAAGTTATCCTGCTTTATCCGTCCCAAAACGAGCTTGGCGTGTGTTTTGGATTCATTTAACTACTGAATAATCCAATGTTGTCTGAGTTTCAGCCTCCTGTAGCTGTTGTTCTGAGCTAAAGTGAAAGTTAGACTATTGATCAAACTCAACTGCATGAAGTCAACTGTCATGCAGCTTTTTTTGGTTGAACATCTTACTTTGACTCATCAAAACGTTTTTCAGTCTTTCAATTTTTTTCTTGTCTGACCATAGCACCCATCAGCAAAGCTTGAAAGGTTAGAGCTTGAACAAGAGACTTCTTTCTTTGCCTTTCCTTACTCTGGAAACTTACGCTGGTGTTTCAACTACCTCCAGTTCATGTCGCGCTTGAGTGGGCTTTTTTTCTTTCTATCCCTTCTCTACCAAATTGGTCTTTTGACAGAGCCAGCTATTAGCTGGCTCTAGGTGAGCACAGGAAAAAAACCTGCATTGTGACCTTTCAAACCAACTTTCTTTCATCCAAAAGAACATAGTCTGAGTCAGATCAGACAGTTGAAATGCCTGGCTTTCTAGCTGGAGAAAGACTGAAACTATAATTAAGAACAGACTTTGGAGTCAGCCTAACACTAATCTTGAGGAATGGCTTCCGACATCAAACCTACTGAAGTTTGTAAACTGTGTGTAAAAGATTCGGAGGGAACCAAATCAAAGTTCACCAAATCTGCCTGTAGACAGATCCGGTATCCATTATACTTAAGATTATGATGGAGGTACAATGCCCTAAAGGGTGTTAGGTTTCTGCCTGTATTTATGGTTTTCCACCTCAGTGGTGTAAAGGAAATGACAAATTTACAATAAAGTGTTCTCACTTTTCTTTTTGGAAATTGTTTGTTACAGCTAAATGTTAATAAAACATTTCTGTTTTGTAAAAATAGAAAATCTTACCAAGTGTTTGTCTCATTTCTCTAGAATTATCAGGTTTATTTCCTTACCAAGTTCAGACAGTCAGGTTATTTCCCCTCTGAGAGCCAAACCTGGTCAAAACTTTTATTCGGTGATGACTGGATTTAGCGGCGTGTCAGGGCGGGGCACAGTCGGCCCTTCGCCATAGGAATAGGTCAGTTCCTCCCGCTGCTGCTCGCTGGAAGCTAAAGCTAGTTCCGCTTTTTTAACTTCGCATTGAGCGCGAGCGAGCAGTGCAGACGCATTACTTTTCTGTGAATTAAGCCGTTTTCTTTTTTTTTAAATTGTTTTGTTGCTTTTTCCACTGACGGAAACCCGCTTCAAAGCATCACTGACTTTTACCATGTTTAAAATACAAAACACAGCCGCGGTGGATGGAGGAGAACTCAGCCTGAGTTTGGTCGGACTCACCACTTGGAGCTGGCTCTGAAAACGCGATGTGGAGAAGAATCGTTTGTAAAGATGTTCCGATGTAGTGATGTTACGTGATGTGCCGAGGCTTCGAGGCGTGTGTCGAGTAATGGAGGGGGCGTTTCCGTAAAGCGCGTATCGAAGCTTGCTTCATTTAGGGGAGGAGCCGAAAACAATGACGTCCGAAGCCTCGCTGCCGGGCTGTACCACGTGACTGCTTCGGGAAGCGGCTCAGATTTTGGTGCGGGGTTTGACAGCTTTATAAACCCTACAGGCTCCATTCAAAATGTGGGTTGTTGTAGGCGAGTTGCGGTCAGTTGAGAGAGTGGATAGAGTTTTGATAGTTTGGATAGCAGAGTTTGGATAGTGGCTATTTAGTTTGGAGAGTTTAGGAGAGAGAGAGAGAGAGAGAGAGATAGATAGATAGATAGATAGATAGGAGATTTAGGAGCGTGAGGACAAACTTGCACTTATTTATTTATGCACCCTGGCATCATCTGTGCCATGTGAACGTGTCTTTTCAAAGGCTGGAGAAGTAGTGTCAAAAAAGAGAAATCGTTTGAAACCAAAAACTGTGGAGAAATTGTTGTTTCTTAATAAAAATGCATGAAATCATCCAAGTTACACAAGCATTAGCCTATTCACTACCCCCTCCCTAGTTCCACAAGCACTTTCACTGTCCTCTGCCTGATTAAGCCCATGCCATTTTTCTAGTCACAGAAAAACATTATTACACAACATGCCATATCACAGGACACTACTATTTTGGGAAAAATTACACACAGACATACATTCAAACAATATTTTATTATACACATATGTGTATACATAATTTATGTAGACAAATGATTTCATCCTCCACTTTTTGTGAAGTCATTCCCAAGAGCTGGCTGTGATTATACACCTGGCCAGTAGGTGGTTTCGTGTGCACATGAAGCTTCAAGAAATGAACCCTTTCTCGAACCAGTTGGTTCAAGTGGTTCAATGCCTCATGAGGCTTCATCTCACCATCACTATTCCGATGGTTTAAGATTAACGTCCATATTCCCTGCTTCTTGCTCAGCCCAGTAAGCTCACACGAGCTCATCAGTTTTTACCCAAAGCGCAGGATCAGTACTGAACGGATTGTCCGTGGTCATCGCTGCACCTGGCGAAGAAGTTACTCCGCTGTCATTCACTCTGTTGTCCGCCATCTTGAGAAATCCCTCCCTGAGGCTCCGCCCCAAAGCGTAAGAAGCGTCCAATTTGGACCAATAACAATCAAGCATTCATGATGAACGTTTGCCAGAAAACATTTGACATTTTTTCAACAACACCGCCAAAATTCTCTTTAGCTAGTGATAAAATTAAGACATTCTGATCTTATTCATTCACAAAAATACAAAGCATATTTCGGCTAGCCCGGGCTAATATCCGGGCTTGTTTATCCCTCTCCCTGCCTGCGCCAACTGGCCGAGCGGCTCCAGCTCTGATCTTATTCTGATCTGGTGAACCATGAAGAGCTGCCCCACAGAGTGCCAACACACACCAGGCTACATGTGTGAAGGCTCCTCGTCAGACTCTGCCCGAGCACTCCGTCTGACAGGGAGGACAAGTCAGGGAAACATGTGCTGCTTCTTGGAGCAGCACATGTTCCAGAGCCAGAGAGGAACTGCTGAACAGGAAGCAGTAAAAATATAACACAATGCAAATCACAGCTGCAAGCATCATGGTCTCTGTAAAACACTCATATGTCAAAATAATGGGGTTTTTTTTTTGTTTTTTTTTTAAATAAGACTTTATTGCTGTAATCCAAATTAAGATTTTTCAATAGATTATTAGGAGGAGTAAAATTACTTTTTTTTAGTGAAACATAAATAAAGACAAAAAAACGTATTACTTTCTCTTGAAGTATGCTGTTTGATCATCTTTTGAGGGATGCCTCTCTTTTTTCCCTCCACTCAAAACAAACCCTTTGCAACTCATTAAAGCTTGAAATGGCATTCACAACATTTTTATTTCTCCAAAGGGTAACATTTTGGGGGTAAAAAGGGAGAGAAAAAGAACGTTCCCCCAAAAGGTCCTTAAAGCGCGCTCCAGAACAGAACGTTCTGGTTTTCAGATCCGTCTGCTTCCTGAGTTTTGCTGTCGGTGGGTTTGTTCTTAAAGGGAAAGATGAACTAAAGCGCTCGAGATGGAAATCATAAACTATAATTTTTTAGTTATTTATTTAAGTAGGGGGGAGTCGGTAGTAAGAGTTTCTGAATTTGAATGCTGCTATTATTATTATTATCATTAATGTTTTTCACGCGGTGGATTATACAACATTAAAGTGACAGTGAGTTCTCCTTGACGCGGCCCTGCCTTTCCCTTTAAATCTAGACCCTCCGCCATGTCGGCATAGACAGCAGCTTCCTCTGCAGCCCCTGTCTCCCCGTCTCCGGCTTTCTGCCGCGTCAGCTCCGTCTCTTTTCTCCCTCTCTCTCCCCTCCCTGCCATGCCCCGGGTCACCTCGCTGCTGCTCGCCCTGCTGTTCGTTCTGCTGCCGGGCTCGGGCTGGGGTTATTTCCCGGAGGAGCGCTGGAGCCCCGAGTCGCCGCTCCTGGCTCCCCGGGTCGTCATCGCGCTGATCTGCCGCAACTCGGCCCACTCTCTGCCGCTGTTCCTCGGAGCCGTCGAGCGGCTGAACTACCCGAAGGACCGCTTGGCTCTCTGGTGAGTTTCACTGACGTCATTAAACATTAATATATGTTTTAGTTTAATTTAAGTAACGGGGAGTATGTCAATAAACGCTGACAACTTTAATGTTAAGACAGTCGGTTACTCGTGGAGAAAGCACGTGCACTTTACCTGCACGAATCATATAATGAATCATTATATTTAATGTGTTGAGTGAAGTTTTCCTCCCCGCTGGGCGTGGACCGGTTTGCCCGGAGAAAGGGACACATGAGGCGGCCTCCGACTGCACAGACGAGCCCGTGAAAAGTTCCATTCAGTCACAGGTCGTCCCCTCATCCCCCCTTGGTTTTTTCCCTCTCCTCGTCCCTGCTGCTCCTCCTTTCCCCTTCCCCACACCCGCACTCTTGTCTGAACTAGAACCAGAACTTAGAAAAATAAGCCCCTCAGGTTCAAACTCTTCCAGCCTGATTGACCACGAAGCTGGTCCAACAAGTGTTTGCAGGAAGGAAAAGCTTCGCTCCAGGCCCTTCTGTCTTCCTGCACAGATTGCTCTTGATCCGGCTCTCTCACTTCCCCTTTTTCTGCTTTCTTTTTTTTTTATTCATCGTCCATTAAAAAAAAAAAAAAAAAAAAAAAACAAGTTAAAAGCTGTGTAATGTTTTAATCTTTTCATTAGCATTCATACCTGACAGGTTGGATCTGTTTCTATTTCATGGTCCAGGAGAATTAACAAGGAAAAAAAAAACCTCTTAGAGGAAGTTGTGTTCTGACTTTGAATTTTACTACTAAGGATTTAAAAAAAAAGTTTAATGACACAAATACTGATGTAGTTATCTGTAGGTCTCTAATTTCACAGTTTATGTCTAGCGGGTCGTCGACCTTCTAAGTGGTTACCGACATAAAATACACAATTTTGTTCTGCTCCTGCTGCAAGAAACGGCAGCAGAGAAGCAGAATGCAGAAAAATATGTATATAACACGATAAATCTAAGAAGTGTGACAGACATTTGTATGTGGCCTCCTTTACTCTGATGCCCCTGGATAAAATCCGGAGAAATCAATTTCCTCGAGAAGTGACCTTAGTGTTAAACTGTATTCTCAACATATAAATAGCAGAAGAACAGCAGTTCTGTAAAGTTACATGTGCGGAAGACGAGACCGAAATGAAACCAGACTAGACAACAACGACCCTAAGAAGGACATCCATAAAACATCTTGATTTTATGTATATAAAAAAATGTATCTTCAAATATCTTAAGTTTTTTTAAAGAAATCATCGACGGTCTTAACTTTTGTAGCATGTATTCCACTTTGTGATCACAAACTCCTCATGAAGCACGCGGATGTTTTGTGGTTGTGACATCAGCAAATGTTAAAAAGTTTAATGTGCGTGAATACTTCTGCAAGAAACTTTTTATATCCTTTTGATGGAGGAAGAAAACAAAAAAAGAAAGAAAGGAAGAAAACTACCTGCAGACATCAGTGTGACAAGTCGAGAAGGAACGCTTGGCAGTAGAGTCCAACCAGCATGCAAACTCCCAGAGGGCTTTGCTGTGACGCGCACAATGACTGATGCCAGTTCATAAATCAGTTTCCATCCTCTGTCTCTCTCGTTTCAGTTCTCATATCCGTTAGGCATAGTTCTCCAATCCCAAATATTTACTCTTCAAAAAACACCTTGTTGTTTTTGTGTGTGTGTTTCAATCACTGCCTCTGGACATTGAAAACCTCTCAGCAGTCAGACGCTCCTGCCAGCACGCTGAGAGCTCGACGGATGCAGCGAAGAAGACGGATTGCGGAGTCGGTCACACGTAGGCGTGGAGATGACACCGCTGTGTTAACTTGCCACAGACGCATGGGAAACGAACGGTGGCAGCACGCCGACTGTCACTCACTACGTGACAGGCTTGGGAGGAAATCCATTTCTGTCGGGTTTTTTTTCACATTCTTTCACTCACCGGCTCTCGCTGCCGCTGCCCGTCCCGCCAACACGCATTGGGATTTGTTATCATAACACAGACCGTAGACGAATGCCTCACTTTTTCAGCCTCACGATCCAAATCCCCCACCTCCTTTTTTTTGAGGGTGGCTACGCTCTAATGAACAAGACTTTGACCAAACTGAACTATCTCGGCTCTCCTGGGTAATTATTAAAACATTTTGTTAGCATTTTAAAGAAACTGAAGTAAATTGGTAGCTTTTGTGCTGATTGAAAGCATTTCTAAGGAGTTTCGAGTCGACACTGTAAAAAGAAGGAGCTGCATTTAACCTCCAGATACAAAACCAGTCATAACAGGCTTCTTTATAACGAGAACGTAATAAGGAATAAGACCCCAAATTTACCACGGGACGCCTAGTTATCTTATTTGAAAACAGAAACCTATGGTAAAGTAATCAAACATATTGGTTATTATAGATATCATAGTTTTTATAAACTAGTGTTGTGGCATTTCCCGCTTAACAACTGATGAAATGCAGTTAATATGTGTCGTTTCAATCACACTTATGTAAAGAAGCCTGTTTCAAATGTGAATGCTTTTGAAACATCACATTCAATTTCTTAGTCCTTATTGCCCAGTCCTAGTTTTTGCTGATTTATTGTATTTTGCCTGAACTACAGTTTTTAAAAATGCACACATGGAGTTCATGTCATAATTTATACATAATAAGCTGTATTATTCCCTAAAACAGCTGCTTTAAGTCTGAAATTTCAACAGAAGTGATGGAAAACAATCAGCTGCCCAGAAATATCTGGTTATAAAACAATGGCTTCATATGTTAGTTTGACGTAATTTAAGTTTTAAGCACAAGGAGAGACGTAGAGTATCAATATTCCACAATCACTGCAGGTTTGTGTGTAAAAGTGTTTTTATAAAGGTCGGTGGCTGGTTATTTGTTTTCAAAACTGGCATTAAGAAGGCGAAGAAAGAACTTAGCAGCATCTGTGTTTACATAGCTGCTTTTGTCTCACCCTCAGAAGATGCAAAGGGCGAATGAAAACTGTGAAAATTCACTACTCTGCAGAGATCGCGTCACTTATGGTGTGTGCTTTACGTTTTTGTGCCTGTTTTAAAGAAGACTTAATATGATTTAGAGGAATGGGAAAATGTGAACAGTTTTCACTGTGACTCACTAGCTGTTCATGGCTGGAATCCGGTAAACTTCATGTTAGCGACTGGCTGCCGTTACGCCGGATTTAATCTTTTCCAGATTCCCCACCGGTGGTTGTAACTCTACTATAATCTCCCAAATTACAATAATGCAGTGTTTTATGTTATTTGGCCTCATTTTGATAACAGTGGAATTAAATTTATTGGTACTTTTTTAATGTAATGATTACACCTGAATCTGTTAACTCTTGTCTTAATTTTTTTTTTCACCTTTTTTTCCCAATGATTTTTTTCAAATTTTCCAAAAATTTTAACTTTATGCACTGTAAACAATTTGTCACCCAAAACAATGTTTGTGCATTAACATTAGCACAAACATTAGCACAAACTAGTGCATTAGCATTAGCCTTTTCCTAAAATAAGCTTCTTGGCTATGAATTTATTAGCCATGTTTAGCATACTGAATGGAGGAAGTCAATGTAAGACAACATGCTAGTGACGGCATTTATACTAACATTAGCATTTTGGCTAATGTTAGCTTATACACTAGTTTTGACACACTGAGTGGAGTAAGTCCATGTTAGTCAACATGCTTGTGATTTTCCACATGCTATTAATGTTACTTTAGCTAAGCTTAGCATTAATGCTAATGTTTAGCATCAAAACGCTGGGTTCCAACCGACAGCCCTGTTGAAATTTCTTAAGAAATGCTGTAGTTCCTCTTGTGCTCCACAGGGTGGCGACAGATCACAACATAGACAACACCACAGCGATCCTAAGAGACTGGCTCATCGTGGTGCAGAATTACTACCATTATGTGGAGTGGCGACCTGATGACGATAACAGGTAATGTAACGTACATCGAGTGTTTTTTTTTGTTTGTTTGTTTTTCTTCTTCTTTAAATGGCCCATCTTTTTATGTCCCAGTGCCTTTGAGGACGAAGTGGGGCCAAAACACTGGAATAACCTCCGATATGAACACGTGATGAAACTGCGGCAGGCAGCGCTGGACACTGCCCGCGAGATCTGGGCCGACTATCTCCTGGTATGTTGGCGCCAAGTCATGGCACTCAGGCTTCCGCTAACTATCAAAGTAATGTGCATTACTTTGGAAAACCTTATTGATTTAAAGGGAGAGTTTGGATTATTCTGTGTTTCGTGGACAAGTTATTAGACATTAGTATCATAGATTAAGAAAGTACCACTTGTAGTGCAATACTTGTGAACTCAGCCACTAAATCCAGTATGAACATACTTTTAAAGCGCTAAGAAGAACTGACGAGACTCAGTTCTTCTTCATCTAGCAGCGGAAATAGTTCTCCTTTTCATACACATATATTGCAAAAGTACAAGTACACCACATAGCCCAAGTGCTTCAAACATTTTCATTGCTGTAGAGGTTTTCTTTTGAAGTTAAATGTTTTTTGTATTCCCTATTAAACCAATCTTATTCAGAGCACAAGCACAGGGGTTGATGAAATGGAGCAAATGTTTGTGCTTCCCTCTTTCAAAAAAAAAAAAAAAGAGGCTAAAATGCCCTGAACAGCTGTTTGACCACCAGCTGCCCCACAGTTGCTGACTGTTAATATGCTCTGACACAAGGGAAAATATGGCAAAACATAAACTAATAACAAATCCCTACAACAAGGCCTGTTTTAACCCATTACAACGAGAAGCTCCGCGCAGCATCTGTGAGCTCGCTTCCCTCTCTCTGATAAAACCTCGCCGCTGATGAGTCATCTGCCAGGGAGAGGGGAATGGGGGCAAGGGGTGCTTTCTCTGCAGGCTCGCACACGTTGATGAGGAATTGTATGTAAATATTTAGCCGCTCTTTTCGCTCTGTAGATGGCCGACTGTGACAACCTGCTCACTGACAGAGATGTGTTGTGGAAGCTGATGAGGGAAAACAAGACCATCGTCGCCCCCATGCTGGAGTCCAGAGCCGCTTACTCCAACTTCTGGTGCGGGATGACTTCACAGGTAATCGGAGATTTCTTTTTAGTCCGCTCGAGATCCCGTGCGTCTGTTTCAGTAAATATTCATTGCATATAGAAGATTCCTTGGTGCAAATATTTTTATTTATGTAATAGAAGTTCAAGAATAAGTATTCTTAGAGTTGTTTTTGCCCCCTGGTTCAGCTGCTGCTCAAATGTTACACTGAGATATTTTTCTCTGCAATGTGACACACTAACCCATCACGTTGTTCTTGAACCACTGCACACAGAGAGCCAACAGACTGTAAAGATTATGTATCCGAGAGCCTCAAAGACTCCCCAGATGGCAGATCAGATTTATGTTTCTTTTTTATGTGCCTGAAAACCTTCAGAGGAGGAGAAAGAGAACAGAGCAGCAAATGAGATGGAGACCAAACCCATCGCAGATGTTCCATTTTGTGGTTTTTGTGGCGCATTGTTCCAGGGTCAAACTGCTGAGTCAAACTTAGCTGCTTGCTTGACCAGATTGTTTCCATAATCATCTTTAGAAAAGTTCAATTAAAAAAAAAAGTAATTTTAATTGTAAATCTAAACCCTTTAAATCCATTTTAAAGTGGGAATATGATTGAATATATATGGTTCTGTTAAGAAATTTAGATATACATACTTACAGTGGACATGTTGGTGTTTATGAATTATTGAACAGGAGACTTTAGTCTAACTCTTAAACAGGGGTAGACGGTGATGTATTCTCCAGACACGTAATGCAATTTGAAAGCATCAATACCTGCAGTTGTTGTGAAAATTGAAAAATAAGCTAATAGAAATTTGATGTGACGTTATAGCTGCATTTGACGCCTCTATCTGTTTTAGAAGAAAAGGAAATGACACTGGACACTCAGGAATGGGGAACTTTCACTGCGGTTTTGATGCCTTAAAGTTGCAGGATAGTAGCTCTAAAAGACTGGAACTGTGTTAAATCCTTAAAAAATGTTGAAAATTATGTTTTATATCTCACTGAATAAAAGTGTTTGTTTGTTTTCTGACCTTGGTCATCCCATACTAGAATGTTAAAGTAATTAAATAAGTTTATTCAGATAGAAACTTATGTATGATGATTTTTTTTTAATCAAGTATGGCTTTTATTTTGAGGCATTTGTGAATAATGGGAAACACTACAGTGCTTGAAATATGAAAGGGAAATAAAGTCCCCATTATTTTGATAGCAAAAGAGAAAACATCATTGAGGATTGTTTTACATGCATTCATAAGGAAAATTATTTTTGTGGAAGAGGTAGAAAAAACTGAAAATTAATCACCGTTTCTAAGGATTGGTTCCACATAATGCTAAATTAATTTGTAATTAAAATAGCTGATTTATTTCTCAGGTATACTGAAATTTTTGCTCCGTTCAACTCTAAGGAAGCTTAAGGATATTAGAAAATTATTCGGCGGGTGTGCAGATAGCCCACATCCTCATTATGCTCCATTAAGGAGTATCTTCAGGGTTTGTCCACGCTAGCTTTAATAAAAACTCCAGCTGGTTCTGCTAATTAAAATAAGTTACTTAAGAGAAAGCTCTGTGACATGTGTTTTCTTGAATATGCAAACACTTTTGCATAATTTAGATTTCTCAAACTCATTTTACCTAAGGTGTAATTTTATTTTGTTTTACACTGTTGGGAAAACAAGTATTGGAGACACTGCAGATTTTTCAAGCTTTCCTCTTATGATCTGTAATCTTCATCATCTGTACACCTCAACTGTGAGAGAGAGAATCTAAAAAAAATCAGAAAATGAACAATTTTTTTTTTTTTTTTTTTTTTTTAGGAGTGCACCGATTTATTGGATAGCTGATTTATCGGTGCCCATTTCCTTCATTTTGGGAGATCGGTGATGGGCCAATTTTTTTGCACATGAAGCCGATCTTATCTACATTTCTTACCTGGCTTGGCAAAGGTCTAAGAATCAACCATTTTCCTCTTTTGCTCTCCGGTGAGGAAGGTTTGATTGACAGACCGGCCCACCAAGTTATGTCTGCATGTTTATTATTAACAATAGTGACCCCACTGTTGCCAGCTGCACACCTTTCTTGCCCTATTGAGCAACGTTTCAGACAAAAAAATTGGTCTTGGCTAAAATCGAAATCGGCAGGTTAAGCTTTTTAAAAGATCGGTAATCAGCAAGAAAACCGCAATCGGTGCAGCCCTAACTTTTGAAGTAGTTAATCTGTATTTTATTGCATGAAATAAGTATTTGATCACCTGCCAACCTGCAGTAAACCCCTGCTGTCCTCCATTTGGTGCTTGTATTAAACACATCTGTCCACACACTCAATCAATTGGACTCCAACATCCAACATGGACAAGACCGAAGTGCTGTCTAAGGACACCAGGGATAACATTAGGATAGTTAATCAGTCTGGTGAGAAGGCAACAACTGCTGGTGCAAATGGAGGAAACCGTTTTATGAAGTTCAGTCTCCATCAGACTGGCGTTCCAGGCAAGATCAGGCCTTGTGGAGCATCAGTGATCATGAAAAGTGTGGAGGATCAGCCCAAACTGCATGAGAGGACCTGGTCAATGACCTGTGGAGGGTTGGGTCCACAGGCTCAAAGGTTTCCATAGTAACACACAATGTGTCATGGATTAAAATCCTTCAGGGTGCACGTGTCCAGCCAGGTCCATCTGAACTTTCCCAGTGACCATCTGGATGATCCATTGGAGGCGTGAGAGAAGGTCATGAGGTCAGATGAGACCAAATTAGAACATTTTGATATAAACTCCATTCTGCGTTTTTGGAGGAGGAAGAAGAAGGATGAGCAAAGAACAGCATCCCAGTTGTGAAACTTGATTGCGGGGCCATTAAATGAGAGAGTCTAGGCGACAGCCTCCTTCCGTCAGTGAAGGTATCGAAGATGGGTCGTGGCTCGGTCGTCCAGCATGACGGTGACCCGAAGCAGTGGCTCCAGAAGAAGCATCTGGAGGTTCTGGAGGGGCCAAGCCAGTCTCTAGACCCAAACCGTGTAGAAAATTTATGGATGAGGCTGAAAATCAATGTTGCTCAATGAAGAGCTGTGTGGAGGAAAAGGGCTAAAATCCCTGCTGCCATGGAAACCAGGTCAAGATTTCTGTGTCAGAATATTTTGCTCTATTGTAAATATTAAAGTCTAGAATTGGGAGTGGGAGCATGTTGGAGTAGGTATGTTATTTAATTTAACATTTAATTTCCTTTTAGAATTAATAAAGTATTTTTAATCTGAATAAATTTTTTTGCTTGATGCATTGCTTTTTTTTTTTTTTTTTTTTTTTTTTTACAATTATTGCCTCTGTTTTCGGATAACTGCAGCTGCAAGGATTTCTGCTCTCACTTTTTTTTTTTTACTTTTGGACCGTTACTATGCGTAACCATGGCAACAAGGAGGCTGAAAAGGAGGCTTCATGGATGCAGAGTGGAGAAGAACATTCAAGCCGTCTCCTCCGTCAATCATGAAGAGCAAGGATCACATTCCAGACTCTAACATCTGCCTGACTCTCTAACCACACAATCAGACGGCGTTAAAGAGGAGCGGCAAAAGCAAATGAGGTGGATTAGCAGTGCTTGCCAACAGCTGTCATCCTGGACAAGTTGCTGTGGAATATCATCTCTGCTGCCCGGCTGTTTAGCATGAGTCAGTCTCACAGCAAGTCTTCAGTCAGAGGCTTTTTCAGATCTGCTGCAAGACTGACTTCTACTGGAGATTCCTCCTGGCCACAGCAACTCTTTGAGGATGTTGTATAACTGCCAGCATCATTTAATTTTCCTTTGAGATAAATTAAGAATTTCTTAATTAAATTGATTTTTTTTCTGTTGTGTTAAATGCTTATTTCATTCAATAAAATGCTAATTAAATAAAAAATCATTGATTTCCAGTTATTGTCTTCTACAGTTGAGACGTACCTGAAAATGACAGATCTCTCTATTATGCGCAAGTTGGAAAACTTAAATCAAATACTTATTTTTCCTACTTTACATTTACATACAATCTATCCAGCTGAAGCTGCAGATTTATTTTTTATTTTTAATTCAATTTTTTTTTTTTTGCATCCTCTCCATAGTTATCAATAACTTTAAGGTCACTTTAAGGTAACTTTTGTACGTTTTCAGCTGTCAGCAAATTCCTTTCATGAAATCCAAACCGTGTCGTTTTTCAGGGTTACTACAAGCGCACCCCGGCCTACATGCCCATTCGCCGCCGGGAGCGCCGGGGCTGTTTCTCTGTGCCGATGGTCCACTCCACCTTCCTGGTGGATCTGAGGAAAGAAGCCTCCAGTCAGCTGGCTTTCTACCCGCCCCACCCTGAGTACAGCTGGGCGCTGGACGACGTCATTATCTTTGCTTACTCTGCTCGCATGGCAGGTGGGGAGGAGAAATGTAGCTGAGATTGCCTCGTCCTGTTTTTAATCCGCCTGCACATGTCGCATCGTTTGTCTTCTTTACGTTCCCTCCCTTCCTCAGACGTGCAGATGTACGTGTGCAACAGAGACACCTACGGGTATTTCCCGGTGCCCATGCGTTCCCACGCTTCCATGCAGGATGAAATGGAAAGCTTTTTGCACACTCACCTTGAGATCATGGGTGAGTTAAAAAGCTCAGTGAAATTGGGTCCTTTTTTTTGTTTGTTTATTTTTTGTTTTTTGTAAATGTCGACTGTCTGACACTGATTAGCACCACAGGGAAAGATGTAGAAAACAACCTGAAATAAATGTATTTTTGGATTGCAGTCGTAGAGAAACCTAGAAACTCGACATCTAATTTTATTCAGTCAGAAAAAGAGTTTCGCTCAAATTTTTTTGTATCTGAATAACTGGTGGAATCCAAACTATTTTAATTAAATGCAACTGAAGTATTTTTGTCTTAAATGGACCGGAGTTTCTCTGAATTTTTAGTAATTAGTAATCCAAGATTTTTGTTTCACCCCATCAGGATTTTTTTTTTTTTATTCCCTTTGGAAAACTTTCCTTGCAACAAGGTCAGACAAAAAAAATACCACTAAGCTGGACGGAGAACCCACATTTATCTTTGTGCCATACACAAGACCTGGTCAAAAACAACCAGTCAGAGCCAGGAGGAAGGTCTTAGTGCTGTTAATCATGTCTGTCTACCTGCTGCTCAATGTGCTAATGAAATGACTTGCTGTTCCAGGAAAAGTGAGCATTCCTGGCAGATTTTGCTAACAGGAAGAAGTTGTAGTTTGATTGACAGCGCTACGACCCTCCTCCTGGCTCTGATTGGTTGTTCCTAGTTCGCACTGAGAGAGGAGTTACGTTTAGTTCACAGATTATCTTTCATGACATGGTGACAGCTAATGAATAACATGAAGGCTTTCACATCGAGAAATCGGTTCAAAGCCAGAACTGTGAACATTCAGGTGGAGTTGAATCTCTACCTCTCCAATCTTCTGTACACCCTTATGATTTATTCAAATATGCTACACCTGGGCCACTCAACAAAGTGCTTCACTTTCAGTCGGCTGTTTCTAGCTAAAAATGATCAGAGTTCACAAAGAAAGAGGAACGTTGGAGGTGAGGATTCTTTAAATAAAAGTGATCAGGATCATTAGCAGGGCTGCACAATATTAGTAAAACGTGGTGATGTTTGTGGACGTCACTTTGGGTTCGTTGCAAATCGCAGATGGTGAGTTAAAAAAAAAAAAAGATTTATTGTGTCCATCTCGACATGCTGCTTCTGGCTACATTGCTGTTTTCGCAAAGAAACGGCTTAGTTGTGTTTTCTGAATGACTTTACCTTAACGCCTTGCTAAAGCACAGAAAGCTTCTCCAAAAATAACTTGCAGCTATAAAGCGCTTGACTGCGTGGTGCTTATTTAATTGTCTAATATTTATGGCAGTTCAAGCAGTTTTTGCGGTATTGATTGTGTGTATGACTGCAAAAACCGAGCATTATTCATTGCGCAGCCCTATTTGTTAGTGATTTTTAAAAATACTATGACGTTTACTATATTCAGTCTGATATTTATCACTGTGCTGTTTGCAAAACTTTACTACCCTAGAAAATATGAGGGTTTATGGTTCTGGTGTGAAGTTTACATACAGAACATATGCGCACATAATTCTTTATATCACTGGTGGATTTAGGTAATCTTTTAATTTGACTTGTTTTGCTGGTTTGGAAATAATATTAACATTTTGGAGCAGCTCAGACAGAGTCCTGAGTTTAATCACCCTGTGTGGAGTGATTCAAGTCACTCCTCACAATACCAGAGGAAAGAGGCAGAAAGATCAGCAACTACAGGAAGGTTTTGACTGCTGTGAAACCTAAATAATATTTTCTATTGATTATTTAAAGTTGTGTTATTATGCCATTACCAATATTTCACTGAGTGCAACTGAATTCTCTATCCTGACAAAGATACAGTTCTAATTTTACTTTCTTTTTCTATTTTTACTTATATAACTTACGATTTCACGCTCTTCATTTTTGTGTTTTTGTAAACTTCTCGTCTTTTTTTTCTTCAACAGTGAATAATCCTCCACTGGAGCCCTCCAGCTTCCTGTCTCTTCCTCCCAAGCATCCAAACAAGATGGGCTTTGATGAGGTATACTCTCACTCCACCTCCTGCGGTCAGGAATACGCAGAGCGTGCATGTGTGAGCGTCTGCATTTGTTTGCACGCAGGTCTTCATGATAAATCTGGTTCGTCGAGCCGACCGCCGCGAGCGAATGCTGAGAACTCTGTACGAGCAGGAGATCAGCTGTAAGGTCGTTGCTGCAGTGGATGGCAAGTACGTTTCCTCGTCGCCTTCCTCTCCTCCTTCCTGTTGTCTTTTCTTTTCTGAGCACCTCTGGAGCGTGTGCGCTCGCCTCCTGCGGAGCACCAAAACTGACATAAACAATCAGGTGAAAAGTAGCTGTTTGCATGCTCTTACTGCTGTTCTCACTGTTTATTCTGCTGGAGGTGGGTTTACATGTTTTTATCTGTGTAAATACAGCTGAAGCCTAATATTCAAATATTTATATATTCTACCTAAGTCTTTCTTTTTTTTTAAATTTGTTTGGCTGTGTCTGGTGTTTCATCAGACTGAACTATTCATGTTTTACAACAGTAAAGATTAATATTATTTCTGTTTGCTAAATGCTTAATAAAGATTAAACTTTACATACATGAAGATCACTGTGACTTTAAACGGTTTGGAAAAGCCTCTGGGATGATGTCATGGCTTTGTGAGCTTCTGATAGGCTCAGGTTAATTGAGGCAACACCTCAACACATTTCTTCCCTGTGTGACATTGTGAAAAATTCAGAGAAATCACAAAAGAACGTGGAAGATATTTGCATTTCTACTCCAACTTTAATAATCCCCTTTTAGCTAATGTTGTTCTTTCGTTACTTCTGTCCTGTTTCTTTTCATTTCCATCCTGTCACCTATGGTTCCTTCCTTCCTTTCTTTCTAAGGTTAATGGTGGATGTTTGTCCTGTAACCTCTGTCCTTACTTTCTTTTCTCATTTCTTGTCTGCTCCTTCCTTCTTTTCACCGGTGTGCAAATTCTTCAAAGGTTTTTTTCTATCGTTATTCCTTATCTTTCCTCCTTGTGTTCCTTCTTCGTTTTTTCTTTTTCTACTTCTAAATCCTCCATACCGATAAATCGGCCCTGATTTATTTTTGCTTAAGAGATCAGCGATCGGCTACTTGATGTTTGACTGACGAACCCGCCCACCAGGTCTCATCTGCACGTTTGCAGTTAACAATAACCACCCGACTATTTGGCGGGTGGTTATTGTAATCGGGTGGTAATTGTAATCCCTTTTTCAGACTAAAAAGTGATTACATCGGCCAAAACTCGGAGTCGAAAGTCAGGCTTTTTAAGACATCGGAGATCAGTCAGAAAACTGATCTCTGTGATTCTCCATGCTGTACAGATGTCTTCCATACATTCACAGAGAACGTTTGGATTTTTTTCTTTTTTTAAACACACTTAAAGGAGTTTTAGAAAAAAATTAGGAAATCTTGAGTCACAAGTATTGGGAGGTTTTTACTTAATAAACAGAAGGTGTTGTGAAAACCTTTATTTTGAAAGTAAAATACCCCCTAATAATCACTGTAATGACAAAAACCAGCAGACATCTCCAGGAACCAACACCTTGGAGCTACTTTAGTCTGTAGAAAAGAGAACATAAGCTTTGCTATAGACAGCATATTGATTGAACTAAAGGTCGACTGTATAATTAGTTCAGCTTTATGCTCTTCCAGATGAGCGGCCGGTTAATGCGCCGGTCTTTTTCCTGCTCCATAAAAGCATGTGGGGTGAACTTTATGATCTGGCTTACACTCGCTGGAATGAGCTGTCCGCCAAGCGAGTCCTCGGAGTCCAAGCTTAACCTCTGTGGGACCTCATCAGTCGTCCTGGAAACCGTCCAGCCATCGGACGCCCTAAAATACAAAAACCTGACAAGTGCAACACAGTTTTGGGAATAAACAAAAGTTGTGTTAAGATCATATAAAGAAAGTTTTATAAAGTTTGGACTCTGTGCAAGTCAATTAATATTATTTTTCCATTCATGTAATTTGTAGATTTAATCTCTCCTCTGTTTATATTTAATCCCATCTCTTTCTGCCAGAGCTCTGAATACGTCTGAGATAGATTCCATGGGGATTAAGATGCTCCCGGGATACAAAGACCCTTATCACGGTCGGCCCCTCACCAAGGGCGAGCTGGGTTGTTTCCTCTCTCATTACAACATCTGGAAGGAGGTGAGACACTTGAACGCAGCAGAGGCATTTGGCTCCACCTGCACAAGGCTGATAACAGTCTGTGTTTAAACAGTAGATTGGTTCGTTGTTTGGAAACTCGGTTTTCTCAGACAAATTAACTTATCAGTTCAGGCGAGTATTTTTATGCTCTTGTTTATGATTGAAGAGACTTTGGATCAGATATAAGAATATTACTTTTTACCTTTGTTTATGACTGAGTAGTAGTGACAGAAGCATACTGACTGTATGTGCCACCATGTTGAGGTTGCTTTATTAGCCGCCGTTAGCTCGTTTCCATATTTGGATCTGTTTTTTTTTTTTTTCTTTTTGTCCCCCCTTTTTCCACTTGACAGGTGAGTTTTCTGACCAACCAGGCAGATCATGGTCATTACACCAGAGGGCACAAAGTCCTGCTGAGAAAATGACAGCAGCATCTCCATACAGCTAGCATAAAGTATCACGTTATTTAAAGTGCTCCTGGTAGACGACCGTATTTGGTTTTAGACTTGATAAAGCACAATGGATCGATTTTTCTCCCACATTTTTTTCTTCCACTTAACTTTCCACAAGTTTGCTGGCATACACCAGCATACAACAGCAGTGACATTTTGTAGCTTATGCTCTCTGCAGAGTCCGGCAGCTGTCGGGTCATTTGTGAAAGTCCTAAAACTGCATTAAAACATTTTCTTTTTTTCTTTCTTTTTTTTTTTTTTTTTTTTGGTTTGCTGAAATAAATTGCTTTTCAAAATTTACAAAAATAAAACAATAAAATACACCACTGTGTACATAATGCATCTATAAATTCTGTAGTAATGTTTGTTGAGACGCACCTTTTTAAAGCAGCGGTTTCACAAATCTAATACTTTTAAAACAAATTTTTTTTCTTTGTTGCTAGGAGGAAAAAAAATGTTATAAGTTACAGTCGGTTTAACTGAACAAAATACAACAGGAGCCAAGTTTGAATCACTTTTGTTGTTTTGTTTTGTCTTCTTCACAGCTAGAAAATAATAAAAGAGGCATTGTAAAATGTTATCTGCTTCATTAAATGCCCTATTAAGCAAACATTGGGCTTGTTACTGCAGCTGAGTGCATGGGTTTATGGTTCAGAAAGACGCCTCCCAGTGCCTCGGCTGCTGCGAGAAACCTTTATTTCCCTGTGATCCCGTTCAGATCGTGGAGCGCGGCCTCCAGACAACCCTGGTGCTGGAGGACGACCTCCGCTTCGAGGTGTTCTTCAAACGCCGGCTCCAGGCGCTGCTGCAGGAAGTGACCACACACAAACTGGACTGGGATCTTATGTGAGTAAATAGAAATAACTCGGATTACTCCAGAATAAGCCCTCCTGTCACACATGACGACTCTACTGCCGGCCACCAGACATTCAGATGGTTCGGAAATGTTCTGTTTTAGCGTTTTACTAGTGAGCACGGACGCTGAGCATCGTCTCAGAAAAGAAATAAAAGTTGCCGAGTTTGTTTGATCATCACGTTTTAGCAGAAAGGCAGTTCATATTTGCTTTACGCCGCAGAAATGTGACGAAGTGGCAAATTATGGAACAAGCAATAAACATTACTGTTTGCCAATTGCCATCATCAAGACCGTAAAGCAAATGTAACTCAAATATATGGATTAATGTCCCAGTTCTAATTAATCAAGGCCTGCTGACAGCCGGTGGGGGTTTTAGCCTTGATTTACAGGAACTCCGTTTTTCTGCGGTTTTGCAGTTTTTTGGAAGTTTCTTACATATTGAAAACCGAATGCTGCTTCTCCATGTTGATGGAGTTCAGATATATTCACAATGTTTAATCTGATGTTTTAACAGCCATCAGTTCTGATATTCTTCATTAGACTGTGATGACACGGATGTGATATTTTAAAACATACGCATAAGACTGTGGTGGCCATGGAAAATATGAGTGAAAGGATTTAAAAACAACTAAAAACTATTAAAATGAATGTTAATTTAGTTGGGGGTGGGAGGTCAGAAAACAGAAGTTTTATAATAGCACCATTCCTTTTGTACATTTATGTGAAGCATATTTTAAGTTTTAAATGTATGTCCTCTGAGCAGGATAATAAAAGGTTAACAAAATCCCCAACGTTGAATCCTAATGTTTCCATAAGAGCCGTTACATCTGCTCTTTATGCTGACAGGGAAAAAACCTTCGGTAACACTTCATTATATACATGAACATGACATAACATATGTTATGAACATGGCGGAGTCCTTATGAATGTTTATGACTGTTGTCATGAAGTGTCATTCGGTAAATAATGACACTTTTAACGCAGAATTGCTCTAAAGTTTACATTAAAAGTCAATGAAAAGTGCCAACTTTGCACTTTAAATTAAATTTGCCGATATTAAATCTCAGCTGCACAGCATTGTTGCCTTGCAGCAAGAAGGTCCTGGGTTCGATTCCCGGCCCGGTGTTTGCATGTTCTCCTGTGCATGGTGGGTTCTCTCCGGATACTCCGGCTGCCTCCCACAGTCCAGCAATATGACTGTCAGGTTAATTGGATGGATTATTAAATCTCTTATTTGCATTAATTTGGTAAATAATGACACTTTAATGCAAAAGTGTTGTTGTTTTTTTTTTTATTAAAAATTAATAGCACTAAAAATGAGGTTTGTTCAGGTTTTCTATAAGTTGATAAATTGGTAAATGTGTATTTTATGTTTTGGTGTTATCTAAGTCTAAAAGTTTTGTATGAATTATTGCTTCACAAGGTGAAACAAAACAACAACAACAAAAAAAATTTCAGTTTTAATTGGTAATCTGACAAACGGTTGCCCAGATACATCGGACGGAAGCGGATGCAGGTGGACCACCCGGAGAAGTCCGTCCCGAACGTCCACAACCTGGTGGAGGCCGACTACTCCTACTGGACGCTCGGCTACATGTTGTCTCTGCAGGGAGCCCAGAAGCTCCTCATGGCCGAGCCTCTGAGCAAGATGCTCCCCGTCGACGAATTCCTCCCGGTCATGTACGACAAGCACCCCATGTGAGTCCAGCCCGTCTTCTCTTTGTCGTCCTCCGTGTGGCGCTCTTCTTTTACACAACCCCCGTTTTCTGCCCCACCAGCTCAGAGTACATGGATCCCTTCGAGCGGCGGGACCTGCAGGCGTTTTCCGCCGAGCCGCTGCTGGTGTACCCGACCCACTACACGGGCGACTCGGGCTACATCAGCGACACGGAGACGTCCGTGGTGTGGGACAACGAGACCGTCAAGACGGACTGGGACCGGGCCAAGTCGAGGAAGACGCAGGAGCAGGGCGAGCTGAGCTTTGAGGCGCAGAACTCGGACGTGCTGCAGTCCGAGCTGGAGAACGTGAGCGCACGGGACGAGCTGTGAAGAAGAAGAAGCACGGATACAAGGGAGACTGAAAAAAGCTGTGATGCAGAGTACAGAGGAAAGAATGGAGGGAACATGATCAAAAAGAGACTGAGAGGCAGCGCTAATGGAGGCTTAGTTCACCAGGAAAAAAACAGGTTCCTTATAGATTTCTCGCTCCACTAATGGATCTTTCTCCTGAGAGATTAGATGTCAAGTTAACTCTTGAAGAGTCCGCTAACACCTTCTGCTTTATTTATTGCAGTCGATACAAATGTCTTGCTTTAAGTGTGGTCCAGTTATTTTTTTGTACATCAACTTTTCTAAAACTAATGCAAACGTTCACTTAGGCTTTCTGTGTATCTGAAAAGAAAACAAGAATGCGTATATGTAGAGCTGAAACAAGTGGATTAATCGATTATTGGAATAATCATCTAACTTGACAATCGATTAGTCGGTAAAGGGAGTATACAGACTCAAAAAAAGGCCATTTGTTGAAAGAACAACATGCTTAGAGCAGTAATGAACTGTAAAACAGAATATACATGTTTGCCATTAAGATGAAAAGAAAAAAGCTTTTTCAGTAAATATGTTCTGTGCAAAACTCCTGAAGTGGCATTTTTAGCTTCACCTGCTTCAAATTTAAGTTTTCAGCCCTACAAATATGCAACATTATCTTATTATTGTTAACATAGAAGTATATAAATTAAAATAAATATGAGTTAAAATAAATAATGAGATCACATTTTATTTTGCATGGACTGACTCTGCAGCTCCTCAGGTTATTTACGTTTGTGAGATCCTGCATGTCCACAATCTGTGGCCATTTAAACCAAGAAATATTGGGGGGAGTTTTAACATTTTTTTTTATTTTTAGGGTTAATGCAGATGATGAAAGCAATAAAAAAAAAAAAACAGTTGTAGAAGAAATATGTTCAATAATTCCTGCTTTCTGTTGTGGATGTATCTTGTCATGCCTGCCTGAGGTTCTGACACCAACGTTTCTCTGTTAGGGTCTCTTATCGTCTTGTTTAAGGTAAACCTCAGACGTTTCTTTTGTTTTTATCGATGAATGTATCCAAGTCTCTTCTTGCCAAAGAAACATTTTCACGTTTGGACAGCAGCAGATTTGATTGTCTCTGTGTTGTTGTTTTGTTTTTTTCCTGCTCTTGACTTTTTTGCCAGATTTATTAGCAAACCAGCAGCTTGTGTTTGTATAAATTTGCAAATATAGAATTTTATTTTTTTAAAAAACAAAGTCTCAGCTTTGTTTTCTGCACGTCTTTCTCGCCAAATGTCGACGCTTTATAGAAGCACTCAAAGCCCTTTTAAACATTGTGTCAACAACCACAAAGTTCAATTTATTTCAGGATTTAATGTGACTGAGACACACAAAGCAGAGCATAATTAAGTTTTACAAAATGTTTTTCTACTTTTTTTTCTTACAAATAAATAAATGTTTGCCTGTACAGTGTGTATAAAATGTATTCATAGTTTTACATGACCAATAAAATGTGCCTTTTTTTTTAACAAAAAGTGAAAAACTGATTTCTACAAAATGAGAAAAAAATATACATTTAACTTAAAATAAGTGACTGTGTCAACTTCCACTGACCTAATTCGACGGAGGTCCAGTAAACGCACAAGTTGAATGCAGATAACTCAAGTGCAGTGAATGTTTCTCCAGATTGTAGCATAAAGTAAAAAAAAAAACTAAAAACTAAATCTACGCTGGCGGAGATTGTCATTGATCCAGGACATAATTATTCTAAGTGGTTCAGTAGAAAGCTACCGGACTTCTTTGTTTCTTGAGCCCTGAAAGCCATAAACACACAGAGCTTCCTGGAAAGGTCAATAAGATGCAGTGAAGTTTGTGGGACAAAACACCTAAGCATTCAAGAGGGCAGCAATACTTTTTCGAGACACTTTAAATGAAGTGTAAGAGGAAAGAAAACGTCCGAGTGTCCGCTGAAGCTCCAGGACTAAAACATCTATCGAATCTTTTGGCAATCGGCGGCTTTTATTTCAGCGCAAGCCAACCCACGGTGCAGCTCAGACTTCTTTTAATTACCACTTCCTGGTGTTTGCCCTCCCCGTAATTACATAATGGTCAGTTTGGATTACAATAGGCTACAATTACTTATCCTCATTGTATGTTTCTGTTCTCATTTGTTATTCATTGTTGACCCGTGGAGCTCGCTCTCTGTGTTTTGGCTGCTTTACAGATTCAAAAGGAGAGGGGGTAAAAAAAGTTTCCTACTTAATTCAGGAGCAAGAAACATTATATATATATAATTAGACTGAGAAATAATGTCTTTATTAAGTGTTGGAGAAACGAGTACACCACTGTGCATTATCTCTGTAATGATTCAAGTTGCTATCACCCTTCATGCAGTAATTGCATTTCTTGTCAGTCGAGCAGTGGGGTGTTTGCTCTGGTGTAACGTTAAAGCTTGCAGTTTGCGTTTGATTTGCTGTATTAAAAAACACAGACCCCTGCTGTTGCAAATCAAACATCACTAACCCAAACCCTTTGCAGTTTTTTTTTTTTTTTAAGATCTTTTCTGAATGAGTGTGTTGCTTTTTTTTCTCTCCTTTTAAATTAAATTAATGGGGGTTTTTTGTTTGGTTTTTTTGGAGGGTTTTTTAGACTCTAGTGTATATTTGCATGTACAAAATGCTCTCTGCCACCGTTTACTGAAGGCAAACACAAAGGACCACAACTGAACCAGCCCTGGTCATGGACCCCTCCCTCTAAACACCAACAGAATGTCTCTAATAATGAACAATGTGACAAAGAGTCTTTCTGACAGAACGAAGTAGGCGGAAAAATCCCAAGAAAGTCAAAACAAAGTACAGGTCTACAGAAAATCTAGACTAGATCAGAAACTTTGTCATCTATCTGTCTGGAAAGGATCGCAAACAATTTTGGGACACAAATCCTTTGCAGTTGATCAGGAACAGAGCGTTTGATTTGTTTTTCTTATTATTAAGTCTTGTCAGAACTTGGCTTGTCAGTGGTCATAATGTTTTGCCCAGTATAACTTGTAAAAATCAGTTGACCTTTGACCTCAAGCTTGGTCCCAACCTCGAGGTGTCCAAACATACAGTGGCGCAAAAAGTGGGTAACCCTATAGCCACAGCATAGGGGCGCCCAGCTCGAGGGGGCGCCAGAGCGATGGAGGAAATATATTTCTTATTGGCGTTTTCTGTGTTTAACAGCTGTCTGTGAACGTGTAAATGAATTTGTGATACATATTTTGATTTTGATCCACCTGATAACTTCGTGCAATAACGTGAAACCTGAACCCCGAAGAAGTAACTCCACCGCGAGCACGTGTTGGACACGTTGCCTTTCGTTCCCGTGTTTCTCCCTCGCGTGCGGGCGACAGTCTGGATGGGCTGCTGAAGAGAAACCAACCCCCCCCCCCCCTTGACACACAATTTAATGTCATATTACAGCTGAGCGACAGGCAGAGACGCGTTGGCACCGGTCGCGGAGCGGAGCTAACGAGCTTTGGCACGCGATTGCGCGCACTTCAATGTTAACGTCCAAAAGCCGTGTCTGTGTGCGCCTCGCCACGGGAGTGTGTCAGCGCGTGTGACGTTTGTGACTCAGATGAAAATCCTATTAGATCTCTTTGCTCTCCCCCCCACCTCTATATATACCTCTCTCTCTCTCCTTCAGATTAACCTGGGTGTTTGCAGTGTTTGGCTGCCTCTGTGGATCAGTCAGCATGTTTTCTAGCCTGCAACCAACCCGGGGTTCACTAGAAACCAGCATCAAACCGCGGCGACTTTCTTTCTTTCTCGGCTCATTTTGTCTCTCTGTCACCTGCTGGCTTTTAAATCACCCTGATAGCCAGCCGGGCCCAAAACACTCAGCTTTGTGCGTTAAAGGTTTTTACGCGCAGGCACTTCTGTGAAGGGGGAGAGGGGGTTGAAACAGGGTCATTGGTCTCACGCGACGCTTGTTTCAAATCCATCCAACTCCATGTTGCATTTTCCCACAGTGTTTCTCTCTCCTCCACCCCCCACTGTGCATGTCCCTCCTCGCTTTGCAATCCAATTTGTCCTCCTCTACCTTTATCCTTCCTTTCCTCCCCTCCCCTTCTTTCATTTGAAGTAATAAGATTTCTGCTGTTCAGCGGAGAGTTTTAGAAACACTTACGCACACACGCACGCACGCACACACACACACACACACACACACATTGAGAAGCAACCTCTACCCCATCAATTACTGCGCTGCCACACCTCCAGCTATCTCTAATCTCCTTCGGTGGACCTCGGAGCGCAGGAGGAAAGAAATTACAGAGCGGGGCGAGGAGGAGAAAGGTGTCACTGGAAATAACAAACTTCGCAGGATTCAAAAGAAAGAAAGAAGAATGAAAACGGGTCAAATAAAATCAAGGATTGTTTGACGGAGGAGGAGGAATTTATTTGTTGCAGGAGCGTGAGTTGTTTCAAGGTGAGGTGAGTAATTTGCGCACATTTAGCTTCCGGGCTACGTGCACAGATTGATGTGCTATTAAATTAGCAGCTGACAAAATCCATCGATTGGCTTCAAAAAACAAAACAAGAACAAAAAAAGAGAAAGAAAAAGAAAAAAAAAAGCTGGACCTAATAGTTGTGAAATTGCCTTTTTTTCTTCTTCTTCTTCTTCCAGTTTTACAACTACAGCAGGTTGTCATTCTGCTGCAGGTGAGGCGTGACGCTGCTCAGGTTTCAGACGTAAACTCTCCTCATTCCCGTCGGTCCTGGTCGCTCCAGTCCAGCGGCATCTGACGGGTTTGGCTCAGCTCAGAGCCAGAGAGCCAAATCTGATTTGTGCAGTGATCACTGTCAATTCCCGCCCTGCAGAAACACAGGCTGGATCAAACACATCGAGTTTCTCTCTCTCATTTTTTTCAATGGTTAAAGCTGAACTTTATTTTTGTTACTGATTTTTAATTATTCTGAAATTTAGGTACTGTAATTTCCGTGCTATAAGCCGCGACTTTTGTCACAAGCTTTCAACCCTGCTGCTTATGCAATGATGCGGCTAATTTATGCATTTGTTTCTAAGGGCCGCCAGGGGCGCTCGAGCAGAAAAGGTAAGAAAACGTGTACTGGGTGCGGCTTATAATCAGGTGCGCTCTATAGTCCGGAAATTACGGTACTTTTATTAGTTTTGTTGTTACATTTTATCCCCCCTTCCACACACACACACACACACCCCACACACACACACCACACACACACCCACACACGCAAAGCTTTTACTTTAATAAGTAACTCGGTTAGCCAGTCAGACAGCAGAAGTGTCTCTTTCTGGTCTCTGATGACCTCAAATGACCCCCAAAAACAAAACACAGATCAGTGAAATCCACAGTTTTAATGAAAAATCTTCAGATAAATTTCAAATTGAGCACAAAGCACAAACAAAAAAAGTAATCTTCTGACACAAATAGTTTAAATCAAACCTCTAAAGGCAAGAAGGAAAAACTTGCTTGTAGAGGAGGAGCTCAAATATTCAGTCACAGAAAGAGTTGAACTTCCCAATCTTCCCGATCTCTTCATATTGCCACGCTATTCTTAATTCCTCCCTCACTTAGCTGCACATCATGTTTTCTTGGTTTTCAAATCCCTCAGAGTTACAGTCAAAATTGAAGTTTCATCTTGTGAACTGGTGCGAAGCTGCTGTAGCTTAATGTCTCCGTACTGCTCAAAATGTTTTTCTCATTCAGTAACATCATAACTATAAACTTACACGTTTCATTTTGTGTGTGTCTGACCTGCTGTCAGCGTGTGGTCGTAATGCAACCAAATGGAGAGACGTTTAAAGGTCTATTGACACATTTTTAGGGAGGGCCTCCCCATCGCCAACATGGTGGACCTGTTCCTGGACCGAGTTCTTGTGGAGAACAACTCGGACCAGGACGAGCTCAACACGGAGCGCGAGATCGCCGGGATCCTGGAGAACCGCGTCCTGCTGCTCTTCTTCGCGTCGGCCGAGTGTGAGAAGTGCCAGAGGTTTGTACCCATCCTCAGCAGCTTTTTCAGGAAGCTGAAAGATCCAGCGTACATCGAGTACCCCAAACTGCTCGCTCTCATCTACATCAGGTCTGCATCTTCGCCTCTCTGGTGTTTTTTTTATCTCCTTTCTCAAGACTGGCCTCCGCTACTGACTCTCTAACATTAGATTTCTATCTTTCTCCCTCAGCTTGGACCAAAAAGAGGAGCAGCAGAGAAAAATCCTCAAAGAGCTCCACAAAAGGACTTTGTTTTTGGCGTTTGAGGACCCGTACAGAAAGTAGGTGACTCATATTTTTCATATATATGCATAAAATAAATTAGTTTTGATAAGTTTTGTGACCCTACGTTGCGCAGGGAGCTCCAGGCCATGTTCAGGGTGAAGGACGTCCCGGCGGTGGTGGTCCTGCGCCCCGACGGCTCCGTCCTCTCTCCGAACGCCGTGCGGGACATCTGCCGCCTCGGCGCCGACTGCTTCCGCAACTGGCAGGAGTCGGCGGGGCTGGTGGAGAGGACCTTCATGCTCAACGAGGAGTTCGACGAGCCCAGCCTGCGGAGCGCCACCGACCCCGTGAGGAGGCTCAAGTACAAGACCGAAGACGACAAGAGGAACAAGAGATGGTGGAAGTTGTGGGTGAAGGGAAAAGACGGAAACGGCGAGGAGGAGAAAGACGAAGCATGGGACACGAAGAGAAAGAATGGAGATGGAGGAATTTGGCGAAAAAGATGAAAACGTTTTTTTTTATGATATTGGCTAACGTTTTTTTTTTTTTTTTGATGTCTTCAATCTAATTCTGTTGTTGCTGCTGTGACCCACCTTTGTTTTCAAGAAATCTGAGATTATAGATTATGCATTATGTATTGAAGAAAAAAATTAAATGGTCCATATTTTTTTTAATTACAGACAAAACACTCAGAACTGGACAGACATTTGCTGATTTTAGTTTTTAATTATTATTTTTTTTTTTTAGGTTTTCTGGATAAAAAATGTCTGCAAAAAAAAAGATAAACACCAAAGATAAGAAACTAAAAAGTAAAGTTCACTTTATTGTTGCTTAATTCTGTAAAACAAAACAGAGATAAAACTCTTTCAACCTTGTATACACCAAGGTTAACATTTATACACTAAGCGGAGGAATAAAACTGATACAAGTGAATTAAAAATATTTTAACTTTTTGTCTATTTTTGCCCTAATGTTAGCATCTATATATATATTTATACCGTATATATTTTGGTTAATATATGGAGATAGCCACGAAAAGCGTGTCCTTTGGTTTTCAAGTTTGCTGTTGCTAATGTTGCTTTACATAAAGAAAGCTGTGAAAGTAACTCTTGGACATAAGTGAAGTAAATATTAATATTTTATGCATTAAAATGTTTATTTAAAAAAACTGAATAATTTTGTTTTATGCCTGTGTGATTGAACCCACAGATTTCACTTAGAGCTTTTAGGATTCAATTTTGCTCTCAGATTCAATAAATAAGAACAATATTGATAATTTTATCTATTTATGGAACTCAGTTTGTTAAATGGAAGAATAATTACTGTCAGACTCGTGTTAGCCATTATTTCTGGTTAAGGTAATAGTCCACTGACATCCAACGAAAACACATTTATGACAAATAAAATCATTAATACAGAACTCTGGGCTTATTGAAAATCCCATATCACATATCTTACTGTCCTTTTAGTCTGATAAATGTGTTTCTGTGGAACCCATATTCTAATTTATTGACTATGACACACTATTTGTTAAACATTGGGCTTTTCCCTTGTAGACATTCCTTAACAGCCTTCAAGTAATACTTTAAGAGTGAACTATTAAATCAAAATGATTCATGCTACGGATTACGAGCTGCTATCATTTGGATGAATCAAACTGTCCGTGTCCAGGCTCTTGTGCGAATCCCTAAACGATAAACATCTTGCTGCTTACTTCATTAAAGTCTCATTTTCAGATATTTCCATCATGTCTCCGTGTTCAGACAGCTCAGTCTCTGGAAAGACTGTGAGCACTTCATGTCCCCAGCTCCTCTGGTCACCTTGTCTTTATGTCCCTCCTGTGACCAGACAGAGGAAGGGGGCGGAGCCTCCAGGACTGAAAGCCAAGACGGAGCCAGCAGCTGATAGCAGCACCAAGAAGAACAAGGTGAAGGCAGAGGGAAACGTCTGACTAACAGGCTGGGACCCGTTTCTAGAGAGAGAAGGTTTGGAAGAAAAACAGAACCAGATGTGAATGTTGTTCTGTGTCGGATCTGCTGCCTTGAGGGGAGATAATACAGGTGAGCAACTGTGAGGATTATCTGATTTAGCAGCAAGTGAGATTACATAAGTGAATAATACATGTCTGTAAGTAGAGCTGACTGGAAATAGAAACTGACATTCAAAACAAACTGGTTTTCACCCAGTGAGGAATCTTTCTTGAGTTACGTTTATATCAAGAATTACATTTTAAAAAATTTTTTTATAGATCACCATTCCTTTATGGTTTGCTGCCATAAATGCTAAAGTGTGGGGGGTGTTTTTCTACTGAATAAAGTTATTTTGCCTAGGTACCACTTCAAACTACTTTAACCTCATGTAATATTTGTTTTAATTGTTATTATTTATCTAAAGTTGAATTTACAGTTACTACTCTGCTAAAAACATAGTTTTTTAGTACAAATATTTTTGTACATTTGAAATAAGACAAAACTAATTGACAAGTAACTTTTCAGCAAGATACAGACTCGTTTTAAGTCAATAATTACTTATTTTTTTATTATTAAAAGTACTAGTTATAAGTGAAATGATCATATATTATGTGGAAAATGTCTTGTTCCACTAGCAGATTACTTCATTTATGAATAGCACCTTTTCAAGAATGTTAAATAAATATTCTATTATTACTTATAATTTACTATTCTTGTCTTGTTCCACTTTATCATCGATATTAAGAATTTATTTATTTAAAACAAGCTTTTATATCTTGCTGAAAGGTTACTTGTAAGTTAATTTAGTCTTATTTCAAGTGTACTAAGATGTTTCCACTAGAAACTAGACAAAAATACATTCGTGTTTGTAGTGCAGGTACTATATTGACCCATTTTTTAAATTGTCAGCTCTTCTGCTTGTTTGGATGCGGTTTGAGCAAGATACAAACCAGGACAATGTAATATTCTGCAGCGTATTGTTTGCATTACTGCTAAACGACATCACCCACAGCAGGATTTACTCCCCCTCTCCTCTTCCTCGCCCAGTGACGCCTCACCATGGTGGACCTGTTTGTTGACCGGGTTCTTGTGAAGAACAACAAGGACCAGGACGAGTTGGACACGGAGCGCGAAATTGTCACGCGCCTGCAGAACCGAATCTGATGCTCTTCTTTGCCTCTGCTAAGTCCGAGACCTGCCAGCAGTTCGCTCCCACGCTTCATGACTTCTTCAAACAGCTGACCGATGAGTTCTACGTGGAGCGCTCCGCTCAGCTGGTACTGCTCTACGTCAGGTGCTGCACTCAGGGAGGATCTCCTTCCTTCCTTCCTTCTTTTCTCCCTTCCTTCCTTCCTTCCTTCCTCCAGCTTCACTCTTTCAAATGCGGGATTGCTTTCCTACAGTTTCTGCACCCGAAAATCTTAATCTTAAATCAGGATGTGTGCGCTCACAGAGAACCCTAGGATTTACAGTTCTGATTGTGTTTATTGGTAATTCTAACAGTCGATTCAGACAATTACATAAAGTTGCATAAATGTTTGTACTTCAGACAAACCTTTTGCATGACTGGACAAACTTTGTGACTTTTCTTTTTTGGTAACACTTTATTTGAAGGGGTGTGCATAAGACTGACATGACACTGTCACAAACACAACACCTGTTATGAACATGAAGTAGTCTTCAGAGATGTTTATGACTGTTGTTGTGAACAAAAAGTTGCATTAAAAGTCCCTTAAAAGAGTCAACTTTGCATTTTGCATCATGCCAGTAGTGTTTTGCATGTATTTTTTCAACAATTTCTGCACAAAGTTGTCATATTCATCAGATTCAAATGTACATTATTGCCAGCAGAAAGACACATGGAAAGTGCTTGTGATCATTCATTTTAAAAGCTATGGCTTAAATCTAATCAAAACAGAAGAATCCTGACTTTACAGTCGTCCAGCAGACCAAAATCAAGACCCTCCAAAGTGTTGGCTGTAAAAGGTCGTTGCTTAATTAGGTCGACCACATGACGTTGCATCAAAGGTCGCGACCAGTTGATCATCTCCGTGCCACTTTGCATTGATGCAGTAATTTGTGATACGTATTGAGTGCATTCACACGTATTGCACTAAACTGGTATTCCTCTATTAAAAATCACTCTTTTGTTGATTTTTATATAAAAACACCAATTTGCAGAGACACTAAAGTTTGGCCACATTTATCTAAATTAACACCTGAAACACCTGGAACACTGTAAAAACAAATCTACATCACATATGAGTGTCAAATTTTGAATTTAAAAAGTCAAATTACTTGTCATTGATTTCCAAAGTTAATGAAACACAACTGTACATTTGAACACAATTTATAGGGAAAGTTATTTGGGGGAAATCTCTAACAATCTTATTGCAATAGCAATCTTATAGCAATCTTATTCCCCCCGTCAGTCTGGACCAGTCAGAGGAGCAGCTAGAAAACTTCCTGAAAGAGCTCCCAAAGAAGTCCCTGTTCCTTGCCTACGAGGATCCTTACAGAAGGTTTGTGGTGATGAATATGTTCACGAGATGAATTCATAGAGTTGCCACGAGTCAACGCATGCGCGCCCGCAGGGAGTTGGAGACCATGTTCGACGTGAGAGAGGTCCCCACAGTGGTGGTCCTGCGTCCCGACTGCTCCGTCCTCATCCCCAACGCGGTGGAGGAGATAACCCGCATGGGCCCGGACTGCTACCGCAACTGGCACGAGGCGGCCGAGCTCATCGACAGGAACTTCCTCACCGCGGAGGACTTTGAGGACAAGGTCATGCGCAGCTTCAGCGACCCCGTCAGACGACTCAAGTACAAGGTGGAGGACGAGGAGAAGAAGAAGAAGGAGAAGGAGAGGAAGAAAAAGAAGCAGCAGCGAGGCTGGGGCGGAGGAGGCGACGAGGAAGCCGGAGCGGGCGGAGCGGACGATAAGGACGGTGGAGGGTCGATGTGGTGATGGAGAAAACGATGCTGCGAATTTGTCCCAAAGTTGCTGCTTAATTAGAGTTTGGAAGCTCTTTTTTTCTACCCTTCTAAGAGTTTTGTTGTATGGCAAATTTCATAATAAATATGTTGTTTATGGCATTTTTAAAATGTTTTTTTATTATTACTATTACATATCAGGTGATCATGTGCAGGCATAAATGTCAAATCATGCCTTGCAAACACATTGACCTCACATAAAACCTCTTCACGTCTTCACGTTAGAGCAAAAAGAGAAATGTTGGGATTTTCGCAACAGACAAGGTGACACATAATTGTGATCAGGAGCAGAAGTGTTACAGTAGTCCTGAAACTCGGCACCTGCAACAGATTGTGGGGGCTCGTCTGGGATCATCACACCGCACATCCATGGGCTACTGCTGATGGATATAGTTATTTTTAATATACTAAAAATCATCTGAAAATTGTGGAATGCATGTTTATTTACACCCCTTTCGTCTGACACCCTATTAAACCTATTAAACTCCAGATATCTTCACAAGTCACCTCTTAGTAGTTAACCTGTGTGCAATCTGACGATGAAATTTAGCAAATGTTCTAATTCTTTTGTGTACACACTGCCATGAATTGTGCTAATGTGGATTAATGTGTGCTGTCCTAATCAAATTAATTAAATAAATACATAAATAACAACTTTAATCTGACAAGATTAAATTTTAAAATAATTGAATTTAGAGACTACAGCTGTCCTGAGAAAGCTTCACAGGTTTGTTAGTGAACATTAGACAACAAACATCATCACAGAGATTAAGAATGAAGTTGTTGAGAGGATTAAAGCAGAGCCAGGTTATAAAATGAAGTTCCAGACTTTGAAAATCAGTGTTCAATCCACCACAAAAACACAAACTTACCGAGTCACGATTGTGACGAAGCAAACAGGGACATTTTATGTGGAAGTAGCTGCTCTGTTTGACGAGAAAACGTGAAAAATGTTACACGTGGAGAAATGCAAAATGCCGCAAATTACCCAGAACGCACCTACCTCGCCTAAAAACATGTTGATGGTGTTTCGTAACCTCTGACAAAGCCCAGGACTCTCTGCAGAATTTGATCTCTGATCTCAAACGCTCTTCATCCGGCTGAGTTAAGAAGACAAATTGTGGGTTTCTATAAACAGGAATTGGTTCAAGGTGTATGAACAGTTTTGCAAGGCTCTCCATGACTTGTCAAGCAATGTAGCTCTTTTTTCTGAAAGGCCGCTGAAAGCTGCCTCTTCTCGTTGCCGTGTTTGTTTGGAGTCGTCTCGATCTGACGTGTGAAGTTTGCAGTCAAGCAAAGGTTCGGTGTGAGCCGCGACGAGTTCTCATCCTCTCATCCTCCTCGGCTTGTTTTGATCACACCCAGGGGGAATAACTGAAAGCCGTTCCTCCATTTTCAACAACACTGGCGCTCGGTGAAGATGTAGTTTTCCCGTGTTGCGTGCCGCCCAATCAAAGCTCGCCTTGCACAATTTGATAACCGATGAATAATTCAGCAGGATTAAAATAATTTCTGGAGACTGTTTTGTTTTTGAGTGCTTGTGAAGCCTGGCTGTACTTTATAGTCTGCATAAGCAGTAATCAGAGCCATTCAAAGAGTCAAGTGAAAACTAGTTCAACAACATAATCAGTGATTTCCTTTCAATATGCCGAGGTCTGTGTTTAGTCCCTGCATATTTCCCCTCTCTTGTATGCTGCATTCATGATGCTTCTTGTGCGATCAGCTAGGATTCCCGTTAGGCACGGTTTCCTCAAAGGAAAATGAAGGAACCTGGTTTTCTTCCTTGATCCTCAGCGTCCCGTTAGCTACTTCATCACATGCTGTTGGTGCTTCTGAGCGCAATTTTTAATTGGATGTTTAGGTCCCTTGTTCAATTTCAGACCAAGTCATGGAGTACAAATCACAGTGCTCACCCTTGTTCTGTGAAATTACTACTGTTGACGTGATGAGCGGCCATATTGAAACGCAAAGTTAGCCTTACCAGTCATAACTAGAGGGGGAGTCGGAGTTGGAATTTCCCAGTTCCGACTACAACCAGAACGACTCAAAACTGCATAAAAGAAAGATGAACACTGCGGTTAAAAAGAATATTAAAAAAATATATACAATTACCAGGCCGGACTGTGATTTGTGTCGGGCAGCGCCGCTGACTTCCGCCTCTGAGTTGTCGCCACGCGCCAGCAACATAACGGCAAAGTTTCCGGGTTTGTGACGTCATTTAGGACAGCTTGTATCCTCTAGTGACTGAGCGGTCACCGTTTGAAGGCGAACAGCTGTTCGGGCACGGCCTTTCCCATTACTCGATTAATCGTGAGAAAAAAAAATCGATAGAGAACTCGGTTACTAAAACATTCTTTTACAACAGCCCTAAAAAAACACGATAAGCATGTTGCATTCAAAACACACGATTGTAATAACACCCTCTGTGTGTTTTTGCACTCTTATCCCACTTCCACAGGTAAAGGGAAAATGCTCAAATTAAACGCTAATGAAAGCACCGACAGGAAGAACCAGTGAGGAGCATTGGAACAGCTGAACATGCATCTGGTGATGATGGAAGCGGAGAATCATCAGGTGTCATTTACATCCGATCATCTTCATCGGTGTGGTGTGATGACGGACAGATTGGAAAAATATGTATTGTTTCGAAGTGAGAGCCGCGCGACCCAAAATTCCTTTTTGCGATTTCCATGGCTGGCTGGCTGGCTGGCTGTTCACGCAGCAAACACAATAGCTCCCATTCCTCCATGGCAGAGCTGCAACACGCACTCAGAGCCGGTCAAGAGGATCCAGATGCTTGAAGCGAGCGCGCATATTCCTCTTGCTTTTGCCAACACAGCAGCTTATTGTTGCTCACTCAGACAAACCTTGACAATATATCTGAATTCCACCCACCCACCGAGCATCAAAACACACACACACACACACACACACACACACACACACACACCCCACACACACACACCACACACACACACACCCTCCCGCTCCTCTCTGCCTCTGTTCACGCTCACGCTCACACGCACGAGCACACATAGAAAGCAGAGACGCGTTGCGCGCTCTCGGGCGCAGAACGCGCAACAAGCGGGACCAGCGGATGGAGAGAGAGAGAGAAAGAGAATGAGAGAGAGAGAGATGAGGACGGATGCAAGGCGAGGCCAGGAGTGAGGAAACCTTATCTCTCTCCTGCTTTTCCAGCTGTTGTCTTTGTGATCTTTCTCTCTCTCCGTGTTTTGTTTTGTTTTCTTTTTTTAATTCCCAGGATGATTTTATGAAGAATTTTTCTTTTCCTTTTTCAAAGCGAGAGAACAGACGTGACAAATCTCAACCGTCTTTCCCGATGTGTCGCCGCGTTTCATCACGATCGGTCAAAGATGCGGGAAGGGGCGCCCGTCGCGTCGAGGCTTTTTTCCATTAAAAATACAAAGACGCACTCGACGAACGACGTCGGACACATGACAGGCGACAACAGCCTGGCTCGGTGAAGAGAAGAAGAGGAAGAGGAGGACGAGAGAGAGGGTGGAGGTGGTGGTGGTGGTGGTGGGGGGGCTCGACATCGACGGATGGACGCAAAGCAACCGCGGGTTTGTGCAATAATTTGCGCCTAATTATTATTGGCGGCGCCTGATCGGGGAGCTATTTTTACCCGGTCCTTTCTGACATCCGTCCATCCATCCCGGAGCTGTAAGGCCTACATAGCCCCGCATTATCTCTGGACATGAAACCCGTGGGAATTATGATACCGACGTGACGCACGGTCACACACACACATCCACGCACACACACAAACACACCACAGCGCGGCGGGGAAGACATCGAGGGTGTGCGGTCCAACACTGATCCACAGGAAGGGAGGACGCCCAGTTGTTGTCTTGACAAATCGCGCCGATGACTGTTGTTTAGAGCAAAGCGGATTGGGCCCAGAATTTTTTTTTTTGCTTGTTTGTTTTTTTTTTAAATTTTTTATTGTTATTATTATTTTAATGCACTGGAGGCAGCGGAGCGGGAGGCGGGCAGGAGAGTACAGCGGGTGAGGGAGTGGAGGGACGGGATGCGAGAGACGCAGTGAGCGCGGAGGAGGAGGAGGAGGAAGAAGAAGAAGAAGCAGAAGAGGAAGAAGAGGGGAACCAGGAGGATTGACGGTAAGATATGAACACTTGCACCCCGCCCCTCACATTAGCTCCCCATCCATCCTCATGCACAACTGCACATGTATGATGATGAAGAGGAGAGAGGAGAAGAGCTGCTGCTGCTGCTGCAGCTGCTGCAGCCTGTGGCCATTTGATCAGTGACAAACACGCGTCTGACGCTTGAAACTCCTACCTCTGGCTGCCATTAAACCTGGGTCAGTAGTAGAGGAGAGCTGCCCTGTGAAATATTCATAGGCATGTGATTGGCTTCAGAGGGCGACACGCTTGACAAACTGGCCAACGTGTGTCCGAGCTGCTGGCACATCAGAGAGCCAGGCTGCTGCTGCTGCGAGCCTTGATTCAAAATGTCCTGCATGGGGTTTTAAATGCTAATTCATAACGAGAAAATAAATAAATAAATAAAAAACAAGGCGAGGAGGCCAGTATCAATATTTCAGAGCGGGAATGAGAAGACTGGGTCAGTAGGAGGAGGAGGAGGAGACCAACCTGGAGAGGAAGGAAGAGAGAAAGAAAGAAAAAACGATGATGAATGGAAGAGGAAGAGTCACGCTGGCAGAGTTCGACTTTTCCTGACACATTTTACTCTCATCTAAACACAAAATGTGCTGCTTGTTCTTTCACAGAGGTAGAATTAGTCTCTAACCTTTATATGATTTTTTATTTTTTTTATTTTATTTTTTTAAAACAGGCTCCTCAAAGTGAATTCTTGTTGGTAGGCCTGAAAATGCTGGGAGTTTGTAGTTTTGATGTATTTATTGATATCAAAATAAGAGGAAGAGGAAAAAGTTGGATTCTGTTTTATTTCAGCCACAGATCAACGGTGGGGAAACTGACTGACTCCTTCCTCTCTGCTTTATGTTTCTGCAATGATGTGGCAAAAACGAGGAGTTTGCCGTACACGACTGCTGATTCGAGATCTCCACAAACGTAGATCTTAAAAGCTGTCTCGTTGGGATGCATATCGAGAGAGGAAACGAAGATAATGAGGCTTGCTTCTGCATTTACATCAACTGGAAGAGAAGAGAGCGATTTGTCTTAAAGCACACACACGCACACACACACACACAGAATATGAAATGTACCATTTAGTGGCTTTCTGCCTCAACCATCTCAAACAGGTTCCCGTCACGTCCCTTTGAATCGGTCAGACACAATGAGTCAGTCTCCCTGTTGCGCTGGGAGCTTTTTACGCATTCAGGCCTGCGAACGCTGTGCAGAGCTGTGGGTGGATGGATCAGCGCAATATCAATCTTGTGGTACGAGACTGGACGTCGGCAGGGATTTCAGCAGGAATAGAGGCACACGGAGGCAGCTGATGATTTTACAGTTCATGCTGAATTGGTGGAAAATGTGTTACATTTTATATTAAAAGAGCAGAAAGGCTGGGTGCTGTTAGTCCAGTGATGTCTGAAGGTATCGCATTCAGTCGACTGAAGGTCCGATCGCTGCAACAGACAGTCGATCATTCACTCCCCGGAAGATTTACCACGTTTTGTGATGTGACAAATTTCATCGTGTGGGATTTTTTTTTTTGTGATATGAGGTGGAAGGAAAATCAGAGATGGTTTTTACAATTTTTTATTTTTTAATTTTAAATTTAATTTGATTTTTTTACAAAAAAACAACAAAAAATCTGGAATGTGCGGTGTTCATTTGTGTTCACGGTTTCCAAGTAGAACCACCTTCCGCCAGCATTGCAGCTGCGACTCTTTTCGGGGGTTTATCTCTTACCTGCTTCTCTGAAAATCCATTGAGAGCATTTTGTAGAAATAAAAATCCATTGTCGAGCACTGCCGTTGATTCTCATTCGGATTTAGGCTCAGACTTTGACTGGGCCATGCTAAGCCGTGACTGTGCTTTGGTCTGAACGATTCCTCTGTGAATCTGTCGCCTGTTTGGGGTGAATCTGCCCGGAGGTCAAATGTGTGGGTGTGTCTTACTGTCAGCTATTTCTCCATGGACGTGTGTTCAGGGTCACGTACACTTGTTAGTTTTCTACCAAACAAAGAGGGGCCGCATGGTGTCATTTTGACCTCACCTTTCCCACCTGAGCTGTGGCTCCTTGCAGCTCCTCCAGAGTTACAGTGGACCTCTAGGCTGCTTTAGAATGAGGGCGAAAGCAACAGAAATGGGACTTAAACCTGCTTTGAACTCCTCCGCGGCTTTATCCCGGACATGTTTCATTTACTCCTCGGTGTTTGGGACGCTTTTTGCTCATTATTGGAACAAATCTCCAAAGTTTTCACAGAGCAGCTGGATTAATACTGAGATAATATTACGCATAACTGGACTCTACTTACAAATGGGGTGATTTCTGAAGACTGTTATTTAGTTGATTATCTCCTAAAACTATTACTCCAGCTAACACAATCTTCTGTCACAGTGAAATATACAATTTGATTCTTTTGTTCTTCCAATTAAAACGGACAAGCTTAACATGCGAGTAAATAAATTTTCCTGAACACCCGTTCCTCATCCTATACATTTTCTTGATTCCATGGGTTTTATTTAACTGCTGGACTGTGTTCTGCAGACCCTCAGCCAAAAAGGCTGCGACCGGGACGGCTTCCACGTGTCACGTTTTGTTGCACTTCAGCACAATAATCCACTTTTCTGTCCAGAAGCCTGCTTTGACATGCTCGAGCAGATCATCAGTTCACAAAAGAGACAGCCCTAACAGAAAAACAGAAACGACCAAATCCTTTCTGTGCACGTTTTTTTTTTTTTTTTTGTCAGGGCCCTAAATGTGTGGTTTGTGCTTACATCTGCATGACAGAAATGACAAAAACATGACAGCGTGTGCTTTAACACAAGCGTTATGCAAAAGAGAAAACAAAGAAATGGCTTGTAAAGAGGTACTGTACACATATTAACGTGCCGTTTTTGATTTGGATCCGAATGCGTCTCCTGCTAAGTAAAGCGCCGTAATGCCATACTGCATTATTGTTGGGTGGTTATGTTTTTATTAGCTGCATTTTGGCAATGTGAAACCTCATAGTGAGAAATACAAGCAGCTTATTTACAAATGCCTTATCTTAATTAGTCGCTCCCTTTGTTTTGTGGCGGTAGAGCAGTTGGTATGAGGGGAAACCATTTGCTTCTGTTTGGAAACAAGCACGTTTCATGTTTTAATAAAGAAGCTACCCAAAAAGTAAGCAGGACTGCTTTAAATTAAAATATTAAGAGCTGAGGCTTAATTTGGTTGCTCTTGTTTGACCTCAAATTGTTTTTGCCTTCAAACGAATCTGTTTCTCATTTCGAGTGCGCTGTCTAAAATTGCTTTATTACGGCAGTTGCACCACAGAAAGAAGAGTAAAATAATTGATAGGAATAGGTAAAACAAATAAGAAAAACAAAAAAAAAAACCACATCTGGCTGACTAAACAGTGCCCATTTAACAGCGATGAAGCGCCTCATTCCTCATTTTGCTTGTCTAACATCTGAAAAGTGCTTAAATCTGAAACCAAATCCTTTTAAAGCATCTCTGAAGTTATAAATCACAAATTCAAGACTCTCGATTTAATTATCGGTTTGTTTAGACGCAGGTGTGACGGCGTGCTGGGATTAGGAAACAAATCTCCCTGATAAAAAAAAAAACGGATTGAAATGAACTCCCTTAATACGTGATATTACAGTAATTCGGCGATTATATGTTAGTGGAAAATGAAGAGCATGATAATACATTGAATTACTTTGCTGCTATAAAGGTAATCAGTTTGTTTCAGTTGTATTCGTTTTAGTAAACTTTTATTTTGCTGTTGGGAAAATCACCTTTTCTGTATATCTGAAGCTTCTTACACTCATTGCCACCCCAGTAGTGTAATTTAACAGCAAAGAAGGTACAACATTAATTGAAATCCCACATTTAGAATTTTCTTTTTCCACAAAAAGAAATCACTGAAAGGTTGTAGTAAGTAATTACCTAGGGACCCGTAATTAGCAACTCGTGACTCCCTGTTTCCCAGGGGTATGAATGTAGTGGGACACAGAGGCCGTTTTGCTTCAAAAACAGAAAAGAGAGCATGCAGTTTCAGGAAAGCAGACGCGCATTGATCTTTGTAACGCAGAGAATAGCTACAAGGAAGCAGCTGCCCACCTCAGCCAGGGCAGGAATCGTTTCTTAACAAATGGAAACGGTGACATGACGGGATGAGGACTCATTTATCTGGGCACCACACACAGTGAGCATGGCGGAACGGGAGCCACAAAGGTCTCTGAAACCGCATCTGGTTCTGTAGGACCGAGTCTCCAAGCACTGCAAGAACTGAAACCGAATTAAGTTCAAACATCTTGGATTAAGGAGGTTTGTGTCTGTTCTTTTTCTGGCAAGATTCTTTTTCTCACTTAGAGGTTTTTATTAGAGATGCACCGATCTGATATTAATATCTGTATCGGCCTCAATTGAAAAAAAAAAAAAAAAAAAAAGTCTAGCTCGGGTAGTCCATAGCTCGGGTAGTCGGTTTGCCCAGTCCATAAGACCAGATGTATTCAGTCTTATTCTATGGTTTGTGCTCTGAGAGACGTCTCTCTTTATTTATTTTACATCGGCTGTTCCACTCCTAACTGCACTGACTGAACAAAATGAAGTTGGGTTGTTTTTACACGTTTGACGAAGCTTGTGAAGCTGCTTGTGTATTTATGTGCTGTACTGGTGCAGAGCTATCAAACACATTTTTACTTCAGTACAATTATGTCTGTCTTTAAAAACAGAAACAATCTAAGTCAATTCAGCACTGTTTGTATCGGCTGATACATCGGTATCGGCTGATACTAAACCTCAGATATCGGTATCAGTATCGGAGATGAAAAAAGTGTATCAGGTCATTTTTTGTTACTATAGTAGAACATTTCCCTTATTTTAAGTGTTTTACCCATATCTTATCTCAGTAAGATATTAAACTTTATATTAAGAATGTATTAAATATTACGAGTAACTATATACTAGTAACTACATGTCTATACTTAAAGGAAGACTTTAACTATAGAACTTATTTTTCAAAGTGAAATTTGTTTATTTCAAGAAGAAGAAATTGTCACTAATGTAATTTAATCTCTTCAGATAATTGAAACAGATTATGTTCAAATATCAACCAGCATTAAAAAAACATACCAAGGAAAAATTATTCATTGGTCTGACCATCACAAACGTAAGGAACCGGAGCTGTGCTTTGGTTAGATTAGACTAGGATTGCATTTTTCTGGAAACAAATACTGAAGGTGGGTTTGGCATCAAACCCAGGCTGAAACTTGGAAAAGCAATTAATTCTCACTGCGATACGATGCCGTGAACCGGTTTTTGCCAGTGAAAAGTGCAGCACAGTCCATCGCAGGGCAACACACGGACACGCAACCAGGCACGCACACACTCAGACCTACCAGCAATTTACATAGGCACGACTTTGGGCTGTGGGAGTAAACTACAGTATCTGGAAAGAACTGGTAGATCCATGCAGCCTCCACGCAGAAAGGCTCCTGATCAGGATCTTCTCACTCAGATAATCAGCTGCAATTCTTCCACCATCTGATGACTCACAGTGTATTAGCATTGGCTTCTGTGCTTCTCTACCTACTTGTTTTTTCCCCCCCTATCCCGATGATTCTCACCACCCAGTTGCTGTGACTGATCAAGCCTGCGAGGGAAAGAGAAGAAAATGTGTCCAAGACAATTTTAATGAGCCTTCAAATACACTTTAACTTTCAAACTTAGCAAGGCCGGCTGAGAGAAATAAGTACTTCTATAAGATAATGAATGTGGGTGTTTCAAGGCAGACTTGTAACCTTTTAGCATTTCTCTTTAAAGCTGCGTGTTCTTTTATCTGCGATGATAATGATCGGAGACGAGACAGTGACAGATTCAAGCTATTATGTCTAACACTGGAATGCTCAGATAAAAGCAACAAAATGACAGATGAGGAAATACACTTAAAATTCTGCAGATTGTCTGGTACGGAGAAAGTGCTTATAGGGCGTAAAAGGCAGGAAGTGCTTTTAACTCGAAGAGCATGTGCTGAGGGCAGGATTGGGATCTTGATAAATATGTGAGAAGCCTCATCAATGTTTAATAAACCTCCGAGCAGTTTTAAGAGACTCGAGGCTTTCAGTGACGGAATTTGAAATATGGTCTCATTCAGAACCATTACAAACTATTTCTGTCTAACACATGTGATTGATGTCAGGAAGGTGAAAGAGTTTTTCTGTTGAAACTTTTTAAGGCTCTATTGCATTAAACAGAGGCCGGGGTCTTTATTTACAACACCAGACTATCGTATCAGGGTTATAATGAAGACAGTTTTAGTTCATTGTTTGTGTGATGTGTGACTTCGACCTTTGCATGTTCATATTTTTAGCTACTGGAAAAACTATTTGTCGTTATGGTAGCACATTTGTTGCATTTGTTTTAGAACGCTGCCAATCATTTTAGTTTTCATTTGCTTCACTACAATATAAAATATCCAACTTAGTAGACTTCAAGCACATAATGTGTTATGCAAAATAATACTAAAGAAAGTAGAAAAAAAAACCAAGCTGACTTTCTTTGCAAGTTAACAGCTCTGCTTATTTTACAGATTAAGCTAATTGGTTGGTCTCATGGTATATTCAGATAATTAGTTAGCCTGTGAAGATAAACAGAAATTACTAAGATATATTTACTTTTATCAGAAGTATTGCCTAAAAGTTGGACAAGCAACACCAATCCTTGAAAATATTAAACTTCTGAAGCGTATCCTAAAGGTACATTTTTCTATTTTTTGTGAAAGAAGGCTAATTAGCTTCATGGACTAAGTAGCTTGGGGAACTTATAAGTAAATTTAACCAGTTAGCTAGTTGGCCAAACATGTGACCATGGAGGGAAAAAGGGGGATAAAATACGGGAGTTTCCCAGCCAAAACGGGAAACTTGACAGGTATGCACATTATTTGGGATTCATACATGCTAGGAATGTTTGTTGTGATGGGAATCATTGTCAAACAGTTGGATAAAACTCAACAGTCATGTTGTTTTTAAACCCAAAAGATGAAACTTCCTCTCTCTAAATGGAGACATTTATGGGCAGCAAAACTTAAAATAAACAACGTAAATAAAGGCTAGCTGCACAGACTTAGTTAGCCGAACAGGTTAACCAAACAGATCAACTTGTTAAGGGAACTTGTTAGCTGGTTAGCTTAAGAAACAAACTGATTACTTTAAGCTAGTTAGCATATTAATTTAGCTAACTCAATAGACCAACCAGCCGACTAGCTTGAAATAGTGTTTGGAAATACATTAAAGTAGCAACAATGAGCGTTACCCACACAGCTAACAATCTGAAGATCAAAAGCATTTGATCTGATTCTAAATTGATCTGTTCAAACCGTCTTGTACTTTAGAGGAACTTAATTGTGAAATATGCGCAGCATCACACTGACTCAGTGGAAGTAGTTCACAACAAGTTCATTAAAATAACAATTTATTACCCAATACGGTATAACAAAACAGTGTGATTACTTGTTAAATTACAAAAACTGAACGTAAGAATTTGAAGCTTCAAAAAAGAAATGAGATCCTATTTGGGAAGATACTCTGGTTGTATCTGCAATTTGTGCCTGTTTTTCCCTTTAGACAGAGTACAAACTAATGCTTCAACGAGTGCCAAACATGCAATGCTTTAGCGCTTTGAACTTGGCTCTGGTTTGCAACAAGCAAATGATTGACAAAGGGTGACACCTCCGTTCCCCGGAGTCCTGCATCGACCAGACAAACATAAAGGCTCTGAAACCCCTTAAGTGGCTTTGACTGCAGCTCGCAGGCTTTGGCCCACTGGGAGATGCCGAGGTCGATGGTTTGAAACTGGCTCACGCACGCGGAGGCCAATGTGTTGTGTCTTTTAATTCTAAAATACTATGAGCATTTACGGGGAAAAAAACCTCAACTTTCAATTGTCAATGTTGAAAATTTCTGCCTCTAATGCTTTATACCTCTGTGTGCAGTCAATCCCTCTTCCCCTCCATCACCTCTTGATTGCCTTCTCTCTCCATCACCAATACACACTTGCTCATACACACACACACACACACGCACAATCATTCAGCCATTAGAGCAACAATAACACTACAAGCCTGTTTTGTCGCTTAGCGCTTCATCGCGATCTCCCCTCAGGCATTGACAGCATTGATGGAAGGGTTGATGTGGGGGGTTACACACTCGCTGCCAATCTTGTTGTTGACTTATTTTTTTTGCCTCCACATCAAATATTTGGAATATTTCTTCCTGTTTTTTTTTTTTTGACATCTCCATTTCTTTTTCCAGAAGCATCTATGATGCAGCGAGCAAATCCCTTTCTCTAATTAAACCCTAAAATTTTATACATTTTCAATCATCCAAATTTTCTGATTTGTTTTGACTTGAATTGTTTTTGAGGCCAGTCTTCACCATTATGTTAACTACAAATAAAAGTCTACAACAACATATCCATAGTTTGAGCATGGAAAATCTTTGGCCGTCGATTGAATTGAGTTTATGTGCTGATAGCAGCAAGCATTTATCCTGTAGACCGAAAGAGAACATCCCTTGTTCTTCATGGTTTTCCAAAGGAAATATGTGTCTGGTGACGTGGTTCGATAAACAAAACTGTTTAGGTGGCGGTCAAAAAAAAAAATTGCTTTTGGTGTCATGTGACTAGAGCACCTTCTTTCACAAGTCTACAGTAGGTGCATTCACACCAGCCCTGTTGAATCCGCTTTAATTGAACTCTAGTTTGTTTGCCTACAAAGTTCGGCTCATTTGGAGAGGTGTGAATGCGCAATAAAGCAAACTCTGGTCTGCGTACAAACGCAGGTTGAAGTGAAGTGTTTGCGTTTGTGGATGCCAGTCGGACAGTAGACCGCTTCAAACGCAGGAAGCGGACTCTTGTGCATGGCAAAATTCAGCCAAAACAAATGGACGAGTGGTGGTGCATGGTGTTTATTTTTACCAACAACAAAAGAGAAATCCTACAAACAATTAACTCCATTGTTGTTTACCAAAGTAAGCTATGTTCAATGTGTGGTTCAGAGGATTTTTAGTTTTCCTTTGCAACCACAACCTCCTGTTTACATTGTCAGGTGATAAGATAAACAGGTTTTTCAAAAGTTTTGGCTAGTTTGACACAGTGCATTGTGACAGCGAAAAGGTAACAAATGTGGCTATTTTGGTTGGCAAATGAACCAAGTCTACTGGTATCTACTATCACGTGTGAAAACACCCTATGTCTCCGACATGTGTCGTGTCAAAGCGTGAACAGGACAGCTAAATGTTTCTTTTAGCATTTTTACAACAGCCAGGTTAATGAAGAGGGTCATTACCAATTGTCTTGTCAAGTAACTCTCCCACCTGAGCTGGCAATCTTAGCAGTACCTCCAAAGTTACCATCGTTCTCCTGACTGCTTCTCTTTCCAATGCTATCCTTGCATGACTGTGTCTTAGCAGGTTTGCAGGTGTGCCACACTTTCATTTTGGGATAATGACTTTTTTACTACTAAAATGACCTCTGAAGGCATTTTGGTTGGGTATATAAGTCACACTGTTTAGATCTGTACTTGTAAAAAGATAGGGAAACACATTATTCTTCTTCAAAGACATTGTTTTACATCTTTACAGCCTGTCAAAATACTGGGTGTCCTATTTTAAATGTTTATGTACCTTAATTTGTGTATTTTGACAGTAACCAGGATACACTCACAGTTTACCTCGTTTATCTCCAGGCAAATCATGGCAACGCACTGTAAATGCATTTTCTCTCAGTTGAAATTGTTAGGAGTGTGCATTAATGCAAGATGGGGTGTGCATGCGTAAGTTTTTGCACTTCGGGCCGTTTACTCACACACGTTCCCACTAAGAGACCGCTGCTACTCCAAGTAGGCCGGCTGGTGGCCCCGGGCTGGATTTTGGTTGCAGGCGGGGTGGAGGGTGGGGGTGGGGGGGGGGAGGGTGGGGGACGACAGAGTGTACGGCTTTGTCAAGGGCCATCAGTGTCCTTGCTCTACTTAGTCTGCATCAACACTTACAGGGTTTATGGCAGTGTGAGTGAGAGGAAGAGACAGACAGTCAGGAAAGCAAGCAGAAAAAAAAAAGGAAAACATGCTGCCATCAGGGTTTTTGATGTCTGTGTGTGACGGGGACTTTGTGTGTGCGGGATACAAAATGAAAATGTTTTCATTTTGTGTAATCTTTGGTGTGTATTGTAGTGGTCATGCGGCTTCTAATACAGTGTTGTTGGTCCAGTGCATTCAGAGAAGGCAGAGGTTTCTGTCCTCCCTCTTAGTTATGCGTGTGCGTGCACAAGCCAAAGCCTCTGAATGCATTTTGGACATTTGTTGAGTAGTGACCTAAATCTGTCGGCTGACATTACCTAACAAGAAGAAGCGAGGAAAAGTAAGTCACATTCAAACATACAGGCACACATATGTTTTTTTTCTGTATACAGAAAGTACAGTGGCTTTAACCTGAATCATTGTCGGGACTGAATAATTCAAACCTCAAACGTAGCCCTTGAGAAGGGAACTCTTACTACTGACGTCCAATTAGAGATTAACCTTCAGTACGCTCTGTGACTCAGCCTGAGAAACTACGGTACACAAGAAATAATCACACATGATTAATATCACATTTTATGGAGCAAACATATAACATTTTGAGCCAATGAATTTTATTCCTTTATATCATTAAATCTACAAAATTGTATCCAAAATTAATAGTTACTGCAAATTAGGATTAAACAAAAACTGATTTAGTTTACATCTATATACACATTTATATATATATATATATATATATATATATATATATATATATATATATATATATATATATATATATATATATATATATATGCGTATGAGTGTGTGTGTGTGTATGTGTATAATTTTTTCCAGCTCTGGAGAAAAAAATTAAGATAACATGTATCAGTTTCTCTCTCGTTCTTTCTATGAACTACTGATGACATGTCTCTGAAATTCCAAGCAAAAATTTTGTTTTTATTTGCAGAAAACGAGAAATGGTCAAAATAACAAAAAAGATGCAAAGCTTTCAGACCTCAAGTAATGCAAAGAACACCCAGTTCATTTAGAAACAACGACACAAATGTTTTATGTATTTGCCACCTTGAAGATTTCTTTTTTATTCTCACAATAATTTTCATTTTGATAACAAAGATAACATGAGTAAATACAAAAAAAAAGAAGCAATGTTTAAATAATAATTTAAATAAAGAAAATAATAATCAAAACCAGTCAAGCTCATTATGAAAACACAACTTCCCATTAAAACTAAAACCTTGGCAGAAAAAGCTCCCATCAAGCCTTTGCAGATGACGGGCAGTTAGACTTTGACGTTGCTCTGATTGAATTTTAGAACAGTTGCAGTTCAGTCACTTTGGAGGATTTCTGAGCTTTATAAGCAGTGATCAGCTCTGGGTGTGGTCAGTGACATCATAAGTTGAAAACTGATATACTGTATATTATATCATCTGTTTGGTTTGATTGGTAATCTGAAACATTGAAGTGAGTTAAGAGTTGCAACCTTTAATTAAGATGATAGTTTAGTTTGGAGTTCCTTGTCGTTTCAGTTTGTTTGTTTAAGCCAGTTTTGTGTCGGTTTTATTGACATGTTTTTCTATTTCCCCTTCTTGTTTATTCGATGTTATTTTGCGCCTCCTTCCCTCTGTTGCCAGAACCCCTGCTGGGCAGAAACACTGACTGTTTCCATTTAGTTAATCAGTCTCACCTGTTCCTTGTAGCAATAATCACCTTCCCCATATATTCCTTCCTTGTCATTCATTATCTCATCCCCCCCTGTTGTTTATGCTGTTGTGCTGAACTCCCAAACCATCCCCTAATTTTGCTTTATGTTGTCATTTTTGTGCTCTTTCTGGCTGTTTACTTGTTTGGTTTTTCTCCCTGCGTCCCCTCTGTTTGGATTATCATTTGTGTTTGGTTTTTTTCTGTTTATTGTTTCATCTTCTTCTTCCTCCAGTCTGTGTTTGGGCTCTTCGACACCAAAACCATGACATACAAAGCCAGCGGCATCTCCTGGGCGCTTTAGAGGAAATGGCTGTGTGTAAACAAATGGACTTAATTGCACATGATCCCGCACACGGAGTCAAACCACCTCAGTGATAGCGGCGCTTTAAAGTGAGATACAACGAAGCAGCGCCGTCATGTTCGGTATGAATTTATTTGTGCTTTAGAAAATAACAGTTGGCTTATCACAATGTGTCTGATTTATTTTTGTGCTCTAGTTTTCTGGCCTTACTAGAAAGCTAAAACTCTGAATTGCTCATTAACTGCTGCTTGATATTCAAGAATTGCTGAGAGGCAGAGCCGGCCCAAAACATGTTCGAACCAAGCGGCTGCTTATTAAACCACGAGGGGGTTCCCAAAAATCCTTGAATTTAAACTCTTACAACAGGTCATATTTGACAAAATAAAAATTAAGTTTGATTCAACAGTTTCAGCATAGATAAAAAAAAAAAAAATCTTTTACTTTAATTTAGGATCTAAAGGAATTGGGACATTTACTTTGTAGAAGTGCAAAGAATAATCTTCACTACCAGTTGTGTTCACATAGTTACAATCTGATGCTGTGACTTTCATCTTTTATTTGTGTTTGATCTTGATTTGTTCACATGTTGTTCTTAGCCAACAATACCCAATTATCCGTAATGCTAATCAAGCTAATTAAACTTGGCCCTCTGGAGTGAAGCGGTGTTAGTGGCGGTGATGTACTTAGCAGGACGAGGGGACCCAAATAAAAGTTTGACCCAGGGCCACATAAAACCTTTGTCCACCCCTGCTGAGAGGGTAACAAGTTGCCTTGCAGCTGCGCTCACCACTGAAATAACAAATTGCCTCATTAACAAAAGTTGTCAAAACAACAACAAAACTTTACACAAAAGGAAAAGGGGACATGTAGAAAGTTGCAAGAGTAATTACTCTACAACTCTGACTTACATCATGTAACGAAGGCAAAAATAATAATAATAATAAAGCCTTATTTTGTTCACTGAGCTAGCTGTACAGGTGGGTTCAATGTAGAGACAGTCGAACGTCACTTATCAGTGGAAGAGATGTGCTGAAAATAGTAACAGAAGAGTTCAGTCAATGAGGTCAGTCCTGAAACAGCTGGATCCGATTTAAGGACGGAGACAACAGATGCTGATCACAGTTGTTTTTTTTCTTCTCTAAAAGTGTGAATAAAATGACAAGGAACTTTGAGGCTGCTCGCCTGAAATGATCTGAAATAATTTCGAATGAAGGACAAAACCAGAAAGACGTGGAAGGAAATTGAAAACCTGTCATTTGCTGTGAGCGCTGCAACAAGGAGAAGACGGCAACGTTGAGCTACGATGCTCTGAAGAGCTCAAAGTTTGACAAAGATCGCAATGACCGGCCTAAAGAAAATGCAAGATAAGAGTCTGTGGACCACTGAGAGCAACTTTGATTATTATTATTATTTTCTTTTGGAACTAGTCAGATTGTCAGAGGACCCTCAGATACTAAATTGAAGTCACAACGTGAAGCAATTTGGCTCAGGAATGTTTGTCATGCTATGATGTTGAATTTACTTCGAGCATCTCAATGATTACAGTTTAAATCCATCAACATGCTTGTGCAGCTGGCTGCCTTATTACAAACAGAAACGTCTTTCTTTCAAATCAGCATTTCAACAACAAAAACACCAGCAAGCGGACCAACATCTTGGTTCCTTTTTCACCAAAGCAACAACGCCATGAAGAGCTCAGTTCAATCCCGACAGCCTAATTTAACAAGAGAAGAAGAAAATCTATGAAAGACAGGAGGAGAAGAAGAAGAGTGGACTGTTGCTCAATCATCCAGGCAGGAAGTTGGTTTCCTTCTCAGATACAACTGAATAATTACTTCAGTGATTCACTAGAGGGCTACACATTTTGGAGCCCAACATCACCATACTTTACACAAATTAAATAACAGGCACCAAATTTGATCCTTATTATTCACATTGTGCTTGAAATTGGGTTGGCGGCGTTCCCAATGCTTCTGGATTTATAAAGATAAAAGTTAATATAATAATTTTGAGCTTTACTCTCCTTTTAAAACACAATGCCGTTATTTTTGAACATCGCAAACGTCGACAGGGTTTATAGGCAATCTGTGTCAATACAGGAAACTCACTCCAAAAATATAATGTAAAAATAAACAGACATCTGAAGGGAGAGTGGGAACCATGGAAGTTTGGTCAACAGTTTGCAAGGGGAAAAATGGGACAACTGAGTTCAGAAAAATTGAAAAGCCCGGCGGTCCGTTCAGGACTGCAGCAGTGAGTAATCAAAGCTTTCTTTTCATGGAAAAGGGTGAAAAATATTTCCCAGTGTCCGAATAAATGAAGGACTCGTCAGGAGGCAGACAAATGGTCACGCACGGCTCTTTTGAAGGCGAGACGCCCAGAGTGCAAACATGGACAATTTAATCAAGGCTGAAAAATATTCAGGGGCCTGAAAGAACAGGTTTGACTTAAATATGTAAAAAATCTATTAAGTTTTATATTCATATAAAATCATCAATGTTACAGTATGTGACTTATCAACCAGAATGTGTATTTTTATAAAGATATTGTGCAATAGACCAACATAAAGCTTCACGTTACTGTAAAGTCGTATTAAATTTATGTCATATAATTTGTATTCAGTCTAACCGAGTCAACTCTTTCTGAACCAACATTCGCTGCTGGTGCATTTACGAGTCTCTTGGTTCGTCTTTCAATCTAAATATCTAAATCTCAGCCGAGTTGGACAGTTAATACCTATGAACATTAGTTTTAAACGGATTTAGGTCTGCACATTAGGATCCTCACAACATAGGTGACTTAATGTCCTGATCAGTGAACCTTCAAAGGTATCTGAAATATTATGGAGCCCAACCTACATTCATTATCTACATTACTGTGTTCAAATGCAACATACATTAAAATTAAGGCTGTTTTCATGGGCTTACACTAAAAATGTCCTCAACTTAACCTACCTTAGGTACCTTTCGTTCTCTCTTCCTCTCCCTTCACTTCTGTAGTTTTATTTTACTCCTGAGAACAAGACAGCAGGCAGGCAGGAAGCAGAAGAGCTGGTCTTTCAAAATAAAGTCGAATGTTTCACGATGTTTAAATTAATTTCAGTCTCTGATTATGGTTTGTATAAGTGTGCAAATTCTATCTATCTATCTATCTATCTATCTATCTATCTATCTATCTATCTATCTATCTATCTATCTATCTATCTATATGGCGTACTTTACATAAGATGAAAAATACTTCATCCTGAAGATGTGACAAAATTATATATATATATATATATCTATATATATGTATATATATATATATATATATATATATATATAAGCAGGAATACTTTTGTTAAAGGTACAAATCTATTTGTAAAAATATATTTATATATATATTTGAAAAAAGAATGCATCACAAGGCTGGTGACAGATATTTTTTGCACTGCACTAACTTTCACACATTGTTCACAACCGAGCTCTGCCCCTAATTTATCTATTTATTTATTATTTATTTTACAATTATCTGTTCGTGTCATAACTCCCACCTGAAGCTATGTGCTTCAGCCCTCGGCTCCAGCCGGGACCTCAGGGATGATGTTTTCACCTCATTAGAATCAGGCTCTGATCCCCAGGAGGACCGCAGCTACTGACAAGGTCAAAGGTTATACAAGTAAAAAGTTCTAATTAGGTAACAAAAAACCCAAAACAACACGGACACACGCCGCCGCTCCTCCAGCCATGATGTTTGCTTCTCCTCCTCCGACCACGCTGCGGCGGCGCGCTGATTAGCATGCTAAGCAGGAAGAAGAAACGCAATCCGGCGCATGTTGTAGTTTAGCCTCTATCTGTCGTTCTGTCTGAGGCCAAGAGTTCAGTCTATATTCAGGAATCATATTACTGTTGTTCTCTTGTAGCTCATTCGCCTGCATCCCTTATGCTCCCCCCTCATGAAGCTGCCCTGGGATCACCCTCGCCTCCTGTCAGCTGTTTACCTTGTTACGCCCGCTGTGGATGAGGCCGGCTCTGCAGCATCATTTATTTAGGATTAATGAAAAGTGGCCTAAACTGAGTGTTGCCGTCTGCCTCTGCACAGGCGTGTGTGTGTGGGCGTGTGTGGGTGAGAGAGAGAGACGGGGATGGTGTGATGGTGGGAGATTAAGGCTCTTTCATGGGTCAGCGGCCAGTTTTGCCTCTGGCTAATTGTGGACTTAAAACACGAACTCTCTCTGATAACGCTCTCACTCCCTCCCAGACAAAATAAAGGCGACGTATCTCTTCTTCGCTCCCCTTTCCCTCCGTCTTTCTCCTTGAGACTGCCCTGCGCCGTCGCCATGGCAGCAGCAGATTGAGTGATTTTTCACTGCACGGATTGTTCAATTGTTATCTCTTGTTTTTTTTTTTTCTTGCTCTCTGCCTCTCCCTATTATTCTGTCTTCCTTCCTGCTCTGCCATGTTGTTTCACGTGCATCCATTTCATTTTCTGCGTGGGTTACCGATCATCCTGCATGAGCTCATGCGCGCACACACATGCGCACACACACAAACAGAAGACAATGCAGCTCTTCACTCTCATTTTTTACCGACGTTCTCTCTGTCTCCCTCTCCAGGGTCTCAAATTGCAGCTGCTGGTGTGAAGTCCCAGCTCTTCCTGCTCAGCATGGCCGTGTCCCTGTGGTGCATGACAGTGGGTGTTCTCACCCTGGCTCAAGTCGCCCCCTCTGGTCAAGGTAAGTTTGACCATAAGAAAAAGTCAATAAATTAAAAAAATTTAGCGGTGAAACGGAAATTCAAAGTGCTAAAATTAGAGAAAAAATGTTTGCATGTTGCTCTGATGTGCTCTGTCACCAGAAAATGTCACTTCACTGAGCTTGGGAAAGGTTGAGTAGTGAATGGAAGCAGCTGAAAAGCTCATATAAACAGTCCATTTCCACTCACAAAGGTTTAAATGCACGGCAATGTTCTCGCTGTCAAGATCATATTCTTTGGACACAGTCTCTGTCACATCTCTTTATATCTGTGTAAAGTTTGTTTCCTTACAAGACTTTAGGTTTTTCTGCCCTTAGAATAGGATCAAATTACAATTTCCATTTACAAGCGGAGCTGGTTTTGCTAAGAATCAGCCAATTCCAATAATCACCTCAATGATTAGTGCATTGTAAGTTTGGCTTCAGTTAGTACCTTTAAACCTACTTCATGACATTACAAAAGGCAAACTGTTTCAGTAAAGGTCCGCTCAGTCGTTCATTCAGACAGTCGGCGCTGTGATGAGCTCAGCCTCTTTTTTTTTTTTTTTTTTTTACCACACAAGTGAATCAGAATTGTGACAAAAAAAAAAAATCATAATTCGGGACTAAAACTGTGACACTAAGATGCTATTTTTGCCTAACTTGTCATTGACAATGTTTACATTAATATTCACAAGTGTCAGCCATCCCATTCCTACCAATTACTGTGTCACTATAATAATTCATGTTCTGTGGTTATGTAAAGCAATGCAGGAGGAAGTGGAAGTGGTTGAAAATCTTAGTTTTCTACACATAATCGTTGCATCCGTACAGTAATAACAAGTTGCTATTATGATTAAATCCTCTGCCAAACTCTAAGTCAGTCCAGAGTTTTTGTTGCACAAGACTTTTGGGTTTTTGAGCTTTTAAAAGGTATTTGAATGAACCCTGTAGTGAATGGAAGCACCTGAAAGTTCAAACTTTCCATATATAATTACTTATATTATACGATTTTGCTGACACTCCACTGTTATAAGATCTGTGGATCAGGTCAGTTGATCCTGGTAACCTCAGCACAGATCAGTCAGTAGGTCACATTCATTTATAAAGTACCTTAAAAACAACAAGTTCTGTACAGCAAGCAAAGTAAAACATCACAATTGGGTTCATTTAAAGGAGTAACAAAGTAAAAAAAACAACAAAAAAAACAGATATAAATAAGGAGAATAGATGCCACTAAAATAACTCAGTGTTCAAAAGGCCAGGGGATAAACATGTGTTTTTAAATGAGACAAAAATATAATAAAAAATGACAGAAATGCATAAAAATGAGCATACACCTTGCTGAACAGCATAACGTGGTCAGCTGTTCAGCACCGTGGACAGCGACGCTCACGCGGCCTTTCTGGACCGAACCTCAAGAGCCAGGCTCCCTGCCATGTGCGCACGATACTGGAGCCGATGTGGGGAAACTGAATTACGGCAACGATAATGTAATTTTCTCCTGACATGTAAAGATCCACTTTGCACAGGTCATGTTACAGTACGGCCATAGGGGTAAACACCGGGGGTTTCAGGGGAGGAGGAGGGGGGTTGTCCGGACCCCTCCAATCTTGGGAAAGTCTAGAATTGAAATAAATCATGAAAGAAACCCTTGTATTTAAACAATATCAATATAAAAAGGCAATAGAAACAACGAAAGAAGTACGTCTGCCATTCAGCTAAAAAAAAAAAAAAAAGAATAAATTTCTAGCCCCCCCCCCCCCACTATTGTTAGAGCAATGGTTCAGTCCAAAGTATGGGCGGAGCAACGGCAGCGCTGCTGGAGCGAGGAGCTAGCTGTTAGCTATGGCTCTTCAGCACAAACAAAAAACCCTCCAGTAAGTAAACACTGAAAGCAAAAAGACATGTAACACGTTTTATTTACTTTCACTGCTCAATAGGAAGAAACACATTGACAATAAAAACCAGCCCACACTTCGTTATTTCATTACTTTAGCTGAATCATGATAAACTGCCACCTTGTGCCTTGGAAATCAAAACTAGCAAAACTGCTACAATGTTTTCATAGACTTGGCTCCTTTTTCTGTCGAAGGTAACCAGTATTTCAATTATATTTATCTCTCTAACTCTTACTTTAATAAGTAGAGTTTGAAACAGGATGGAGCGGCTGAGCGTTAGTACTAGCTGACAGCTCTGTATGGGACAGAGAGCAGAGGAGCTACTGCTGCTAGCAGTTAAACTAAATAAAGTATGCCTTTATTTCTTAACATCTTCAACATGGAGCCTTTAAAACCACAAAAATAAAATCGGAATATTTTTCTAGAAAACTCTGGTGATGACCTTTAAGTTTAAGTTATGGTACTTCCAGATATTACATTTCTGCATATATATAAGTTTTAAAATGAAAAATAAAAAATAAATAAACGTTTAAAGCAACTTAAGTTATCATTTAAATAACATGACTTGTATTGAGAACCACTGCGATATATCAATATTTATGAGGAATTTTATTAAGTGGAGTTACTTATTAAAACTTGTTTTTATTTAGAGCATTAAGTTTTTGTAAAAGTGCAGCAGAGATTAGATCTGTGGCGCTGAACCAAACTCATATCTAAGCAACATTTGAGTCTTAGTTTGATTTCTATGGGTCTCAACAGGTTGTTTACTGAGAAAAAACTTTTGTCGTCCATTTCTACTTAATAGTCATTTTTGATGGTGCAGCTTGAACGCACACACACACACACACACACACACCCAAATTAAACCACATTTTACTGTAACTTTGGCGACACCCCTAAGATTGCTCTTAAAAAATGTCCTTGTTTATGGTCCCCCCCAACAATGAGATGGGATTTACGCCCTTGAATACGGCCCTCATATAAGAGGAGGAATTGAAACTTGCCAAGTTGTTTTGTTTTCACCTCCTCATGACAGAAAAGTCCTTCATTCTGTCAAAAACAACAAAAAACTAATCAACTTATCACATCTGATAACATGCAGAATCCGAAGTGCAGTTACAGTCCAGGGCACGTTGTTTTAAAAACATATTTTATATTCATTAAGAGCCTGATTTGTGGGGCCAACATTGATCTTTGCAAGGTTTGAATTAGGCAATCTGAGCAAATTGTTACAGCATCCACAGGGGAATCATTAGCGTGTATCAATATTCCCAGGCACGGTAATTAATGATGAAATCAGAACAGGTAATTAAAAGGAACTGGCTCAATTTCTCATGCAAATGTCTCTTTAGCATGAATATTGGTGCTCCTCTTGAAGCGTAGAACGCGGCCTGGTGAAACCAAAATAAACCGATGCAGAACACCTGCAGTAAACCCGAAGTTCTGTAGTAAAATCAAATGTCAGACCATGGCTAATCAACTAATCAACTTATTTAAAAAGTTGATTTGTGATGCCATACTAGTTTTATTTAAATCACTCTTTATACATTTTTCACTTAAATCCTGCACACTGAAATTCAAGTGTGACAAAATGTACAACCAGTCCCTCTTTACCAGTCGTTGGCATTCATTACCAAAAAAGTTCAAATTTGCCATGATTTATTCATGTCATATCCTCAGATGGGAAGAAAAAGCTTAAGTGTTTGCTTTACCTGGAGCAGGAACATTTATCACAGCCCCCCAAAAAGTGATTCCAAAAAGGCTGCGTATACACCTATTAGAGCATCTCTTACTAAAGGCTCCGAAACTGACGGGAGCACTAAAGTGTGGATAAAAAGAGGCGTGACGGATGCATTTTATCAGGCTTGGAAGGCGAGTGGCAGCTCATCCAGTGAGAACCAAGCTGGAATTTCAATGTGGATTTCATCTTTAAAGCTTGATACGCAGTCTCGGGGCGTTGCAGCCTTCCCTCTGTCGGTTTTAAGCAAAGTGTCACATAAATTGACTTGGGAAAAGAATTCATTACCCTTGAACTTTTACACAGTTTTCATATTGCAACAAGAATTTTCTGTGCATTTCGTTGGGATTCTGCGTAATAGACCAACGTGAAGACGTGCATAGGGAAAAAGACAAACCTTGTTTAGTGCCATCCATCATTGTCATCAACGCTGATCAGCTTCTTTTTTCCTGCTGAAGAAAAACATCACCGCAGCCCAATGCTGCCATCACCAGGGTTTCTTTGATGCATCGTACGTCTTCTGCTCCACAGCTGCTGGGTGCATGTCATCGCAATTAAATTTGGAGTCAGCAACCAAATTGAAATTTGAAGAACGATTACTAAAGATGTTTCGAATTACAACAACAAACATGACCCTTCGATTAAAAAAAATATCCTCGGTTTTCAAGCTAAAAGCTGGCATTTTAAAGAGTTATACATTGAGCACTAAAACGTCTGATTGTGTGTCGCCCTAAAGAACAATTAAGACTTAAGCTCGTTAACAGTTTATATTTATGCATAATACAGACTAAAGGTTTAGTTTTGAGATGTCTCAGTCTTTATTACAACAAAGTGTTGTAATGTTTCCTCTTTGCAATTGATGCTGAATATTTAATGTTGTGCTTCGGAGTGGGCCTTTATGTTCCTGTCACAAACAGATATTTACAGCTTTGTGGCATCTTTAAAACCGACTTTATTTTCTCTCTCTCACGAAAAGATTATTTTATTGCAACGAAAACAACGTTACTGCATCCCTCCCCTGTTTACGGAAACTGGTTGCCAGACTCTTAAGGAGGTTCCTCCAACAGTTGAACCTTTCAATGTTCACTATTGTTAACATCAGTCTGACTTCTACTAAAGTGCCAAACATGCTGTTGTTCAAACTCTGCTGGCAAACCCCTTCCCCCCCAAAAAACTGGCTTTGGTCCAGCAGTTTTTGCTAATTTTAGCCCCCAGTTTCTCTCCCTTGGGGAGTACCGCAGGGCTCTGTGCTCGAGCCATTGCTTTTCATTATTAATTTATCGCCTCTTGGCACTATTTTTTTAATAAACCACAGCCTTTCATTTTTTATGCTGACGACTGCCAAGTTTATTTTCCTTTCAAGCGCAACAAGGCACCCTCTGTTCAACCTTTTCTAACTGCCTCGGCCACATGAGAGGGGACGAAGGGCACTCAGGTTGCTTACATTTATTGAAAGCAGTATCGACGCCTGCCTCAAAGTTGAGTCAATTCAATTGTCAAATCCTGCTTTTGTTTTTCACCCAAATGAATTCTTTTCTTCCAAGACCACACACCTAGGGCGAGCGTTTAGATTTCTGTAATTCTCTCTAAATTAGTCTGAATCGTTCACAGTTGGCACGAAATGCTGCTGCAAGATTTCTAAATTATTTTTAACACGACTCCAGATTTAATGTCTCGTCACTGACTTCCTGTCCACTTTAGAATGTGTTTTTAGATAACTGTTTGCTTTCAAGAGTTTAAATGGCATTCCCACCTTTTTGAAAATCTCCCTATAGCTCATCCCATGTTTTAACTGTCCCCAAAACCTCATCCAGAATCAGTTGCTCCTGATAAGTTGTCTAATTAGCTCCTCATAAAAATTAGCTGTCGCTTACTGTTTTTAAATCTTGTTTAAAAGTAATTTTTGCTCTGTGGTTTTAATCATACTTTGCATTATTCTAAAGTTGTTGTTTTTTATCTTCTCCTCCTCTGTTATTTTGCTATCATTGTGCAGCTGTTTGGTCAGCAGTAATCGCTGTTTCTTTTTACAAATACAATGGATGGTATATATATATAAAAAAAAGGAAAATCCAAAATGACTCTAAACATTTGGACAGGACCTCCAAAAACTCAGTTTTTTTTACACTTAAGGAAAAATAGTTCTGGCTGCCATCTTTAGGCGCTGTGCATCATGAAGCGTCGCACTGGTTTCATGAGTCACGCTCACTATTTTTTATTCCTTCTTCTGACTCAGTTTCCATTAAGCTTAAAATATGAAGAAAAAAAACTGTGAAAGAAATGCTGAGCTTCAAATGTTTTGAGTTAATAATGAGCCTCCTATATGGCATTATGAAGATGTTCTTTGAAATTTCATTTAATCATTTACGCCCATGTTCTTCCACTTTCTTGTGCTGCGTCTGTATTTAAAAACGTCTTGCTTTAGCACCTTTGCGATAAACATTTTTAGAATTAAAATTGTTCAAATAATTGCTAACTGATCATGAATTTGATTTTTCCTCATGTCTTTCTACATCCGCCCCCATACATTCCTTTGCCATGGCGCTCTTTGCTTACTCTCTCTCTCTCTCTCTCTCTCTCTCATGCAGCCATGTCTCGGGCCGCCATGCCGTTTGGGCTGCTGCGCAGGGAGTTGGCGTGCGAGGGCTACCCCATAGAGCTGCGCTGCCCAGGAAGTGACGTTGTGATGGTGGAGACAGCCAATTACGGACGCACCGACGACAAGATCTGTGACGCAGACCCCTTCCAGATGGAGAACACACAGTGTTACCTTCCTGATGCCCTAAAGATCATGTCCCAGAGGTTTGTATCCGCTGAGCTGTGTGATTTTTTCGTTCGGCGAGGAAAATAATGTGCACTGCCTCTCTTACCTTATGTCGCGTTGCAAACAAGAACTTCCTGTTTCGCGTTGGGATCTTGTTTGACAGGCCAACTGAAAATAGCATGACACTGCAAAATGAAATACAAAAATCTGATACGGTTTTCAAATGTTCTTACTCTTAGGGAAAAATCTGAAGTTTAGGGGACACGCACTCGGCTTCTAGATGAAATCAAGTGCAAGCGAGTGCCTTAAAGGGTATCTCTGATGTAAAATTTATATTTTGCATGTTTTTGCATCTCAACTACTTCTAAAAACAGCCACAGCTAAAAAAAAAAAAAAAAAAAAAAAAACACCCAGCTATTTTTTAAAATCAAAATATTAATGGTTTTTTGGAATCTCCCAGGTGTTATGCCACAATCGACAGGCACTGTAACGTTACCTAGCAGCCCCAGCCGAGCTCCAGCACCTTTTGTCAGCTGGTTTTACCACTGCATGCACTGTACAATGGCTGCTGGAAAAGACAAGTGTTTCGTTGTTGACTTACCATTCAGAAACCACTTTCTGGATTCTCCTTGGTTGTGCATGAGGCTCCATTAATGCTTTTCAAAGATACACGGTAATAAAATCATGTGTCTGTTTTCAGCTATTTTCACATGCGAATGTAAAAGTTGAATTTGAAAGAGACCTTGAAAATTATCGCCATCTAATCTGAGTTTGAGTTACTGCCAAAACTGTTTCGCCCGTTTTACACATACATGAATTCGACTTTCGTTACTTGGCCTCACTTTACAGCTGTTAGAGTTTCACCTCATCTCCGAAGGTGTTTTCCAAAGTTTAGAATCGTATTCGTGGGAATTTAAAAATTTTTTTCAGATGGCCATTTGTGAGGTCAGACACTGTTGTTGGACAAGAAGTCTCTCTGCTCTAATTCGTCACTACAGTCTTCTGTCAGGCTGTCAGCGGGCCAGTCCAGCTCTCCCACACACGTCTTTATGGACCTTGCTCATATTTGAACAGGAAGGAGCCATTTTCAAACTGTTCCCACAAAGTGAGGTGCATGAAATCTTCTTAAATTTATTGGTGTGCTGAGGAATTAACATTTCCTTTCACTGAACTGAGCTGAAGAACTGAGTTCAACTCCTGAAAACAAACCAGACCACACAGGAGTTTACTGAAGTCCTGAAAAAAAAGATAGGACATTCTATCTTTTTTTTTGACAAATGTTTATTGATCGTTTACACAAAAGTGATCGGAAGACCAAATTGAATAGTTTCAATCCCATGTTTTCTGGTAATCAAATGCAAAGAAAGAATAACATTTTCACTCTCCAGATCTGATCCAAAGGTCCTCCAGCGGTATTTACATCTAAAGGGGGTTATACTTCACTGAGTGGGGCTCGACACAAATACGTGCATGCCACACTTTTTAGACTTTTTAAAAAATCATACAAAACTTCAAAAACCATGTCGTCTTTTTTGTACGTGACACAGTTATACACAACTTTCTGTCACCAGTAAAAAAACAAACAGTCAATTTTATTTCCATATCATGACAAAATATAAAAAAAAAAAAAAAACGTCAGAGACATTTACGCAACGCCAGAAATTCTGCAAAGTATGACCTTATTATTTAAACGTGTGAGGGCATTCTGGATGGAAGCAGGTCAAATATTTAATACAATTACTGGTTTGTGCACAGCGTGTAGGTCTCTTGCTGTACATCATAAATGTGGATTAGTTGGAAACACTACACCGAACCAATACTCAGGCTTGTGTGTCGTGTGTGTGTGTAAGCACTGCAGAATGTTTAGCTGTGTACCAGCTGTGTACTCAGCAGCGTTTTCCTCAAAGAACTGATCAATATTCAGCGAGAATTAGAGAGATAGAGAGATAGAGAGAGAGAGAGAGAGAGAGATAGAGATAGAGTAGGCAAATGGTCCACCCTTCGCCTCTTCTTTTTCTGTGTTACTCCCTCGACTTCCTTTTTGTTCCCCTCCCTCTAACGCCATCAGTTTCATCGACCGATTTATCAATCCCAATCCGTCCGTTCTGTTCCTCAGATGTAACAACCGGACTCAGTGTGTGGTGGTCGCGGGGGTCGACGTCTTCCCAGACCCCTGCCCCGGAACGTACAAGTACCTGGAGATCCAGTACGAGTGCGTCCCTTACAGTGAGTATGCGTTAATATGCAATTGAACACATACACACACACAAAAAAACCCTCCACAGTGACACACACGAAACACGGATTTAACCTACTTATGTCATGATGCAGGTTTGATTTTTGATCTTTCACCTTCTGATGTCAGCTATTTCCCTGAGAGATTGATGGATATAAATATATATAAATATATTTTTTTAAAGTGAGATGTTTTATGAGATGTTTTTTTTTCCTCAGGAAGAGTGTGTGTGCATGTTGGTGTGTGTGAATCACAAACAGAAAGTAGGATGGAGAGAGAGGGAGAAAAGGGGGGGAAAAGGAAAGAAAACAAACCATGGGGCATTTGCAAATTGTCATAAAATGTCACGCGTGTCTGCTAGTGTGTGTGTGTGTGTGTGTGTGTGTGTGTGTGCGGGTGGGTGTGTGTGGGGGTGTGTGTGCGTGCGTGTGTGTGTGTGCGTGGGGGGGGGCGGTAAGCGCTTGAGCGTGCACGCGTGTGTGTGCTTCTCTTTTGCAGATTCACGCCACAGGAGTTGCTCTCTTTTCTCCACAGGAGCCTGATTGAGGGAAGGAGAGATCGGGGGGGAGGGAGGGCGGAGGAAGAAAAATGGGGGGATAATTGGGGGAGGAGGGTGGAGGGAGGTGGTGAGGGGTGAGGAGGAGAAGAAGAAGAGCGGAGTATGTTGGGATTTCTTTATCTTTCTCTTTTTTTCTTTTTCTTTTTTTTTTTTTTACATGAACAATAATGTTTGTGGTGAGAATGAGCTCCGAAATCTTTATCTGTGCAACTTTTTCTTTCTTTTTCCTCCTTTCTTTGCTTCTTTCTTTCTTGCTTTCCTTTTCTCTCTCTTTCTCACTCCCCCTTTCTTTCACCCTCTGACTTTTCTTTCTTTCTCTCCCTCTTTTTTTTCCTATGCTTGAGTAGAAGTGGACCAAAAAGGTAAAGACAAAACATTGTAGCATCTTGATCTCTCCTTACCCCCAATACCCCCTCTTTTCTCTTCTTCTTGTTCTTCTTCTTCTTCTTCTACCTCTCCACTCTCCTCCTCTTCCTCTGTCCTATCATTTCTCTCCTCCTCCAACCCTAGGACGTTGTTTCGTAATCATGCTGGATGTTGCCCCCCTTCCTCGCCCTCCCCCCTCCGCTCCTTCTTCTTTTTTTCTTTTATTTATTTTTTCATTTTTCACAGTTATTTGATTTTTTTTCTCTCCACATTTTATCCATCTCTTATTGTATCCAAAGCCGTCTTTTTGATCCAATTTTATCCAGGTTCTGCACCTATCCTCTTCTCTCCTCCTTCTCTCCTCTTTCTCTTCGTCTTTCTGTGCACACACACAAAAAAAAAAACCCACAACTGGTCGCACAAACATGAACACCTTCTTTACCAACTCTTTCTTCCTTCCTTCCTTTCCTCCTTCCTTCTTTTCCAGTCATCCTCGTCATGCTTATTTTCCCTTTTCTTCCCTTATAGGAAGAGCCCCTTATTTATCTTCATAGGAAAAATAAGACGAAACGTGTGTGTGGTTGTTTATTCGTCTGGATGTGCGTGCTTACCAAGCACCGCTGACATGCGAGAATGCGTGTGTGCGTGTGTGTGTGTGCGTGTGCATGCCTCTTTGCATGCCAGTGTGGGACTGTCCAGTCTACATATGTGTCCATGCAGTTATTGACATGTGGGTGGACCAATCGTTGTGCCCAGCGTAAACTAACCTGCCCTCTCATTCACTTCAAGGCAAACTTTAGCCCCGCCTTCTGCGTCCCTGACTCTACCTCACACTCTTCTTCACTCTTTTTGCACTAACCCCCTCCGTCCGTCCCCCCGGCCCCCACTCTCCTACATTCACACCAACACACACACTCCACACACACGCACACACACATGAAATACTTAAATGCGCTCATACAACTTTCATTGCAGTGTCCCTGTTGTATTAATCACCACACACGCGCACACACACAGTGTGTGACTTTTCAACTCTTATTCGTCTCTTCTGTCAGCTGTCGCCTGAAACCAGAGGTGTTTTAAATCTCTCTCTTCTTCTCCCCGTTCTTGTTTTTCTCCGAATCTCTCCGCATCATCATCTATAATTCAATTAATTTCTTCCCCCCTCTTGCTTTCATTCATCCTTTTTTTTTCTCCCTCCTCACACCTGCCTCTGCTTTCTTCCTCTCTTCCTCTTACGTTGCCTCCGTTCTCTTTCCTGTTTCTCTCATCCTGCTTTCCGCCACCTGCTTTCCTAACTCCCGGCTCTTAGTTTTCGTGTGCCCCGGCTCGCTTCTCAGCATCCAGCCGGACTCCTCGCTCCTGGAGGCGGAGCATCAGTCCGGGGCCTGGTGCAAAGACCCCCTGCAGGCCGGAGACAGGCTGTACGTCATGCCGTGGACGCCGTACAGAACGGAGGTCCTGTATGAGTACGCCTCGTGGGACGACCTCCGACAGAACAGAGTCACCACCACCTACAAGTGAGTTTGTTTTTGTTTTGCCGCCTGGACCCGGCTCTGATTACTGCTGGAGCAGGAGCATTCACGTACAGAAACCCATCCTGGAAAGCACCATTGCCTTTATCCCCTCCGCTGTAAACATACGACAGCAGGAATCTTTTCAGGAGAGAGAAGTCACACACATTTCCACAAGATCTTTGAGAAAATGTTAAGGTAGAGGGATGAGACAGAAGTGGAACTTTTTAAAATCTGAGTGTGTGTTGTGATACATCTGGCATGGAAGAGTAACACAGAATTTTCAATGATTAAATGCAGAGTCAAAGATGGTGGTTACAGTGTGAAGGTGTGAGGACGCTTTGCTTCACCAGGACCTGGACTAGTAATTTATGACATGATGAATTCTGCTCCCTGGAATAGAACAGAATAGAACCAGAACCAGAACCAGAACAATGTTCATTGGCTCACCAACGTACAACACAGCTGTGTGTCACATGACTTTTTTCTTGTATTATTAGGACTTTATTCTCATAAAATGAGTTCATTTTGACAAGACCGGCTCGTCTTCTGATCGTCTTTCTCATGATTTTACGTGTTTCTTCTTCTGGTAATATTGCGTCCCTCCTAATTTTATGACATTATTGTCACAACATTATGATTTTATTTTTGTAATATTGTGGCTTTTTGTTGTACAACTTTATCTCAGATTATTCTGACAACATTGTGACAAACTTTTGCATTATTAAGTCTTTTTTTCTCGTATTATAATACTATATTCACTTATTATTTCTACTTACTGTTGTGCAACTTTATTCTCGTAACACTATGTCCTTATCCTCATAATATTATGACTTTTCTCTCATATTCTGCTCTATCTTTCTTAGCCTGGCCCTAACACTCTCTCATAAAAACAAGCCAGTTTAACTAAAGATGTATAAATAACATATATTTTACCACCACTGGTAAACTTTTTAATTTCTCTTATGTGGCATAGTTACAAACATTTTAGTATGAAAAACCTGTTAATAAAGGAAAATCAATGTCGTAGATGTTTCATTTTGGCCTGGAAAAGGTTAAAAAAAAAGTCAGCTATATTACCTAACTTAAGGATAACTTATATTGTTTGTCCACATACCAAATGAAATGGACATTATCCGTCCTCTTTAACGTGTTTCTCTGTCCTAGGTTGCCGAGTCGTGTGGACGGCACGGGTTTTGTGGTTTACGACGGAGCTGTGTTTTACAACAAGGAGCGAACTCGCAATCTGGTCAAGTACGACCTGCGCACTCGCATCAAGAGCGGCGAGGCAGTGGTTGTCAACGCCAATTACCACGACACCTCTCCTTACCGCTGGGGAGGAAAGTCGGACATCGATCTGGCGGTGGACGAGAACGGGCTCTGGGTTATCTACTCCACAGAAGCCAATAATGGACGCATCGTGGTCAGCCAGGTAGGAGGGCTGAACTCGGATCGGTAGCGGGAGCGGGGGAAGGAGAAGCGGAGCAGAAGGAAAAGCAGCTTAAGTGCCACTGGGTTTTATTCCAGGTGAACCCGTACACGCTGCGCTTCGAGGGCACCTGGGCGACGGGCTTCGACAAACGCGGCGCCAGCAACGCCTTCATGGCCTGCGGCGTGCTGTACGCGGTGCGCTCCGTCTTCCAGGACGACGAGGGCCAGGCAGACAGCCGCGCCAGCAGCAACATGGTGGTGTACGCCTACGACACCAGTCGGGGTCAGGAGCTGCCCGTCCAGATCCCGTTCCCCAACCCGTACCAGTATATCTCCTCCATCGACTACAATCCCAGAGACAACCAGCTGTACGTGTGGAACAACTACTACATGCTGCGCTACCCTCTGAGTTTCACACCGCCTCCACCAACTAAAGGTGAGGAAATAACAAATGATGTTACACTACATATATAAATATGCTTGGCAAAAAAAAAGTAAAACTTTTCACATTTTCAAACCTCCGTGTGTTTTATTTGGATTTGGGCAACACGAGGAAGTGAACAACTCTGACATGGATAGTAGAGAAAACATTGCTTTTTTTTATCTCAGTAAAAATATGACTAGTCTAGCATTCATTTTCTTATTTCTATCCACCCTCCTTTACTCTGATACCCCCAAATGAGAGCTCAGCTAGCTGCAGTTTGCCAGAGTCCATATCGGAGACATGCTGAACCTGAGGGAGAAAGAGCTCTGGTCAGATGATGGTTTAGATCAAGAATCATACCTGTGTGGCTCAGTCAAAGCCCAGATTTAAGTTCCACTGATTAGTCTTCACAAATGTTTCTTATCCAGAAGACATTTGTTTCTAACTGAAGCTGAATTATCATATGAATAAAAATGTGGGCGAAAAAATCTTGACGTTTGCCCCCATAAATAAGCAATAAATCAGTAATTGAAAGATAAATTTCCATTTCCATTCTGATGATTAATATCAGCAATTTTATTTACAAACCTAATTTTCTGTCCCATTTATGGTTTCAGTTGTGTATGGTTTATTTTTTTGTTCTGTTATATTGATTGTTTTTGGTTGTTTTGTTGTTTATTTATTGTTTTATTTGAACAGTTTGAATGTTTGCTCTCTCTTTCAGAGAGCAAATGTTGGCATAAACGCCAAAAAACAGCAACAACGTCATTGATTCCCTCAATTTCTGGGAATGTTTTGATCGTGACAGGCAACCTCATAATTCAACAAAAAGTTGTTCTTCAGTTTTGTGTCAGTAAAATTTGAATATAAACACAAATGACCTTTGTTTAGTTGCTCTCTCAAATATTTTCACCTCTGAAAAACTTTTTTCAACCCTTGTGTCATCTATCTTCTTTGTATAAAATATCAGCAATGTAAACTGAAGCTTGCGGAGGAAACATAGCAAAATGTAAAAGCTGAACACATCAGGAGGGTGCGGCGTCTTGTCTCTGTCCCTGCAGGTCCCCTGTCCTCTCTGATGACCACTGTGCGGTCCTACACGGCCACAGTCGCTCTCACCCCGGTGCGCCCGTCGGCCTCGCACCCGATCGGCGTCATCAACAGGGGTCCGATCACAGCCATGGTCCCGCTGACCCCGCGGCCTCCGCTGCGGGTCCCCTTGGCCCCCGGCGGGCCCGGTCAGGTGGGCGGATGCGAGGGCCGCGTTGCACGAGGAGTTCAGTGGCCTCCGACTCTGAAGGGAGAGACGGTCGAGCGGCCCTGCCCTAAGGGCTCTCTGGGTAGGTGTGGTGTGTGTTTTAGTGTGTGTGTGTGTGTGTGTGTGGGTGTGTGTGTGTGTGTGTGAGTGTATCACGTTTCCTTTTGAAACGCAGTCAGGTGTCCTCTCTTTGAACTCAGACGAGACGGGGAAAAAAAAAACGAGAGAGGAGTTTCAGTGCGGAGCGACGTCGGATTTGTCAATTCTTCCTCTCGCTGATCAGCTGCCTCTCCATCCCACCCTCCCTCCGAGGAGACGCTGTGATGCAGATTATGTTGATAATCCTGTGGTGCATTTTGCCTCGATAATCATGTCAAATCGTTTCAGCACGGATTTAGCACAAAGTTGACTATACTGGAACAGCATCGCCGTATTTTATCTTTTAAGTCGAACCAGGTGGAGATGCTGTCTCACCTAATTTGCAGGAAGTGTGAGTTATTTTTTAATAAATTTGTGTAATATAAATCTGGCTTGATTCAGTTTTACACTGAACTTTGTTGAAGTTTATTGTTTAGTTGTTTTTTTTAATACATTCTCCAGGCAACAAAGTCTAAATGTGTAAAACTAAGTAGAACTGTTTTAATATGCAAAAAAAGAAAAAGCTGTTACAAGCTCTAAATATAACCTCAACGATTCTTACTCACATCTAGGACTAAAACCATTATTCCGATTAATCATAATGAATTGATTAATTGTTAACTAGTTTCATGATCAATTAATCATTAGAGAATACAGACTCAAAAAAGACAAAATGCTGAAAGAACAACACACTCAGAGCAGTAATTAAGTTACAACTGTACAAAACAATATGTACATTTTGCATTTAATCTTTGTAAATATGTAATGCCTAAAATTTCATAGTTTTAGCTTCAACCGGTTCAAATTCTGATTAAAAAAATCTCCTATTAAGTACCTTTTGCAGCCCATTATTAATCGTTTAATCTAAAAGTGATCAAACCCGACAATGTGTTGATGTTAAGTTGAGCAGAAAGCGCTGGCCTTTCCACTTTTTACATGTTGATGTTAGAAAGTTTTTTTCAACATTTGTTTCGAATGATCGTGTTCACGCCACAGGAAGGACATGTTGTTGTATTTTTCTGTTTAAAACAGGAATCCAGTTGTTTATTTGCACCTTTTGACATTTTTCTAATATAAAATATAAACATCTAACTGAAAAATCTGCAAAATGTGCCAGTTTTCGAATCATATTATTCGATTAATCGTCAGAATAATCAATAAATGAACCGATAACTAAACTAATTGTTAGTTACAGCCCTACTCATGTCCAAGTATTTTATATTATCACAGTTATAAGCTGCATTTATCTTCAGATCATTTTTATGAGCCTGGTTTCCATTGTTATTGTTCCACTTGGAAAGCTAAACACCCCACAGCGTCCAGGATGGAAACACAAATCGCTAACTTTTGCTTTTATCACTGGGAATCTGTGATCCCAATCCAGAGAGGATGGAAGTTCAGCTTCTTTGCTGCAGGACCTGGATTTGGTCCAGATCTTCTCCGTTAGTTGTATCTGCAGAACGTTTAGCTGCTCTTGCTCTCCAGTGATGAACTTATAGTTAATCAAGAGATCAAACACTTTTATTCTGGGTGTGGGCTCAGATCAGGAGACGATTAGAAATGTTTCTGTTTGTTGTTGTTATTGCAGAAATAATTTAATTCGTTGTGTATTATTATTATTAACAGGCAATAAGTTCCAGTTTGAAAACAGGAGAAGGTGTGGGTTTAAGACCTCGTTTTTTGCTTTCTGTTTTTTTGTTTTTCTGACTTTGTCTCCCCCTTTCTGCCGCCGCAGGAATCGCCTCCTACCAGTGCATGTCGTCTCCGGTGGGCTGGAACTCCCGAGGGCCTGACCTTTCCAACTGCACCTCTCCCTGGGTCAGCCAAATCGCTCAGAAGGTCGGTGCCTCGCACAAACACACACACCCTGACGAGCAAAGACACACAAATATACGCTGAGCAAAACGCCCCAGGGCTCTCTCTTTCTCTCTCTCTTTGTCTTTATCTCTCCATCCATCTCTCTGTCTTTTAAATGTCAAAACATTTGACATCACAAACACCTCCCGACTCCCGTCCAGATCAAGAGCGGGGAAAACGCGGCCAACATTGCCGGGGAGCTGGTCAACCTGACCCGGGGCCGGATCTACGCCGGTGACATCAGCATGTCGGTCCGGCTGATTGAGCAGCTCTTGGACATCCTGGACTCTCAGCTGCAGGCCCTGAGACCAGCCAACAAAGAGTCAGCCGCACGCAATTACAACAAGGTAAATTTATAACATGGGTGACCTTTAGTGGAAATGAGATGGGAGAAATGTCAGTGATTGCGGGTTTAATTGTTCTTTAAATTTTTTCTGCTTTCAGCTGCAGAAGAGAGAGCGAACGTGCAAAGCCTATGTTCAGGTGAGACTGATGAGTGGATGAATGGAGGGGCAGTGAGGAAAGTAGTTTTCCTGCCATGGTATTTGTCAGGTTGTTATCACAAACGTCAACGTGGGTTCTGGGGATTTTGGTCTGATTCCCCAAAATTAACTGTCAGACGGCTTCGAACATCAGTTTGCTGGTAACCTCAGTTTGACGTAGTTTGTGAGACCGACAGACTGCGATCAAGCTGTGGAGAAGTTAAACCTTGGATGGTACGTGAAATTATCTTTTAAACACAAAGCCAGTGCTCAATCCATCTGCTAATGGGAAGAGTGTGTCATAATATACTGAGACAAAACCAGGCAAAGAGTTCTTCTCTGATGCACAGAACTTGTTAAAACAACCTGAAAGAATAACTGCAGCCAGCTTAGCAATAGATGGTTCTATTAAGTGTTGTCCCATTGGAAGTAAAGGCAACTACATTTAGATTTTCTTCCATTTATACAGAACTTTGTGTTGGTCTATTATGGAGTGAAAATAGTCTCAAAATACCTATGCGTGTGTAAGAATATCTGCGTGATTTGTAACTCGTGTCAGCATCTTTGTGTGTAGCTTTGGATGGTTGTATCTGTGAAACATGATTTGCAAAACGTAAAAAGAAAATTTGTGCGTAACTCCAGGTACTTGTAAATACGTGGTCATGAATATTAAGAAATTACGAATACAAAATAAAAGCACTCACACACAATTACAGATTCTACAAACATTAAATTTCTACATACAACCTATTTAACTACGACCTCACAAACCTTCTCCTACGCCTACAAATGTTAAATAAGTGCACAAGTCGCCTGGTACACGCACACAAAACTGCAGTTACGCACAGATCAGATTTTTGAGACTCATTTCACGCTTCATCAATGTGAATCCATTGAAGTTTGTTGTTTATAACACGACAGAAAGAATGTGAATACTTCTTCTACTTCTGCACTGCACAGACGGATGAACAGACCGACTGACAGAAAACTTTCTGTGTGTGTGTTTTTGTCAGGCTGTGGTTCAGATAGCCGATAACCTGCTGGGTCCTGAAGCCCTGGTGTCCTGGGCAGACATGAGCAGCCTTGACCAGTCCCGCTCTGCATCGCTGCTGTTGGACGCCGTCGAGAAAGGAGCGTTTCTGTTGGCGAACAATCTCTACGAGGGCCGTTTCAGTGACAGAGCGCCTAACGTCGGCACGTTGACTCTCCATTTTCCTGCGTATTTTCCCCCAATGCAAGAATCCTGAACTCATCCACAAACATGTGTACTCTTTTTTTTTTTTTTTTGTCAATTCACAGATCTGGAAGTGTATGTACTAAATACTGAGGCTGACATGCAGGACTTGACGTTTCCACACTCGTATGACAGCGACAGCATCCTGCAGATATCGGCGCAGGCTCTGCAGCAGTACAGCAACAACGGTCAGTGGCACCAGGAAAAATCGGTATTAACGAATGTTCATGGTGGTTACTTGTCTCTATATCAATATTTGCTTTAAATCTCTGAACACATTCTCGTTAGCTGCAACTAATGATTATTTTAGAAATCGATTGTTCTAACGATTGTCCTAGCAATTGTTCTGACGATTAATTGATTAATTGGGAACAAAAACTGGGCACTTTCTGCTGATTTTTCATTAAAGTTTTTTTTTGCAATATTAGAAATACATTAAAAGATGCAATAAACAAATAAATATTTATTGCCTAAAATATAATAACAGCAATCTTTTAGCGTATGTTTCATAATTTGAGGCTACAGTATACTCCTAACATCAACACGATGGAAGGATTTGCCCTTCCAATTGCATCCAATTACGTGTTGGGCTGATTTGTTGATTAGTTTTTGAGGGAACCGATTCATAACAGGATAGCAAACGGTGCTCAAAAATATATTTTTTGATACAGAATTTGAACCAATTCAAAGCTAAAATGCCACTTTGTAAGCGTTTTGGTTAGGCCATCTTTACAGACAAAGACATTTTTTTTTCATCTCAAATGCAAAATGTATATATTTTTTGTACAGTTTTGGCTTAGTTACTACTGAGTGTTGTTCTTTTTGAGTCTGCATACTCCAGTTAACGATTGATCGATTATCAAATTAGTTGGCAATCATTGCAGTAACCGATTAGTCACGATTGATTTGATTAATCGTTTCAGTCCTAATTCTCTTAAACTTCACAACGTGATTTCCCGCCTGGGCTTTTGCTTTTGCAGGTCAGGTGAAGTTGGTCCTTTCCCTCTTCAAGAACCTGGGCCCCTTCCTCACCACCCAGAACTCAACTTTGCGTCTGGGACTGGGACTTGCCCAAGGCCAAGAGCCCCGGCGCAGGAGCCTGGTGGTCAACTCCCACGTCATCTCTGCCTCGGTGCACAGAGGCACCAACCGGGTGTACCTCACTGCGCCGGTGATCTTCACTCTCAGACATCTCCAGGTATGTGCATTTGCATCCAATTACGTCCAAATTAACATTTAGATAGAGTAAATCCCTCCTGTTTGGATCCTGAGTTTCCTTCACAGCCTCTCACGGGATATTCAGCCGTGTTTTTATTTTCGTCCGCAGCTGGAAAATCACTTTGGTCCCAACTGTTCTTTCTGGAACGCTTCGGGGGTTTCTGGCAGCGGCAGGTGGTCCACGCAGGGCTGCCGCCTGCTGCACACAAACAACACGCACACGACTTGTGCGTGCAACCATCTGTCCAGCTATGCGGTCCTCATGACTTACCAGCAACCAGTTGTAAGTCGCACATCTGTACACGGCAGCACTGGATACAGCTTTAGACACGGACAAGTTTGTTGGGCCTCCGGTAGAGACGAGCAACAAGCACGGCAAGGATTTAGGCCATGTAACTCAGACAGCCTTTAGAGGAATTTGGTGTCTGGTTAAAGACCCAGTGATTACTTTCAGTAATCCAGATTTTTACTTGAGACTGTTTGAAAGAGTTTATGATGCTGCACAGTAAGATTCCCAAGGCCTTTGGCAGACGAAACCTGTCCAGTATACTTAACAGTGGACATGAGGTGCTTTTTCCTAAACAGTCATTAGGCATTAAGAAAACATCTAATGGTTACTATAGAGACATGGAGACCCCAACATGGCACTCTCAGCATCCTCCTCACCAGGCATGTTGTTGCGATAAACATGAGTCTGTTAATAGCTTGTTTGTCACACTTCCAGTTGTTGTTTTTCTTTTCTTGAAATGAGGTTTAAATGTACTTAAAGGTCGGCTCATTCTAAAATTCTTACTATGAAGGTGAGCAAGTGAAATAAATGGCGGAGTAGCAAAGCTGTACGAGATCTAATGATTTCAGGGGTCTATTCACACCTGATGCATTTTTGATGCGCTTTAAACGGACCGGAGCTCGTTTCCCACCTTGGTCTGGACCTTGTGTAAATTCACTGAAGCGAATCCTGAACAATGAACTGAAACCCACTGGTGGTTTTTAGTTCACTTCTAAGCGAACACTTGTGTGGTTCACTTCTAGAACGCTGCTTCTGCATCCACGGATTGAACTGAAATCAGGCCCGACGCGCCGCTCTCTGCACGTTGTGGGTCAGGAGCTTCTCGTCTCATTCGGCTTGCAGCAGCATCTGCTGACGCCGCTCCAAAATGAGAAATATCACATTGTGAAACCTGCGTTGTACGAGGTGCTCTTGACATTTAAAATGGTGTCGCAGTTGTGAAAACAGCAAAACTGTGCACAGCCGAAACGCAGCGAGCAGGACTTCCACGTTTGTTTCCTTTCCATCATTTCTGTCCAACAGGAGGAATGACGGTCACCTGCTTGGTTTTGTTTACAAAGTGTAGTTCTGCTGCAAAGAAGCACAAAATGAACGCAAACCGCACCAGATGACAAAAATAAACCAAGTCCGCTTTCGGTCCAAGAGGACTTTCCTGGCATGAATGTTAACATCTCAACGTTTCTCATTGAGGTGTCTGTTACCTTGTGGTTAGCGTCAGCTTGGCTCCTCCTGAGGACGCTGTAATAAAAGAGCTAAAACATTTATTTGCCCGCATTCGGTTCCGAGCTGGAACAATAAATGGCAGCAGAGTAACATCAGACATCAACTTGTTGAGTTTGGTGCAAAATCAGTAATAAAATAAAAGCAGAACGAAGGTGTTCCTGAAGCGGAGCGTCTCGTTCTCATGAACTCAATATCCTGTCTGGTCTTGAGAGTTGTTGTAGGCATCGTTACAGAAATAAGAGAGGGACTGACTGAAAGTTGTTTTTTTTACACAATCCAGTGTGGACAATTAATTTAGTCTCTAAATTTGAGTTAGATTTGATCTCAAAACTGTTGTTTGCCAACATTAATAAAGCACGTCAAGTTCATTTTTACATGTGTTAGAATAGTTGATTATAAGACATGTCACTGCTGTTGTGTCAAATGGCCATGTGCCAAATTTAGCCTTATTTCTTCCTCTTACTCAGAGAGCTCAGACTGACTCTGTGGTCTCTAAATAAAGGAGGAAATCAGACGCAGAGTAGGCGTTGGATTGCTGCTGCAGACATGCAGCAGGATATCTTGTCCTGCCATGAAATTAAATTAAGTGTTCCCTGCAAGATGTTCTCTTCATTAGCTGTGATTTATTCACATAAATAGATGTTATGTAACAAACGAACACACACACACACACGCAAATGCACAGCTCCAAACGCTATACAATACATCCACATATGCGCTAGAATCTGCACCAACGCTCTGCCTCTGCATTTGTTCGTTCTTGTTGTTTTTCGATCGACGCCCCGCTGTGTCATCTGCTTCACAGTTTGGCGCCGGTGTGGAGGAGCTTCTGGTCTATGTGGTTTCCTGGGTCGGCATCGCCGTTGCTCTTGTGTGTTTGGCTACCTGCCTCATCACCCTCTGCTGCCAGGGGGCGCCGTGGCACACTGACCACAGCACCATTCACTGCAACCTGTGGGCCAACCTGCTCATCACAGAACTCATCTTCCTCATCGGTGCCAACAAGACTAAGTACACGGTCAGTACTTTGATATCAGACATACCAGCATGAATTGGTTATTCTTGTTTTTTTTTTGTGGCTGCTTATTTTGCACTCCCGTTTTCAGGTCCTCTGCTCCATCACCGCCGGCCTGCTGCACTTTTCGCTGCTTTCTGTGTTCTGCTGGTTGTGCCTGGAGGCGGTGGAGCTGTTCCTTCTGCAGAGGGAAGTGTTCGAGGGACGCAACTCCAGGAGGAAGTATTTTTACCTCTGCGGCTACTCTGTGCCCGGGCTGGTGGTGGCCGTGTCGGCTGCCATCGACTTCAGAGGATATGGCTCAAAAACGGCGTAAGTCGACGAATGTGGGAATTGCTCTGTCTTCCCTACTGTCTTTTTTTTGTTTTTCTTTTAAAGACACCAATTAGTGCACACAAAACAACCTGGCAGACGGAGGTTTTGATCTTCAAAATAACCAATTAGATAAGCAGAGAGAAACAGCAACAAAAATGAACAAAGAAGACTGTGAGAGGGGGAAAAAAACAAGTTAAAATGCACAGATTTGAGACAAAGACAAAACACAGAACATAGCCAAGCGGTATCACGACACAAAATGCTTTTTTTATTTTCTTCTCGGCAGTTATTTTCCAATTATTATTTCCTTTCCATGTTCCTTTTTTTGTAATATTCCTTGCTTTAATTACTCAAGTTACACACACACACATATATTTTGGGTAGAAGTGGGGGAAAATAAAAAAATAAAAAAATAAGTAAGGACAACTAAAGAACATGCTTTGTGATCTTACTGGTTGCTCCTCCCAACTCCCATCTTCTCTCCTCAGAATTGTGAAAATATTTAACTGAAATAGTCAAATAGATTTTTTTATCTGTTGCTGTTGTGTGAGCACATCTATCCGTTTTGATGTACTGATCTTTTTCCTGCTGTCTAACGTCAACATGAGGAGTTTAATATTTCTCTGGGTGTTGGTGCTGTTATAGGTGCTGGCTGCGCACAGATAACTACTTCATCTGGAGTTTCCTGGGACCTGTGGCTGTCATCATTACGGTGGGTGCTGCTGCATTGTATCGTGCAAATATTTTTCAGTTGTCTCTCATTTCTTTATGTCTTGTTTCCAAAGAGTCTGACATTATTTCTACTATCAGGGTTTTGTTTCAAACTGGACTGGTTTGGCAGTTATTTTCAAAATGTTCATACTCAAATTGTTTTCAGCTTATAACTAAAGTGAAAGTATCTAAAATCAGACGTTGTGATAACAGATGATGTCAGTTCCAGATGCCAATTAGTTATAAAACAGCCAAATGTGGCTCTAGAATGAGAAACTAATGGTGGTTGCACTGTTTCACGATTTGTGGAATATACAAAAAGTAAGATCATGAGATATTAAATGTTTTGCTGCTCAAATGTGAAATGCATGTTGCAAAAATGTTGACGTCTGAGTCGGGGCATGTGTGGACTTTTAAGAACAGATAGTTGGCAGAAACTCAGGATGCACTCTGTCAGCAGAAGACGTTTTTTTAAAAACATGTTTTTTAACGTTTGACACTTCTTTTCTCCAGTTTATTTTTTTGAGATTGTTGTGTGCAATATGCTGTCAAGAACAAAGACTGGATTGAAAACGATTGACAAAGCAGCCTAAGTCCAAATGAAAACTTTGAAAGCCTTCAGAAAACAACTGAAAAATATAAATGTAAAAACACCACTTTGAAATATTACAATGAAATGTTGTGGAGGGAGAAAAAAAAGTTGACATTTTTTGCAAATGTTCAGCTTCTCTTTCAGTGTCTCTCTAACTAATGTCACTAAATAACACATCTGTCTTTGCTCGTCTGCCTCAGTTGAACCTGGTTGTCTTGGTGATGACCCTACACAAGATGCACAGCACCGCTGCACTCAAGCCCGACTCCAGTCGCCACGACAACCTCCGGTCAGTCAGACCGCCTCGTGCTGTTTGAACAAAGGTCACGGTGTCTGAATGAGTTTAAATCGTTACGATGTTTGAAGAATTCACGGCGTGTCGAGCTTTTACAGCGCCACCTTTTATTTTTTTTCTTTCTCTTTTTTTGATGTGCGAAGTCGGAAATGTCAAGGTTTTCGAGTTAAAATTGACAAAAAGTCTCTCTGAAGTTTTGAAATCAGCGTCACCTGGATAGAGACGAAAGATGAAAGGATCAACTTTCTGCACATAACCGGGAATGTGTGTGTGAACCGTGTGTCTCACTATGGGGTTCCTGCTTTGCTTTTACAGAACTATTCGGAGAAAAACTCAGGAACATTTTTGTTTAAGGTTTAGATTCGTTGTGAATTACACGCAGAGCCGAACGTCCACAGAGGAAATTAAATGGAAAAAAAAAGAAAGTGTGGAAAAGTTCTCGGTACAGCAACAGGAAATCTTATGACTGTGAATATTTCAGAGGTAGATTTATTCCAAAAGGTATTGAGTCATATATTAGAGTCTTTGCAACGTTTTTGTTCAAGTTAAAGTTAAACAGAATTCAAGAGACATTAAAAAGTTTCAAAACCCCGGTGTGAGGTTTATGTCGACTTGATGGACAAAAACGTATCTCTGTCTCTGTGACAAAAACAAAAAACAGTTAATGTGGACAGGAACGCAGCTGGGGAACGTCAAACAAGAGGTAATCCGTTTCAGGTTGCCGTCTCCTGCTCAGTGTGTTTTGTCATTAAAACGTAACCGAAAACAGGAAGTGAAACGTTTCTGTGGGGCGTCTAAGATGGCGTCCACTGGTGATGCTGAAAATGCAAAACAGATCTGAAATTCAGGGATTTTCTTGTGCTGTTTTCTTTTAAAAAATTGATTGCTTTAAAGGACTAAATGAAAAATATTTTTTTTAAAAGCATGCTGTCGTCCATTGAAGCTTTTTTTATGAGTTGCAGAATCCATTCTTCGTTTTATCACCTTACGGCCACAAAACGTAACGTATTTTCTGGAGACTGAGCGGCAGACCAACAAAAGCAGTGCACAGATGTAAAGTATAAAATATGAGATGTTTTTTTTTTATTTTGTTTTTGCACAAAAAGAACCACTGCAGGTCTTTTAGCAAAGGCCTTTACCAGATTTGAGATGTTTTTGCTATTTCATATTTGCAAAATTGTCTCAAACAGCCACGTACGATCGGTGGAGTCTGTGTACATTTTCAACTTGTGTGACCTTGTTGTTTGTCCTGCAGGGCCTGGGCCGTGGGCTCCCTGACTCTCCTCTTCCTGCTGAGCGTCACCTGGTCCTCGGGCTTGATGTTCCTGTCGGGTCCGACTGTCCTGCTGGCTTACCTCTTCACCTCTCTCAACACAGCCCAGGCCCTCCTCATCACCATCCTCCACTGCACGCTCGCCAGAAAGGTCAGCGTCCAGGGGTCGTTATGCAATCGCACACACGTCCGTTTCTCTGCGACTAAACGCTCTGTTTTGCGTCGACGGCGGTTTAGGGTCAAAAGGATTACGGCCGATGCCTGCGCCTCTCCCAGTGCTGCGCCACGTCCTCCTCCAGCTCTCCGGACTCGGTCAAAGGCGCGGCGCTTCGCTCCAACAGCCGCTACACCAGCAGCCAGAGCCGGAGAGCCACAGCGAACAGACAGGTGCGCGACGATGCGTTTTACCTGCCGGCGGCTCTGTTTGACCCCCAGCCGCTGTTTAACCACGAGCTAATTTTCCCCGCCAGAGCCGCATCAGGAGGATGTGGAACGACACGGTTCGCAGGCAGACCGAGTCCTCCTTCATCGCCGCAGATGTTAACAACACTCCGACTCTTAACAGAGGTGAGGTTTGGGGAATTAGCTCTGCCTTCAGCCTGCTGTGAAAAGAAAAATAAAGAAAACCATTTTGACGTGTTTTCCTCTCGCTCCCTCAGCTGCTTTGGGAAACCATTTCCTGACCAACCAAATGCTGCAGACTCATGCTGGAGCTTCTCCCTACGACACGATGCTGGCGCAGGGATACAATCAGCCCTTCACCTCCACTGGTACGTCCCATTAATCACATGTGATCTCCCCATTTGTCTAAGAAATCAAGTGGGTGCTTTTCATATGAGTGTTTTTTATAGAATATTTTTATTGTTGAGCATATGTTCAGAGTCACTTAAATTATTACTCAACTTCAGATGTGAATGTTTCATGGAACAAAAGTTAATTGTGTCTCTATTGGAGAAGACTCCAGAAAAAAAACACTTTTTAGTATTTTCAAAATATTAAAATAAACTGATATTATATTGGAGTTTTAAGAATTTATTTAAAGAACATGTTTTTGACATTAAAATGTATAAGTATCATTTTGGGAAATTAAGGATATATCAAACTTAAGGACATGCAAAGCTGCTAAATCTAAATAATAATGCCATGAAAAAATATTTGGACTTTCTCTTTTCTTTTTTTTAGTCGCATTCTTTAAGATTATATGCGTAAAAATCAGGCTCTGATTATAATTGGCCTGGGAGATACTTGCACATTTCCATTAGAGCTGCTTGGATGTTGGACCCACAGCTGATACTACAAATCCTGAAAAGCAAAGCTGGTCCACTGGCGTGTCAAGCACAATCCCGCTCCAACGTTGACATTCATTAGCGAGTTCACGCAGCTACCCGTCGAGCCACCGCTGCCAAAAACAATGGCTAAAAAAAAAAGAGGAAAAAAGGCAACAGACAGACCTTTTTATCACCTGTTTATCACCTGTGCTGAGCCAATGAGGCTGTAATCAAAGTATATAAAATATGACTTTACTTCAACAAATACCAAGGTTAGACAACAATGTTCAAGATGAAAGTTAGAGGTCAAAAGCTCATAAACTCCAAGTAAGCCTGAAAGAGCGGCTATGGATATTTTATGTGTAACGTAACATAATTTTTAATAATGTACATCGATAAGTACAATTATTTGTGTGCTTGTTTTTGTTCATCATGTTTACTGTCTCATTCTGTTGCTGAAACTTATAAAGCTTTTAGTTTATTTCAGTGTGAGAAAGATTACCTTTTTTTTTGTCAATTTCTTTTTTTTGTTTTTCTTTGAATATTTTTGTCGTTTATAAATGTTTTTCCCGCTTTCCTTCTCTGTCTCTGTCTTTACGTGGACCAGTAGGAACCTTCAGAAACAAACAGAGTATGACCTCTTTCCTTTTGTGCTCCTTTAAGCCATTGAGCACCATTTTGTTTTCAATTCATTCAGTACAACAGCTGCAGAAAGTAAATATGCACGAGCCATGTAGTCTTGCAAAATTATTCATGCTTCTTTTTCGTCTCAACATTTTGTCACGCTCAGTCTGTCCTGCGAAAATGGAAGATATGGCCGCCCAACTAAACGGCAAACATGTAGAAGAAGTTTGTCCAGAATTTACCTTTTTTCCCAATTAAAGAAACAATAGGTCAGGAGAGCTGGTCAGGGTTGAGAGGAAGTTGGAACGAAATACGGGGTCATACTGGAAGTAAAGTTTTGGCTGAAAAAGCTGCTCAACATGCAGCGATAGCCTTCAATGGAATAGCTTAAGACGAAACATATTCATGTGTGTCATTGTTACAGTCAAGGTCCAGACCTGAATCTGACTGAAAATCCATGACAAGATCTAAAAATCCAACTCAGCTTAACCTATTTAGCAAAAAAAAAAAAAAAATGGAGGGACATTACAGTCTCATGTGCATAGATGGTAGAGTCACAGCCCAAAACAGCAGCAAAGTATCAATTCAGGACAAATGAAAATATGCTTCAAAAAATTGTGATGATTATTCATTTGGAATCTCAATAAAATCCATTGATGGTTATAATGTGACAATGTGGGAAAATGTTGAAGGGGTGGAAATACTTTTGCAAGGTGCTGTAAAGGCATAACTTACACCTCTCCATGTGGCAACATGAGCAGACATTTCATGAAGGAACTGCTTGTTTATCTCCTAAGTCCTCCTGGTAACCCTCCACCTTCAGCGACATATGAACTCCAATCTGTATCCATTCATTCATTCGTTCATTCATTATGTGCCTTTCCCTCTTTGTTTCAGTCTTCTCTGTCTCTATATTTACTTTAATATCTTTATTTCTCCTCACAGAGGGCGGAGTGTCACAGAGCCAGGAATCCTGCGCGTTGGACAGTGTTTGTCTCAATGGAGGCTACACCCCCAACACCTTCACCCTTCATGGTCTGGGTACAACGCCCGGGTCGCGAGCGGGAGTTGTGGGCAGCGCTGACCTCCTCAGGGAGGGGGGTGTCGGGATTGGAGGTGATGACATCTCGCCGGGGCTCCTCACGCCGCACAGCTCGACAGATCTCAACAGCGGAGGCGGAATGCGCCGTAATCTGTCCGACGCGGCGGCTCTGGAGAAGATGATCATCTCGGAGCTGGTGCAGAGCAACCTGCGGCCCTCCGTTCCCATGCCCGTTCCGCCCGAGCGCTATGGGAGCCTGGCGAGGCCGCATCACCACGAGAGGCCAGCTCTCACTCACACCGCTACGTTGACCCGCCACCCGCAGCCCTCGCAAGAGGGCTGGTCTGCCACGGTGCAGCCGAGCTCCCGGCAGAACGCTCAAGAGGGCTGGGCGCATGCAAGGCCGCCCACACAGGAGACCGAGGCGAACGCCGCCACACGGGGTCAAGAGCATGGCACCACGCCTCGCTTACAAGACAGCTGGTCACACGGACGCATTTCTGGAGATTCCGACACCCAGGAGTTACTCAAAGACGGAGACCGCTCCCAACTGCAAGGTACTCTGGGCAGGCGTGGACACCAGGAAAGGCAGCCAGCTCGACCACCAGACGTCCAAGCTCGGCCTTACGCCACTCTAAGCCGCACCCCTGGTACCTTGTCCCGCCACCGCAGCATGGTGGAGTCTACTGGAGGGACAGAACGAGACAGGGAGAGGGACAGAGAGCGAGACAGGGATCGCTACCGAGACAGACCTCTCCCTCCTCCTCCTCCCCCACCACCACAGGAGCCAGAGTCACTGTACAAGGCTCTGGAAGAGCCGCTGCTTATGAAGCAGAGAGAAGCGGTTGTAGAGGCATGGAGAGGTGGCCAGGACAGGGAAAAGGAGGAGACATTTCTGCTGAAAAGAGACGGAACGTCTGACGACTGGAGAGGGGGAAGCAAGAGGGGACGAGACGAGTCTTTTACCTCTCATAAGCGAGATGGCACAATGGATGAGTGGAGGGCCGGCATCGAGAGAGGCAGGGAGGAATCTAAAATGCTCGAGAAGAGAGACGGACGACTGGAGCTGTGGCGAGCAGGGGAGACGGAGCAGGGAGAGACTTTTATCACTCAGAAGAAAGACTTTGGGATGGATGGTTGGAGAAGTGAGGTAGAAAGAGAGTCAGACGAATCCTTTTTCCTGAAGGACAGAGAGGGGTGGAGGGCAGGGATCGAACGAGAAAGCGAGAAACAGAAGGACAGAGCGCTGGATGTTTGGAGAGGCGGGATAGATTTGGACAGGGAGGAATCTTTCTCATTCGAAAACAAAGATGGAGGCCCAGATGGGAGGATCAGAGGGAAAGACATAGGGTCTCTGCGGTATCATGGCGAGCGACAGGATTCAGACAGCTTCACCCTACCGTTAACGCCCGATCTCGACTTGGACCCAGACTCCTCGCCCATCTACACTCGGGATTCGAACCCTTCCCCTCTATACTCCGGAGACCGCCGCTCGCCACCGCTCAACATCTTCTCCCGAAACTCTCCGCCGACAAACATCTTTGCGCCACGAGAAGACAACTCGCCGCCGGGTAAACTCTATTCCCGCCACTCTCCGCAGGTGTACAGCCGCAGCGGCTCCCCTCCCCGCTTCTACACCCGCACCTCTCCGCCGACTCACATGTACCCAGACAGCAGCCCTGAAGGCCCAGAAGAAGTCAGCCCTACCGGTGGCCATCAGCCCCAACGGCCCACTCTGGAGCTGCCCTACAGCCTGGGGCGCCCGCCGTTAGGCCCACGGCCCAATCACTTGCAGACCTTCTACCAGCCCCCGCCATTAGCTTCAAACGGAGAGACAGGGTACGCGGCAGAGCCCACTTCTGAGGGAGACGACGGACAGATGCAGCGGGTGACGAGCCTGTGACTAGGGCGGTGGTGATTGGGGTATAGATACCAGGGAGGAGGAGGAGGAGGAAGAGGAGGAAAGCGACAATTTCAACAAAGTGAAGACCAAAAAGATGGAAACTAAGATTTTAGAAAAATAACAATGTTGGACTTCTTTAACAAATTCTGGCATTTTACATGATGGCTCCTCCCTGCTTCTACGCCCCAATCACCACGAGATCCCCCCGCCCCCTTTCCCGTGTTTTGTTACTTTTGTACGACTGTGATCCATTGATAGCTGCTTCTCCTCCTGCTGCTCCCCTCTTCTGTCTTTCCCGAAACTCCCTTGTGTCTTCCCATATCATTGGTGCTTTCCTTAATTTGTCCTCGTCGCCTAGGTTTTGCTTCATCGGCTGGGTGTTGTCCCCCCCTGTAGCAAACAGTGTGTCAAAGAAGCGCTTGTGTGTTTGCCAAAAAAAACAAAAAAAAAACAGAAATCCTTTCAAAGAACTCGTGCATGACTTTATAGTGGCTTTGCAAGGCTACATACTGTAGGAGGACGCGCTGATCGAACATGCGAGTGAGTGTGCATAGCTTGATGAGCATGTGTGTCTGTAAGGATGGGTATATGTGCGTATGACAGAGAAAGTATGTGTATATAACACATTATTGTATATTTAACGTACCACATTGAAGCATTTTATCAATACCGACTGGAGGAGCTGTCCGTCTCTCTCCTCCTCCTGATTTTGACTCGGCCCATTTCACATCAAGACCAAAAAACTTTTGTTCCCCCCAGAGCTGCCACGAACTGCCCCGTGGAGGAACTCGCTGACCGCAGAGCTGGAGATTGTGTAAAACCTCAGAGATTTTCTGCAAACCCCTCCTGAGATCCTTGTACATATCGACCTCAAGTGTTCTGATTGTCTTGTATTGCTATTGAAGTTCAAGTAAACATGTGAAATAAATGTTCCTGTTTTTCTGTTTGTGTGCACAAAGAGAGGTGGAGGCATTCAGAGAAATGATAACATTTTTTTTGTTAATAACTAATCGGGGATAATGACAAAAAAAAAAAAATGATGCCGATGTTCTTTTCAGAAACCGTGGATATAGCACATGACGGATTAGAAAATATAGTTCTGTACATTTTAGAGTGGATAAATAAATGCTACTTTATACATCTACTGTGGAATCTGGGTCGATTTGCCCCCTTTGCCAATTCATACCTTGATTTCATCTGTGCATGTTGCCAGTTTCTACCTGTAAACTGTATCATCCATCTGTTTACCTGTTTTATATTACTTTGTTTCTGGGTAGTTAAAGGGATATTTCATAATGACTGGAGTGAGGTTCTGTTATGAGGCTGGTTTCTTACCTGCAGTCAGTAATTCATCTTAAACCCAGGGACTAATGCCGACACCATGTCCAAAAGGACCCAAGGCCAAAATGGACTCCGGCTCCTATTTCAGAAACGGTACAGACGTTTATGTTTAAACTGTTGTTGTGTTTCCATTGAGAGTTTATTTACAAAAAAGTCAAAAGAGTATATACCTGGGAAATGGAGGCAGGGGTTGGCAATTTGGGATTTCTACGTGAAACAGATTTTAGCAGTGCATTCACACCAGTCCTTTTTAGTCCGTTTTCATCAAACTCTAGTTTGTTTGCCTAGAAAGCCCGGTTTGTTTGGAGAGGGGTAAACGTGCAGCCGAACTCTGATCCTCCTACAAACTTAGCTTTCGTTTTGATAAATGTGAACTCTGGTGCAGTTTGAATGCACATGTGGATGTAAACGGACCAGATACCGCTCCAAAGGCGGGAAGCGGACTGTCCATTCTGGGTAAACGCAGCATAAACAAACACATAAGTGTAGCGCTGGTGTAAGAAAAGGCTTGTGGTCTCCGACCGAAGACAAAAGAGAAATACTACAGCTGCTAAAACTTCACTTTGGTTTTCATTTTGAGAAGAAGGAAGTCATGCTTGTCGTCTTGTTCAGACACTTTCGTGTCGTTTCCTTCAATAGTTCTTGGTGCAGCGAGAACTACTGAAGGACAAGAACACACCAGATTAATAAGATTTAGAAGACAATATAAATATAACAACGCCTAGGGATGCAATGTCTCAAAAACATTAGACAGTTACAGTCAAATGTAACTGTCTAATGTTACATTTAACATTAGATATGTCCTTCATATTGCAAAACTGCAATATGAAGGACAGTAAAACCAACTAACTATAAACTAGAACGTAAAGCAAATGGAGAAAAGGTTTTGCTTCCACATTAAAAATGATTTTCTGTCAGACTTTGAGCCGTGAGGAGGTGAACAAGATTTTCAAAGTTTTTGGTTTGTTTGAGGCTGTAGAGTTAAAGCCACCTGCACCAGCTTAAAATGGAACAAATGTTGCAATTTTACCAGTCTACCAGGTCTGAGGTAAAACCTTTATAGCATTTTTTTAACAAAATCTCACTTTGTAATTTCACTTTGAGTAAGTATTTTGATCAATAAGAGATGAATAATGATTCAATTGGACAAGTCTTACCTATTTAATTTATTGTATATGATTCTTTTTTTTAAAGATTTTATATTATTCTTATTTATGTTATACCTTAATTTCATTCATTGTGTGTCTGGTTCTCATTCGGACCAGTTGACCCGTGAAATAAGACGTTATGACTCCTTATCAAATCAAAAATAATTATGACTGTAAGATATTAATGACCAAACTGAGGGCAAAGGTCACCAAGGCAGATACAAACTGATGGTACGACGCGTTCAATGGCACAAAATATCTGATTAACCGAAACGTAAAACCAGAAAAGTATAAAATGGTGAAGGGGTTTTATGGCTGTCACTCTCTACTGTGTGGCATTTAGGACAACGACTCTGACATATTGCAACATCTCTGCACAAAACAGATGAAACGGCTGCAAAACAGTGCAAAAGTCTTAGGTCAGCCTGTATTTCCAATCATAGACTCTAACGAAAAGTCACTTCTTCAGGCTTTCTACTAGTCTTTTAAAAATTTTCTTTGGACTTCACTCATTTCCCGTGTGGCACTGGTACCTGACCGCAGCAGCGCGTTATGAAATGTTTGCTTTGAAAGATTAGAAAAATGCAGATTTAAAGTTTCTGTGTTTAGAAAAAGGAGATGCATTGTCGTACTTATTGCCAGGATCTCAGTTTGTCTGTGTTAAACTGTTTTACCTGGGGTTTTGTTTTGTTTTGTTTTTTAGAAAGTAAAAGAATGGGAACATCTGAATTCCTATGACTCTAGTAGCAAAGTGAAAACTTTTTGTCACTGTCTCTTTGCTACATCTGAAGTAGACACAAAACCATTTCGCCCTTGAATTTTGAAAGCTTTTTGGGAGCAAAGAGGTCAAACAAATATCCACTTAAATGTTGACAGATATTGGGGCTGTTACTCTGTGAAAAAGAAAATCTTTAAAAGACCTGAAGAAATAAAGAGAAATATTGATTACCGTATTTTCCGGACTATAAGTCGCATTTCTTTCATACTTTGGCCGGGGGTGCGACTTATACTCCGGAGCGACTTATGTATGAAATTATTAACACATTATTATATCATACCACATGTTATTTTCACACTAAACAGCCAGAGGGCGCTCTAGGCCGGTGTTGATAAGCTACCTCTGGAGTTAGCCGAGTTGTTTACAAGCGACACCGAAGTTGAAGATTTTGTGATTTGGAGCGACACGGATGGTTTGGTAAACTTGTTAGCATGTTATTTATGCTATAGTTATCTGAATAACTCTTAATTTGTTAACATACCAGGCACGTTCTCAGTTCGCTGTTTGTCATGTAACGTTAGCATACCATACAATTATTCAGCCTGTTGTTGCCTCTATTCTATTTTTATTGCCTTTCAAGATGACATGTCTGTTCTTGGTGTTGGATTTTATCAAATAAATTTCCCCCAAAAAGGCAGCTTATGCTCCGGTGCGACTCATATATGTACTTAACTGCTTTATTATGCATTTTATGGCTGGTGCGACTTATAGTCCGGAGCGACTTAAAGTCCGAAAAATACGGTAGTGGCCGAGTGTGCCTTAAAATGTGATTTACTGACTCTACAAACAGACATTTCTGACTACATTGACCAGTGATGGGCAGAATGAGCCTTAGTAAATGTTTCTGAATAAGTAAATGAATACGTCAATAAATTATAAAAAACGAGCTGCATTTTGAAACAGGCTTTTATCTGAAATTGAGATGGTTTACATCACCCATAGCATGTTTTGAAAGAAAAAGAGTGTTGTTGAAATATCCAATGTACAACTATGGCATAATTGACATTGCTTGACAAAGAAAGCTGGAATAAATGACCAACTAAAATATGTGTTTCTGTAAGGATGATTGAAAATTGTGAAGCTTAATGACATCAATCAGGATGTGAAAGTTACTGCCAGAGGAACGGGAGAAGCAACAGTGAAAGTAAGTAACTTTTTATTTTAATTCCAGATTTTTTTGTTTTTGTTGGGTTGTTTTTTTTTTAGCAGTACGCAAACTGTGGACCATAAGACTAAGTTGGAAAACTTTCAGACACAACAGATTAACTCTTTCATTAAGACTCTGATGCATTTGATACTTTAAAAAATATCTGTTAGCAACAATGACTGTCTACAAATTATGAAGATTTTCTTTTTAACCCTTTCATGCATCGTGGCCACTACAGTGGACATCTATCTAAAAGACATTTTCTTGTGCTTCTTGTGGATTTTTATGTTATAAATGCACATGGACCACTGGAGTGGACACAAATGCATCATAAAATACACAATCATCTTATGATGGTGCTGTAAGTGCAAGAAACTTTTTTGTTTGTTTGTTTGTTTGTTACGGGCTGCATGGGTTCTCTCCGGGTTCTCCGGCTTCCTCCCACAGTCCAAAAATATGACTGTCAGGTTAATTGGTCTTTCCAAATTCTCCCGAGGTGTGAGTGTGTGCGTGCATGGTTGTTTGTCCTGTTTGTCTCTGTGTTGCCCTGCGACAGACTGGCGACCCGTCCAGGGTGACCCCTCCTCACCCGGAACGTCAGCTGGAGATCGGCACCAGCAACTCCCGACCCCATTAGGGACAAGGGTGAAAGAAAATGTTACATCCAATATGGCCAACAGACAAAAAACCGTCCCTCCTTCTACTGTAGACGGCTCTTACAGTTAAAAAAATATTGACGTCAGAAAATCCTAAAAGAACAATATTACTGATATTTTTCAAATAACAACTTTGTATTTGGAGAAAATTACAATTGATCACATTAAAAAAAAGAAAAGAACAATTATTTTTCCTACCTTTTTTATGCCTTGAGAAAAAAGAAAAAGGAAAACAATCCTGACTCAAAGGATCATAATTCATGCATGAAAGGGTTAAAATACGTTGTATATCAAATTGGTTGTTATATTGATAAATAGGAACATTTTTACAAAACAATATTTAGATTGGGAATTTTTGATGACATGCACATTTGTCTGAAAAGTATTTGTTTTTTATGTTTCATATATTTATATATATTTGTATTGCATTCATGATTACATATATAAACACCTCAGAGTGCTTGATGTGAAAAACTTTAACTCCTAATTTTCAAAACGATATGGGCACATAATTTCAAGTGCTCCTGAATCGCTATTTGTTGTTCGCAGTTTAGAAACAGAAACGCATCTAAAATGTATGTTTTGATTTAATTCACTCATATTAAGGTTGGATTACAGATTTTCATAGATTCTTTTTCTTTTAGCTGAAATATGAAGATGACTTTGTGTTGTATAAATGAAACAAATGTACACAGTTCAATGTTGGCCAGGCAAAATCTATATTTTCTACTAGGAATTGTGGATAAGCTAAAACATCATTGTCGGTCAAATGAATTCTAGAAAATAGTTGCATTTTTCATCAAGTTTTTTTGTGTGCATAAAGTCCAAAATTTGACAAAAATTTGTTGTAACACTAAACACAATAATCCTACACGTTCTTGATGTTACAGATGGTTTCACTTTATTATGCCATTCCTCAAGAAAAGGAAAGTGACTGCCAGAAGTTTAATCTCTCTGTGCAACTAATCCCAGGTAATTTGGTATTCATTTGTTCTGTTTTTGTTTTTCTCTGTTCATGTGATTTGTTTTAAAAAAAAATTAAATGCATACTTTATAAGGATTTAATTTGCTTCTTCAGAAAAAGAGACAGAAGATGGCAACACGTACATGCTTAGGATCAATGTTCTGTAAGTACGGTGCATCACACTTCAGCGCGTGTTAAAAATGTTTCTGTGAAATTATTTGAAATTATTAAAATTTGCTCTTAACGTTTTGCACAAAGGTATAAGGACAGGGAAAGCGACGCAAAAATGACCATCCTAGACATCGGCCTGCTCACTGGATTCACTGTTGACACAAAGGACCTGGACGCGGTAAGAGTTCGAATGAGAAAGCCACGGCTGAATCCAGACATTTACATACACTGTATAAAACAATGACACTTTTTTATTATTTCTCACAGTAAAGCAGACTAAGCTTTTCCTGTTTTATCCAAATTATTTTTGTTTGCTAAATGCCAGAATGATGTGAGAATTGTTGTCATGCGTACTCTGAAGCATTAACGTTGCTATTCTAAAACCATTTTTTTAACTAAATTGTGAATATAAGTAGGGTTGCTGTGTATCTATGAGACCCATTTGTGCCCATGTTTTAACTTCCTGGCTGATGTCTTGAGATGTTGCTTCAGTTTTTCAACATAAGACTGGCATGATACTGTCATGAACATGACATAATACCAGTTATGAACATGGCAGCGTCTTCGTGAATGTTTATGACTGTTTTCATGAAGAATCGTTTGGAAAATAATTACATTTTTAATTCAAAGTTATGCTAAATGTTGCCTTAAATGTCCATTAAATTTGCCAATTTTGCATCATTCTGTGAATAATGTCACTTTTAATACAAAGTTCTGCAAAAACTCATATTAAAAGTCCATTAAAAGCTTCTTTGTTTCCAGAACGACACTTCATGACAACATTTATAACCTTTCATTAAGACTCCTTCATGCTCATAACAGATGCTATATCATGTTTATGACAGTGTTATGTCTGTCTTATGCACACCCCTTCAAATCAAGTGCTATTAAAAGTTTTAAAAACTTCTCCAAAGAAATCTCTCTCATAATTACAGCATGTAGCAAATCTATTTAGTTTTGTTAATAACCATAACAGGACATGTTTAAACTGATTTAAGCATATTTTTATATTTGAACTACACATCAGCGTTTGGCATTTTATAATTTATACTTCTCATTTAACCCAAAGTCCGTTTTGTAGCTTAAAAGATGACTCAGGCCACGTGTTTGTGTGTGCAGTTGTCTAAAGGACGCGCCCGCACCATTGCAAGGTACGAGATGAACACAGTTCTGTCCGAAAGAGGCTCACTCATCATCTATCTGGACAAGGTAATAAGTCAACCTTCTCATTTTTTTTGTTTTTATACTACATGTTGGATTATTCATTAGTTTTCCTCACTTATTTTGAAATCTCTCTCCAGGTTTCACACACACGACCAGAGGAGATCAGCTTTAGGATCCATCAACATTAAAAGTTGGCGTCTTACAACCAGCAGCCGTGTCTGTCTATGAGTATTATGAGCGTAAGTTTTAAAAGGGATGAGCTATAGTTTATTTATCTTCACCTGCTCAGCTGTACATTTCTTGTAATCTGAATTTTCCTTGACAAAATTATTTTTCTGACGCTTTAAATTTATATAAATATGCATGTTCTCACTTACCTAACCTGCTGCTGTGCCAGAAAATCTCTCTTGTGGGACAATAAAGGATATGTCTACTTTATTCTATTCTATCCTGTTCTATTAAAAGAATACATTTATTTTAAATATGTGGGTTTTTTGTCTTCTATTTCAGAAACACAGTGTGTGAAATTCTACCATCCAGAGAGGAAAGGAGGAAAACTGCTCCAGCTCTGTAGAGATAATGAATGCACCTGTGCAGAAGGTAAACAAGAATAGTTTGCATGAGGATTTTAGGTTGGAAAAACATGATTTACTTTCCTGCATTCCCAAAAGCTGACATTTTTCTGAACAACTTTGCAAAACTGTCATTTTTCATGTAAAAACCAAACCTTACTGTATCACATTTTGTTACCCATTTATACAAAGCAATGGAAGTCTGTGAAGTGGAAGAAGAAGAGTGAATTAGTTCATTTTCAAATATTTATATCTGAAAAGTGTGGCCGCCATGTGTATTTTGCCCCCTTTTATTGAATTACTCATAAATAAAACACACTGCTATTTCTATCTCTATGATCTATGAAGTACTCTGACCCAGGATATCAGTGAAGTGATAGCAAAAAGCACTATAGACTGCTCACAGTTAGGTTATGGTACCTCTGGAGAAACTGTGCAGATTCGCATCTCAGATGGCAGAATGAACAGTTTATGACTTATAACTATAAGTCATAAACTACCTGACATTTAATGAGGAATGGGTCATAAAAGTCACTGATGAAAGAAAGCCAAAAGATTTCCATTTTCTTTTTGCTATAATCCATGTAGGAAACCTAGGAGATATGTTGATGAAGAGGTCCTTGAGGTTTTAATAATAGTGTAAACCATGTTTAAAATATTTCCACTTTGCAGTTTTCCACTACTTTGTGTTGGTTCATTCCATATATCTGAATAAAAAGCTTGGACATTTTCACAATCTCCATAGTTTTGCTAGGCACGGTGAATTATTTAATTACAAAATTACTTCTGCTTTATAGATACCTTCATTTTTGTTAGCAGTCCTCTTTAAAATGTCACTTTTTCATTGATCTGCAACATACATGAACAGAATCTCTTTTGTATCCCTTTCTAGAGAACTGCAGTATGCAGAAAAAGGGTCAAATTAGCAATGATGAGCGCACAGCCAAGATCTGCGAGAGCACGGAGACCAGCAAGATAGAGTTTGGTAAGAAACAGCAGGCGTGAAAATGTCTATCAAAAGAAAACATACTATTTTAGTTAGAGCAATGCACGATCAAGAGATCTCAGACCTGTACATTGTCTGCCCACAGCGTACAAAGTTATGGTGGAAGGGAGCAACTTTGAGTTGTCTACAGACTTGTACATACTGCGCATAGCGCAAGTTATTAAAGAAGGTGGGCATTGAACTCTTTGAAGGGCTATGACTTTGATTTTTGAGTTATGAAATCCTTCAGTGACCCGAAGATCCTCACTCGCTTTGTCTTCTTGTTCTACAATGTGACCACAGGAAGCACTGACGTTGGTGCTACTGGTAAGCTGCGCTCGTTCCTCAGTTATCAGCACTGCAGAGACACTTTACGTCTGGAAAAGGGCAAAACATACCTCATCATGGGATCATCCAAAGACATTCACAGAGACGACCAGAAGCAAACGTAAGTTGTGGCTCATGCAGAGGCATCATTTAAAATCATCACTGCTCATCAAAAGCTAACGTTCTGGTCAAACATAAAAAGCGTCCTGAACGCCATTGGGAAGTTTAAGTTAATAATGTTATATTTGAAAGGGGTTTTTTAAGGGTCGACTGAGGGTGAAACTTACAATTTATCATTTTTGTCAAAAAAAGAATTGCACAACTTTACATATAAATGTCCTCTAATCCATACAAAGTATGTGAACATTGACCCACACTAAGGGACAAAAAATGACCCTTAGCATGTTACAGAGACACCATAAACCTTTAACAAGCTGGCACAATGTTGCATCTAAATTATTAAATAATATGAAGTTTGTGTGGCTTTTGATATACTTTCTGGATGGAGAAAATATAGTTACTTTGACTTGTCATGTGCGTGTGTCCCTGCTCCTCTTAGGTTCCAGTATGTGCTCGGGGAGAGGACCTGGATCGAGTACTGGCCCTCAGAAGCAGAGTGCCAGAGCGAAGAACATCGACCTACCTGCATGGGCTTGGAGGAGATGGTCGATCAGTACACCACTTTTGCATGTCAGCAGTAACTGAACCCAAGAAAGCAATGGTCATGTATCCAATAATGTTTTTTGCAGTGTTTGTAAAGGTTGCCCAGAGTGGGCCGCATAAGAGCTAAAATAAAAATGTATTAATCAAAATCTGACGTTCTCTGTCTCTGAATCTTAGCTTTTGATGCTTGCATACAATACATGTTTTAAATATGTTTTCTCTTTGTTATTCCACTTGATTTAGTTAGTGGTTTATTTATTTGTCTCACGTCTGAAAAGTGATGACACATTCTTTAGTGTAATATTATTATTTTAATAATATTAAAGTTATAAGCAACACATAAGAAACAGGGAAGGCTACAACAGGTGCTACCAACTGCACCACTGTGCAGCCAGTGTTTTTTTTTTCTTTTTCTTTTGCCGCATAAATAAAGGTTGGATCAGTCTGATAGTTTGCATGCTAAGAGGAGAACAGGAAGAAAGGATAAACAAAAAAATGGAAGAAAGAATAAACAGAACTCAAGAAACGACTGGGTTAAATTAGTCAACATGCCAGAAAGAACGGTGAAAGAGATGAGCTGAACTCAAGAACAA